>CM042789.1:20846314-21326023 GCA_018691245.2 Ips nitidus
AGGATNGCCAAGTTTGGGACGTANCCCGGCCTGTCCAANGNACCTGTGCANGAGGACTNGNTNATATNCGTNANNTCGCGGGCTTGTGCACTGTANAGNNNATTGNGGGCCCAAGTCATNATGCTNTTCNATGGNATACGTGGANNNGGNCTNGGCACNGTACNGNGGNGANNAACAACTGGCAGNATGNTATNCATGTGCCTNACNNGGCACCTTTCTANCATTGCAAANAANNTTGCCTANGTTTTGNAANGCNANACAGNCTTTNNTNTTCNNCGACGNGNCTGGGCGGNTTNGNANCATNCANTATAGNTCTATAGGGGCCTCANTNGANNNTNCANGGAGANNGNTAATAGTAACATNNTTGTATNNANTCTCCACNATANNGCCCGGACAGCNATTGGCCGGTTACAANANTCGCACTACGACGCCANGACAGCNTACCTTTTACTATATACAGGGTGCCTAACCTAAAAACTGTCACAAGTTATGTTAAAATGGAAACTGTCAAATTCTAGTTAACAGCTACTCTGCATTGACAAGATTCACTTTATAGTTTTATGGTCCATTGTGACGCAATTTTCTAATAGAAAATGTCATTTTCTTGCTGTCAATGTGAATGAATAAGATATAAAGTGCATTATAATACTTTGTTTATCACTTATAAATTATAAAAAATATAATAAATACAATACCACTTTTATAAGTCTACCACAGAATTTCTGACAGTGGTAATGTTTTTCTTTCTGGTATGACAGTTGACGTATATGCAAGTGTCAAAAATCATTTCGAGGAGATGAAAAGTGCAGTTTGTGTTACAACTCGAACTATTTTACAGATCCATTGGAGACGTTTTCACATTTGTGACACCGTTGTAGATTTAGAATGTGATTTGCGCATATCTGTCAAAATCGCAAAAACGCTACTTGGAGTGATATTTTACTACCACTCGAACGGAATTCAACTTGGCTCTAGTTTATACGTCGATAATGGAATATTTTTGACAGATGTGCTTCATGTTTATTCAGAATATGTAGTTTGACAACTGTCAAAGTTGTTGAAAAATTGATAGTTGTGAAGTAATGTCTTATTATTTAAGACAGTGGTTTGACGGCTGTCATATAAAGCGCACCAGTCAAAATACAGTTCATAGAACTGTAAAGTGCAATTTGTATGAAAATTTGGTTACCACTTTTTTGCGCCACAGAAATACAGTTTATGGTTGAAGATTTGACAGTTATGATTGTCCTATTTAAGACAGTGATTTGACGGCTGTCACATAAAGCACATCAGTCAAAATCCAGTTCATTTTCAAAGTTTAAACTGTGTTCTGAAGGGCACGTGACTGTTTTTGACAGTGTCAATTGGCCTTTACAGTGTTGCATGCTCAAAAACTGCATTATCAAAGTCACGTGACGTGTATTTTGCAATTTAAATTTTTACAACTGTCTAAATCGAATTTATCAATTTTTCAAACTTTAAACTGCGTTATGAAGGTCACGTGACTGTTTTTAACAATGTCAACTGGCCTTTACAGTGTTGCATGCTCAAAAACTGAATTATCAAAGTCACGTGACGTGTATTTTGCAATTTCAGTATTTACAACTGTCTAAATCAAATTTATCAATTTTTCAAAGTTTAAACTGCGTTATGAAGGTCACGTGACTGTTTTTAACAATGTCAACTGGTCTTTACAGTGTTGCATGCTCAAAAACTGCATTATCAAAGTCACGTGACGTGTATTTTGCAATTTCAGTATTTACAATTGTCTAAATTGAATTTATCAATTTTTCAAACTTTGAACTGCGTTATGAAGGTCACGTGACTGTTTTTGACAGTGTCAACTGGCCTTTACAGTGTTGCATGCTCAAAAACTGAATTATCAAAGTCACGTGACGTGTATTTTGCAATTTAAATTTTTACAACTGTCTAAATCGAATTTATCAATTTTTCAAAGTTTAAACTGCGTTATGAAGGTCACGTGACTGTTTTGACAATGTCAACTGGCCTTTACAGTGTTGCATGCTCAAAAACTGAATTATCAAAGTCACGTGACGTGTATTTTGCAATTTCAGTTTTTACAACTGTCTAAATTGAATTTATCAATTTTCTAAACTTTAAACTGCGTTATGAAGGTCACGTGACTGTTTTTAACAATGTCAACTGGTCTTTACAGTGTTGCATGCTCAAAAACTGCATTATCAAAGTCACGTGACGTGTATTTTGCAATTTCAGTACTTACAACTGTCTAAATCGAATTTATCAATTTTTCAAAGTTTAAACTGCGTTATGAAGGTCACGTGACTGTTTTTGACAGTGTCAATTGGCCTTTACAGTGTTGCACGCTTAAAAATTTATTTATCAAGTCACGTGACGTAGTTCTTACAATTTTACTACTGTCTAAATTTAAAATACCAATTTTTCAACTATTTCTTTTAAATGATAGGTGTCTTTATTTGACACGTGCTAACTTGGTTACTATGACAGTTAGAAAATTCGTTCAAACGTCAAAATATAACCCGTAATTTCAGATAAACAAGTACAAACTATATTTTTGGTTTGTCAGAATTTGGAAAAGCAGTCAAGTGTCAAACAAATCAAGTGTCAAAAATGTATAAAAACGTTGTCACCTAACCTAACCTTTACGTTGTCACCTAACCTAACCTAAAAACTGTCACGTGATTTTAAAAAAAATCAATTTTAACCTTTTGGGTTTTCAAAATTTGGAAAAGCAATCACTTAACCTGAAGAAGTCATTTTTATTGAATCATTTATCCTTATGTATGTACAAATTGTAAAAGCAGACATGCTCCTAATTAATCTAACCTAAAAACCATCACGTGACCATAAAAAATTAATCTCTCCAGGGGGTTTTTCTTCAAGGTTTCTCATTATCCCAATACCTTAAACAACTAAATTTAAGAATGCCACAAATGTCTTATAACATTGGAATTTGAGGCATTTCAGACAGTTTTAAGGCATTTTGAGAAATAATAAAAGCATTGTGAGGTATTTTAAAGGCATTTCAAGGTATCTTGTATGCAAAAAGGCGTTTTGGTGTACAAAATATTATCAGTGACATTGGCTGTCACATTTATTAAATTTAATATCCCATTCTTTAAATTTTTTTGAAAAATGAAAAATTTTAAAGTGATTTTTTTGTACTTATTTTACCTAATTTAAGGTCCTTTGGTATAAATATGCCCTTTGCTGTGCGTTGGAACCCTCCTGAAGCAAAATTAAAAATTGCCAAAATTGCACTTTTTGCAAAAATGACATTTTTTCTATTTTTGAATGATTGTAACTTTTTTATTTGAATTCTTATAGATTTCACTAAAACTCCATTAAAAAGAGAATAAAAAATACTACAAAATGAGCCAAAACTGGCCTCTCTAGCTCTTCATGTTACCGAGATATTGATTTTCAAAAAGTGGTAAAAAAAGACCCCTAATACATTCTTTCAATTTTTTCAAAAATAAAAAATTTTAAAGTGCTTTTTTTGTACTTATTTTGTCTAATTTAAGGTCCTTTGGTATAAATATGCCCTTTGCTATGCCTTGAAACCCTCCTTGAGCAAAATTAAAAATTGCCAAAATTGCACTTTTTGCAAAAATGACATTTTTTCTATTTTTGAATGATTGTAACTTTTTTATTTGATTTCTTATAGATTTCACTAAAACGTCATTAAAAAGAGAATAAAAAATACTACAAAATGAGCCAAAACGGGCCCTTCTAGCTCTTCATGTTACCGAGATATTAAATTTCAAAAAGTAGTAAAAAAAGATCTCTAATACCCCCCCATTCTTTAAATTTTTTTCAAAAACGAAAAATTTTAAAGTGTTTTTTTTGTACTTATTTTCCTTAATTTAAGGTCCTTTGGTATAAATATGCTCTTTGCTGTGCATTGAAACCCTCCGGAAGCAAAATTAAAAATTGCCAAAATTGCACTTTTTGCAAAAATAACATTTTTTCTATTTTTGAATGATTGTAACTTTTTTATTTGAATTTTTATAGATTTCACTAAAACGACATTAAAAAGAGAATAAAAAATACTACAAAATGAGCCAAAACGGGCCCCTCTAGCTCTTCATATTACCGAGATATTGAATTTCAAAAAGTAGTAAAAAAAGACCTCTAATACTCCCCCATTCTTTAAATTTTTTTCAAAAATGAAAAATTTTAAAGTGCTTTTTTTATACTTATTTTGTCTAATTTAAGGTCCTTTGGTATAAATATGCCCTTTGCTGTGCGTTGGAACCCTCTTGGAGCAAAATTAAAAATTGCCAAAATTGCACTTTTTGCAAAAATGGCATTTTTTCAATATTTGAATGATTGTAACTTTTTTATTTAAACTCTTATGACTTTCACTAAAACGGCATAAGAAAGAGGATAAAAAATACTACAAAATGATCCAAAACGGGCCCCTCTAGCTCTTCATATTACCGAGATATTAAATTTCAAAAAGTAGTAAAAAAAGACCCCTAATACTCCCCCATTCTTTAAATTTTTTTCAAAAATGAAAAATTTTAAAGTGCTTTTTTTGAACTTATTTTGTCTAATTTAAGGTCCTTTGGTATAAATATGCCCTTTGCTATGCCTTGAAACCCTTCTTGAGCAAAATTAAAAATTGCCAAAATTGCCACTTTTTGCAAAAATTACATTTTTTCAATATTTGAATGATTGTAACTTTTTTATTTGAATCCTTATAGATTTCACTAAAACGTCATTAAAAAGAGAATAAAAAATACTACAAAATGAGCCAAAACTGGCCTCTCTAGCTCTTCATGTTACCGAGATATTAAATTTCAAAAATTAGTGAAAAAAGACCCCTAAAACCCCCCCAATTCTTTCAATTTTTTTCAAAAACAAAAAATTTTAAAGTGTTTTTTTTGTACTTATTTTACCTAATTTAAGGTCCTTTGGTATAAATATGCCCTTTGCTGTGCGTTGAAACCCTCCTGGAGCAAAATAAAAAATTGCCAAAATTGCACTTTTTGCAAAAATGACATTTTTTCTATTTTTGAATGATTGTAACTTTTTTATTTGAATTCTTATAGATTTCACTAAAACTCCATTAAAAAGAGAATAAAAAATACTACAAAATGAGCCAAAACTGGCCCCTCTAGCTCTTCATATTACCGAGATATTAAATTTCAAAAAGTAGTAAAAAAAGACCCCTAATACCCCCACATTCTTTAAATTTTTTTCAAAAACGAAAAATTTTAAAGTGCTTTTTTTGTACTTATTTTACCTAATTTAAGGTCCTTTGGTATAAATATGCCCTTTGCTGTGCGTTGGAACCCTCCTGGAGCAAAATTAAAAATTGCCAAAATTGCACTTTTTGCAAAAATTACATTTTTTCAATTTTTGAATGATTGTAACTTTTTTATTTGAATTCTTATAGATTTCACTAAAACTCCATTAAAAAGAGAATAAAAAACACTACAAAATGAGCCTAAACTGGCCTCTCTAGCTATTCATGTTACCGAGATATTAAATTTCAAAAAGTAGTAAAAAAAAACCTCTATACTTCAATTTTTGAATGATTGTAACTTTTTTGTTTAAACTCTTATGAATTTCACTAAAACGGCATAAGAAAGAGGATAAAAAATACTACAAAATGAGCCTAAACTGGCCTCTCTAGCTCTTCATATTAACGAGATATTGATTTTCAAAAAGTGGTAAAAAAAGACCCCTAATACTTTTTTTCCTTTCAATTTTTTTCAAAAACGAAAAATTTTAAAGTGTTTTTTTTGTACTTATTTTCCTTAATTTAATGTCCTTTGGTATAAATATGCCCTTTGCTGTGCATTGGAACCCTCCTGAAGCAAAACTAAAAATTGCCAAAATTGCCAATTTTGCAAAAATGACATTTTTTCAATTTTTTATTTGAATTTTTATAGATTTCACTAAAACTCCATTAAAAATCATGATCAAAAATCTGGAGCTGACAGAGCGAGTTTAACGTCACAATGACGTAATTTGACAGTCGGTCAAATTATGGTTTTGCCAAATTTACGTCATGGTGACGTCACATTCGCTCTGCCCGCATTGACAATTTTTGTCACCTTGATGACGCGTGCAAATAAATTATAATAAGCCCGTAAATCATTCATTACACACTTTATCACTAGTAGTGAGTAATAGTAACTTACGCACCAACATTACAGCAAGATAACCCGACTAACTGCACGTAAATCACCAGATTAAAAACTCACATAACTCACTCTCCTGACTAAACAAATTACCACGAAAAGAATTAAATAAAAATGTGACGTTTAACGAGGCGAAGTTACTCTTTTATACCAATTTATCATAATTATTGATTTATTGGGACAATTCAAAACAATAATTCTTATCGGTAAAAAATTTCTGGAACGTTTAAGAAACGTTTTGTTTGGCACATTTTGGTGAATGCGCAATGTTTTAATCCAGGTTTTTTTTTTGTTTTTTATGATAAAAAACTGCAATGTTTACATCGCAACAGTAGCGTAGTTGTTAAAGTTGAATTCCGGCAACACTGCTACTTATATTGGTTCTTTCTTTATATATGTAGAAGAGAAATTCAGATATTTGTCACTTTAAGTAAAATATACTATATTTCCTTGTTATTTTGTTTTAAAAGAAAAAAAAGCAATTTTAGAAAAAAAAATTTTGGAACAAAATACAGGTCGGACCAAAAAATAATAACAACAAACCTGGTGATAGCGGGGAAGTCGTTGAAATCGTCTTGGAGCGCGAAAAACGTCACAAAAACACGCACAAAACGACCGATTCCTGCGGCTGCTATCACCACACTCAACGTCGCAAGGGCGTTACAAGGTCGTGGGGGAGACGCGCACGCCACTGGTGAACGCGCATACGTGCGCACGCCACTGCACAGGATTTGGCGCCGCGACGCCAAACCGCTTTTATACAATAATATAATTACAGTTTTTAGTTTACAGAATAAAATAGTAGTTTTCCTATTCAGTGTGCAAAGTTATGTTTTCCCACACGCGAAAGCAGTTAGACGGAATATTTCCCTCATGTGTTAAATGTCCCATATGAGCAGTGCATTTTCACCAGAATGACAGCGATTATTTCCTTCATTGTACCAGCAGCCAATCAAATTCCGAGAACCTTTCTAGTTCCACCAATGGAAACCGTTTTATACTGATTAAATCCCTGGCTGCTAAAATTTAACAGTGATTAAACACCACCTACCTTTTTCGAATACGTTTTTTGAAGAAAATTTGATATTAAACGAAACGGGATTTAGACACTTATAAAATTTAAGTTATCTTCTTCAATATTAACAATTAATAAATCACTGTAACGTAGTTTTCATTAAATAATTACATAAATTAAAATATTTTGACGTATGATTGTCAATTTGAAATGTAAACAAAAATATACATGACTGAACGAAAATCTGTCATCTGCTGGGGTGAGTTCAATATTATCATTAATTTCATCACGTTTAGTTTAGTATTTGTGTTCTAACTAAGGTGTTTTCTTGTTAATAAACTAAAATGTGAGTTTTCAGGAAATAATCTTGACATATACCCCTCGGCGTTCACGTTTTATCACGTAAAATGTGCATTGGTAGGTTTTTTGCAAAATTTTTCTTTTAGGCAAATGGTTTCGACTAAATAATTCTTTGGAAAAAATTCTTCGACCTGCGGTCTCAGGATTTTATCGTCGAATTATTTAGTCTCAATCATTTTCCAAGCAAAATTTTGCAAAAAATCACCTATGCACAGTTTACCCGATAAAACTTGAACGTCTCGGGATATAACCTATGAATATTTCCCTCATGTGTTAAATGTCCCATATGAGCAGTGCATTTTCACCAGAATGACAGCGATAATTGCATTCTAAAGTGATAATTGCATTTCGATAATTGCACTGTACGTATCTATAACGACTGCATTGTTGTAGAGCCTATTGCTAGTACACTAATTGTTGTCCATGCGCATTTTTTTGACTTTTTATAACCAAAAAATGTCAAACGCGATGTCAACAAAAATTAATAAACGGTTTGGAACTTGCTCATTGAGCTCCATTGAGCAATCTATAGTTGCAGCAAAACCAAAACATTTTCTTTATTCGGGAAATATTCCCCAAAATTACATTCGTGCTTAAAAATGACCTGATAATTCTGCGTTCAAACTTGTTATCTTTGCAAACTGCATTCGGTCATTTTCATATTTTTTTCTAAAACAGCCCTCCACCTTCGGTGTCGGGCTCTTTCGCCAAAAAAATATGAAAATAAACTCATGCAGTTAAGAGATAACAAGTTTTCATGCAAAATTATCGGTAATTTTTATGCACTTGTGCAATTACCCCCGATAAGCTTCAAGTGCGGGAAAACTACTTTGCACACGTGTTAGGAACAATATTTTTTCTACGAATGAAATATCTATACATTTTGTTTTTAATTTTTTTGATATTAAAAACAACAACTTATAACTATTTATTGTTATTAACAACATTAATGTAAAATGTACAGTATTCTTNACAAGCACNACGGTGACNNCTCNTGCATGGGNTCAGANGGCCGAGNCAATACTACNTNCCAGTGGCTAAATGACNTGNNATTNGTCCAGTCNANCCGCNNTAATACGNTGCTACANCGNAANCAANAACTTGATGGATGNANGAGTTTTNTTTTTGAAAGTCCTGCANGGAANANACGAANGTAGGNNTTTNCTNANAANGCCCAGNCATTNTGGTANGACCTGNTNGTGTGTAACACACCTAATACANNNCNGNGANGTNACAGGNCCANGGGGATNGTNGANCTCNATTGTNANCTGTTGCCANTAAAAATNTCGTNNTCNNTANNNATATCNNTTTAACGAAANNCCCCTNTTAATCGAGCCNAAAATGTAGAATAGCCATANTACACATGACANNCGTTAACTGACANGATCGTNGAANAANGNNNNGGATGANTGACATGAGNGCAGCATGTTGCGCNCGACANGTTACCTNCAAGAACAGGCAGANTTTTGAAATTTGAACACCCTGTAACTCGGTTATTTTTGGGAGTTCAGGGTGGTTCAACCACTTAAAAGAACCGTTTTGAGCTCCTCTATCCAGTGGTGTTGAGCAAAAAATTCTATCTGAAAAATTGCGTACAGGGTGACCAAAAACACTCAATCACCATAATTTTCATGCACACCCTGTATACTGAAAGCAAAAACGGTCCTGCAAACTTACGGTGCTAGCTTAAAAAGTTGATTGGGAACATTTTTAGTCTCTTGCAAATTTTTCGTAACTTTCACCGTTTTCTAGTTATTTATGACAGACTTGATTGATGCAACAATATTTCACATCAGTTAAAGTTGTGGTTTGAAATTTGAACACCCTGTAATTCGTTAATTTTTGACAGTTCAGAATGGTTCAACCACTTAAAAGAACCGTTTTGAGCTTCTCTTTCCAGTGGTGTTGAGCAAAAAATTATATCTGAAAAATTGCCTACAGGGTGACCAAAAACAGTCTATCACCATAATTTTCATGCACACCCTGTATACTGTAAGCAAAAACGGTCCTGTAAACTTACAGTGCCGGCTTAAGAAGTTGATTAGGAACATTTTTGGTCTCATGCAAGTTGTTCGTAACTTTCACTGTTTTCTAGATATTTAGTAAAAGCTAGGTTGGTGCAAAAATTTTCGAATCAGTTAAAGTTGTAGTTTGAAATTTGAACACCCTGTAACTCGGTCATTTTTGAGAGTTCAGGATGGTTTAACCACTTAAAAGAACCGTTTTGAGCTCCTCTATCCAGTGGTGTTGAGCAAAAAATTCTATCTGAAAAATTGCGTACAGGGTGACCAAAAACAGTCAATCACCATAATTTTCATGCACACCCTGTATACTGGAAGCAAAAACTTAAAAAGTTGATTGGGAACATTTTTAGACCTGCAAACTTACGGTGCTAGCTTAAAAAGTTGATTGGGAACATTTTTGGTCCCTTGCAAATGTTTCGTAACTTTCACCGTTTTCTAGATATTTAGGAAAAGCTGGGTTGGTGCAAAAATTTTCGAATCAGTTAAAGTTGTGGTTTGAAATTTGAACACCCTGTAACTCGGTAATTTTTGAGAGTTCAGGATGGTTCAACCACTTAAAAGAACCGTTTTGAGCTCCTCTTTCCAGTGGTGTTGAGCAAAAAATTATATCTGAAAAATTGCGTACAGTGTGACCATAAACACTCAATCACTATAATTTTCATGCACACCCTGTATACTGGAAGCAAAAACGGTCCTGCAAACTTACGGTGCTAGCTTAAGAAGTTGATTAGGAACATTTTTGGTCTCTTGCAAATGTTTCGTAACTTTCACCGTTTTCTAGTTATTTAGGAAAAACTTGGTGGATGCAACAAAATTTCAAATCAGTGAAATTGTGAACTAAAATTTAAAAACAGTTTAAATGACAGTCAGCGACAAAATCGCCTATAAAACCCACTTGGAGTGACCGAATCATGTTTTTAAGCACATTTTTGGAATCCTCATTAAATTTCCTATCCAATAACATGAAAAAACACTAAAAAATTTGGTACAGTCAGGGAGAAAAGCGGCGTCAAAATTTGAACTGACAGTAATTTACTGGTCAAATTTTCCTGGTAAATTAAATATTTACTTTACCGGTTTTTACCCATCACTAGTAAAAAGAGATGATTTTCGAGAGTAAAATGCGGAAGAGAGTGTGCTGCCACACCAATTTTGATCAATTTACTTTTACTTATGATTAGTGTAGAGTATCTCAAAAATATGAATCGATGCTAGTAATTTGGTTGGAACACGCAATCGGTACAGTGTGTTTGGGTAAAAGGGAAAGGAGGAGTCTTCAAAATGATTTATTTAGAATTATGTAACTGTGAGAATGATGATCGCACAGACAAGGTATCAATTAACTGTTTTGCAATAGTTTAGTTACCAGTAGATTCTGAATTTTCAGGATTTTTTACAAATTATGCACTTTTTCCCTAAAGTGTCACCCTAGGGAAGTATTTGCCATAAACAGTCCCTAAGACACAAAAGTGCTTTAAATAAGTAATTTGTTCAACCAAACATATCTCCGTTATTTGAAAAAAAGAAGAAAAAAGTATAAAGAGGGAAAGTTGTAGAGAATTTCATCTTCTACAACTTTGCTTCAATGCACTTTTTCTTTAAAGTGTCACTCTCGGCAGATATTTGACAAAAATTGTTCCTAAAGCACAAAAGTGCTGTATGTATTTCTGACAGTTCAAACTTTAACATCGCTTTTCTCCCTGACTGTACCAAATTTTGTAGTGTTTTCACAGGTTAGTGGGTAGCAAATTTAATGAGGATTCCAAAAATGTGCTTACAACTGTCATTTTCTCACTCCAAACGCGTTTGACAGGCAATTTTGTTCCAGACTGTCCTCTCAAACTGTGTTTCTGACAGTTACAATTTTGACACCGCTTTTCTTTCAGACTGTACCAAATTTTGTAATGTTTTTACAGACTATTGGATAGGAAATTTAATGAGGATTCCAAAAATGTTGTTAAAACAGTATTTGCTCACTAAAAGTGTGTTTGACAAGCGATTTTATCCCTGACTCTCCTTTCAAACTGTATTTCTTGCAGTTCAAATTTTGACACTACTTTTCTCGCTGACTATACCAAATTTTGTAGTGTTTTTACAGATTGTTGGATAGGAAATTTAATGAGGATTCCAAAAATGTGCTTACAACTGTAATTTTCTCACTCCAAACGTCTTTGACAGGCGATTTTGTTTCTGACTGTCCTCTCAAACTGTGTTTCTGACAGTTCAAACTTTGACACCGCTTTTCTCCCAGACTGTACCACATTTTGTAGTGTTTTTTTAGATTATTAAATAGGAAATTTAATGAGGATTCCAAAAATGTTCTTAAAACAGTCATTTTATCACTTCAAGTGTGTTTGACAAGCGATTTTATCCCTGACTGTCCTTTCAAACTGTATTTCTGGCAGTTCAAACTTTGACACCGCTTTTCTCGCTGACTATACCAAATTTTGTAGTGTTTTTACAGATTGTTGGATAGGAAATTTAATGACGATTCCAAAAATGTGCTTACAACTGTAATTTTCTCACTCCAAACGTCTTTGACAGGCGATTTTGTTTCTGACTGTCCTCTCAAACTGTGTTTCTGACAGTTCAAACTTTGACACCGCTTTTCTCCCTGACTGTACCACATTTTGTAGTGTTTTTTTAGATTATTAAATAGGAAATTTAATGAGGATTCCAAAAATGTTCTTAAAACAGTCATTTTATCACTTCAAGTGTGTTTGACAAGCGATTTTATCCCTGACTGTCCTTTCAAACTGTATTTCTGGCAGTTCAAACTTTGACACCGCTTTTCTCCCTGACTGTTCCACATTTTGTAGTGTTTTTTTAGATTATTAAATAGGAAATTTAATGAGGATTCCAAAAATGTGCTTACAACTGTCATTTTCTCACTCCAAACGCATTTGACAGACGATTTTATCCCTGACTGTCCTTTCAAACTGTATTTCTTGCAGTTCAAATTTTGACACTACTTTTCTCGCTGACTATACCAAATTTTGTAGTGTTTTTACAGATTGTTGGATAGGAAATTTAATGAGGATTCCAAAAATGTGCTTACAACTGTAATTTTCTCACTCCAAACGTCTTTGACAGGCGATTTTGTTTCTGACTGTCCTCTCAAACTGTGTTTCTGACAGTTCAAACTTTGACACCGCTTTTTCCAGACTGTACCAAATTTTGTAGTTTTTTTTTAGATTATTAAATAGGAAATTTAATGAGGATTCCAAAAATGTGCTTACAACTGTCATTTTATCACTTCAAGTGTGTTTGACAAGCGATTTTATCCCTGACTGTCCTTTCAAACTGTATTTCTTGCAGTTCAAATTTTGACACTACTTTTCTCGCTGACTATACCAAATTTTGTGGTGTTTTTACAGATTGTTGGATAGGAAATTTAATGAGGATTCCAAAAATGTTCTTAAAACAGTCATTTTATCACTTCAAGTGTGTTTGACAAGCGATTTTATCCCTGACTGTCCTTTCAAACTGTATTTCTAGCAGTTCAAACTTTGACACCGCTTTTCTCCCTGACTGTTCCACATTTTGTAGTGTTTTTTTAGATTATTAAATAGGAAATTTAATGAGGATTCCAAAAATGTGCTTACAACTGTCATTTTCTCACTCCAAACGCATTTGACAGACGATTTTGTTCCAGACTGTCTTCTCAAACTGTGTTTCTGACAGTTCAAATTTTGACACCGCTTTTCTCTCAGACTGTACCAAATTTTGGAAAGTTTTTACAGGTTATTGGATAGAAAATCTAATGAGGATTCCAAAAATGTGCATAAAACAGTAATTTTCTCTCTTTAAGTGTGTTTGATAAGCAATTTTATCCCTGACTGTCCTTTCAAACTGTATTTCTTGCAGTTCAAATTTTGACACTACTTTTCTCGCTGACTATACCAAATTTTGTAGTGTTTTTACAGATTGTTGGATAGGAAATTTAATGAGGATTCCAAAAATGTGCTTACAACTGTAATTTTCTCACTCCAAACGTCTTTGACAGGCGATTTTGTTTCTGACTGTCCTCTCAAACTGTGTTTCTGACAGTTCAAACTTTGACACCGCTTTTCTCCCTGACTGTACCACATTTTGTAGTGTTTTTTTAGATTATTAAATAGGAAATTTAATGAGGATTCCAAAAATGTTCTTAAAACAGTCATTTTATCACTTCAAGTGTGTTTGACAAGCGATTTTATCCCTGACTGTCCTTTCAAACTGTATTTCTGGCAGTTCAAACTTTGACACCGCTTTTCTCGCTGACTATACCAAATTTTGTAGTGTTTTTACAGATTGTTGGATAGGAAATTTAATGAGGATTCCAAAAATGTGCTTACAACTGTAATTTTCTCACTCCAAACGTCTTTGACAGGCGATTTTGTTTCTGACTGTCCTCTCAAACTGTGTTTCTGACAGTTCAAACTTTGACACCGCTTTTCTCCCAGACTGTACCACATTTTGTAGTGTTTTTTTAGATTATTAAATAAGAAATTTAATGAGGATTCCAAAAATGTTCTTAAAACAGTCATTTTCTCACTCCAAACGAGTTTGACAGGCAATTTTGTTCCAGACTGTCTTCTCAAACTGTGTTTCTGACAGTTCAAACTTTGACACCGCTTTTCTCCCAGACTGTACCAAATTTTGGAGTGTTTTTACAGGTTATTGGATAGGAAATTTAATGAGGATTCCAAAAATGTGCATTAAACAGTAATTTTCCCGGAGCAAGTGTGTTTGACAAGCAATTTTATCCCTGACTGTCTTTTCAAACTGTATTTCTGACAGTTCAAGATTTGACACCGCTTTTTTTCTTGACTGTACTAAATTTTGTAGTGTTTTTACAATTTATTGGATAGGAAATTTAATGAGGATTCCAAAAATGTTGTTAAAACAGTCATTTTCTCACTTAAAGTGTGTTTGACAAGCGATTTTATCCCTGACTGTCCTTTCAAACTGGCAGTTCAAACTTTGACACCGCTTTTCTCGCTGACTGTACGAAATTTTGTAGTGATTTTACAGATTGTTGGATAGGAAATTTAATGAGGATTCCAAAAATGTGCTTAAAACAGTTATTTTCTTACTCCAGGTGTGTTTGACAGGCAATTTTCTCCGTGACTGTCGTTTCAAACTGTATTTCTGACAGTTCAAACTTGACACCGCCTTTCTCACTGACTGTACCAAATTTTGTAGTGTTTTAACAGATTGTTGGATGGGAAATTTAATGAGGATTCCAAAAATGTGCTTAAAACACTTATTTTCTTACTCCAAGTGGGTTTTACAGGCGATTTTGTCCCTGACTGTCCTCTCAAACTGTGTTTCTGACATTTCAAGATTTGACACCGCTTTTCTCCCTGATTGTACGAAATTTTGTAGTGTTTTTTCAGATTATTAAATAGGAAATTTAATGAGAGTTTCAAAAATGTGCTTAAAACAGTCATTTTCTCACTTCAAGTGTGTTTGACAAGCAATTTTATCCCTGACTGTCCTTTCAAACTGTATTTCTGGCAGTTCAAACTTTGACACCGCTTTTCTCGCTGACTATACCAAATTTTGTAGTGTTTTTACAGATTGTTGGATAGGAAATCTAATGAGGATTCCAAAAATGTGCTTACAACTGTAATTTTCTCACTCCAAACGTCTTTGACAGGCGATTTTGTTTCTGACTGTCCTCTCAAACTGTGTTTCTGACAGTTCAAACTTTGACACTGCTTTTCTCCCTGACTGTACCACATTTTGTAGTGTTTTTTTAGATTATTAAATAGGAAATTTAATGAGGATTCCAAAAATGTTCTTAAAACAGTCATTTTATCACTTCAAGTGTGTTTGACAAGCGATTTTATCCCTGACTGTCCTTTCAAACTGTATTTCTGGCAGTTCAAACTTTGACACCGCTTTTCTCGCTGACTATACCAAAATTTGTAGTGTTTTTACAGACTGTTGGATAGGAAATTTAATGAGGATTCCAAAAATGTGCTTAAAACAGTTATTTTCTTACTCCAAGTGGGTTTTACAGGCGGTTTTGTCGATGTTTGTTTTGTGTGTGTTTGTTGAAAATTCTGATTTATCAATTAGACCTGAGATATTTATGAAATTGTCTGAAAAATTTCAAAACACCAGTCTAGATAGCTCAGATGCACAGTTTATTGGGACATCCTGTACACGTTCAAACAAATCAAAAAAAAAACTATAAGTACCTTTTTCAACCATTTCGGATCTGGCAAGGGCAAATCTGGAAAAGCCAATTTCCTTTCCACATAGTACCACGGAGCTCGCACGTAATAGTACCAGGAGATAACTCGTTCAATAGGATCCCGCACCAAATTGATGTAGATTGGTTCGGGCAATCCAAATCTGACATAATGACAGTTAGAAACCACACAAAAAGAAATGAAAAATACATACGAAGAAACATTAGTAAAGCACACGTGTTTAATATAAACTGAAGGCGGTTCGTAACTGGACACCAAAGCGGACAGAGAAGCTTGGTCCTCTGGTGCCAATCGGATGGTTTCCACCCTCTGGACGCGGTCCTGGTGGAACCCAAACTCGTTCCTGATGCTCAGACGTCGTAGCAGCTCCATTAAGGTTTGAGAACCCACTTTGGGTACTCGATTGAAGAAGACGACGTCTTGTTGGGCTTTTCTCGTGTTGTTCAGTTGGTTCGGTTCCAACGTTGACATCTTGAATATGAAACAATGTTTTTATTATACTTAACAGAAAATACTACATTTTCAACTGTTTATAAAATACAGTAAATATGACATTTTCGGAACAGCGCACGGAAATTTTTTCCCGATCCCTCTTTCCGTGCGCTTAATAATAAACATAGATATCCATGATACTAGATATCCTATGGCAACCCGAAGAAAAAAAAGAAACGAGTAATGTGTCTATAGCAACGATTTATTTATTAATAACAAATTTTATTTTCTGTCAGTGAAAATTAAGTATTTATGTATTTATTACATTTTGCAAAAATGAATTCAGATTGTGAAGAAAATCGGGATATTCCCGAAAATATCTTACAACGAGCGGCAGAAGTGAGTGCAGATTTATTACCAGTGAAATCCAGGTTGAGATATGAACAAGAATATAACAGTTTTACCGAATGGCGGACTCAGAAACGAATCAAAATTGTGAGTGACGATATTCTTTTAGTATATTTTTCTGAAAAAGCCAACACTATGAAATCCTCCACTTTATGGAGTCGATTCTCTATGTTAAAGAGTTGTTTGGCAATAAAAGAAAATACTCACCATCAATATCCAAAAACGATTGCTTTTTTGAAACGACAAGCTGTAGGATATATACCAAAGAAATCCAAGATTCTTACAGCAGAACAAGTAACCAAATTTTTATGTGAAGCTTCAGATGGAGAATATCTACTAGCAAAAGTAATTTTAGTGATGAGATGATTTAATACGTTTGAGTTTAGATGATGTGGAAGATAATGGGCGTTTCCTTGTCGTGTTCTTACGAGATGGAAAAACTCACAGGTCAAGAAGTTTTACCATTACCAATGAAAATTGCAAATTCGATCCCTGTACAATTTACCGTAAATACGCAGATCTCCGCCCTAAACATATGAAGAGTAGAAGATTATTTGTTGCATACCGAAACCAAAGATGTTACGCTCAACATGTTGGGTGCCATACTTCCCGAAGAATATACCGGACATGGGCTAAGGCGCTCTTCGGCAACCATGTTGGTGGAAAACGGCGGTGATTTGCTCACTTTGAAAAGACACGGAGGATGGCTTTCTTCCAATGTAGCAGAAGGATATATAGAAGAGTCCATACAAAGAAAAATTGAAGTATCACGGAAGTTGTTTAGCCCTTGTAACTTGGAAACTACAACATCTGTAACAGTCAATCAAGAGAACCAACATCTTTAGCAGAGTCTTTAGTTCAACAAAAAGAAATGCAAAAGGGATTGAGCTTCAACAATAATACGAATTGTACAATAAATATTACTATTAATAATAACGGTTCTGTCCAAAATTAATTTTCTTAGAATTACCTACTTGTATTTTTTTTGTTAATTTGAGTTGTATGTACTTACATTTTTACTGTTTTAAAAATAAAAATAAATATTCCCGATTTTCTTAATAATTTTTTGCGATATTTTTTGTTTATGTTGATTTCAGGTACCTAAGTATAATAAAAAATATCGTTCATTACTCGTCCAGAAATGGATTTTCCGTTCTTGCATGACTTTCCCCTTCCAAAAAATCCTCATTTCTGTACTGGTAATGAAATATACTATTCTGGTAGTTGGTTTTGTGTTGCAAGTTTAGATTTGGTGATATACAGGGTGTCTCAAATGTCTGTACCTCCAAAACTAGCAAAGATAAAGCCATTTTACGAACCTTTAATAAATATTTAAAATTAAATTTATGGATATTTTTCCAGAAAAATTAGAAAACCTGAAAATTCAAAAATAATTAGTTTTTTTACATTTTTGTACTATTAACTTGAAGGTATTTCAGTTGAGGTTAAGTTTGAAAATTCCAGTCCTCTAACCTGAAACGTTCCTGGGATATTGAGCAAAAACTGCAAAAAACGAGAGTCAACTTTGACGCCCTCTAGCGGCTAAACGGGACAACATAGTCGTGCCCGCTCAACGTCACGTGATAGCCCCGTTCGTTAGCTTTCTTTTGTTATACGGTGTGTTTATACAGGGTGTTTCAAATAAGCGAGTTATGGACGATTTTCTGGAAAAGTGCACGGAATTTTAATCTAAATTAGGGATTTTTTGGGCCTACTATACTAACGGCGACCATTTTGGATTTTCCTTAATCAAAGTGATTTTTCTAACTAATTTGAACCTGGGGAACACAAATTTGACGTCCATTTTGCTCTAACTGGCACCGTTTCGGAGATGGCCTTGAAATTATGTCAATTTTGACACTTTAGGGCGTGGCACCCTTGCAAAATGACATTTTGACAAATGACACTTTACGTCATTGTTGTACTATTAGCCTGAAGGTATTTAAGTAGTTGAGGTTAATTTTGAAAATAAAAATTTTTCTGAAAAAAAATCAGAAGTATCACCCTTGAAAATTCTTGACAATTCTAGTTTTTAATTTTTCAAGGTCAAACGGTGCATGGTACCAAAAAAGTGTATGTAAGGTAAAAGTTGTATCCCATCATGAGGTGCATTTGTGGTAAAATTTCAGACCTCTAACCTGAAACGTTCCTGAGATATTGAGCAAAAACTGCAAAAAACGAGAGTCAACTTTGACGCCCTCTAGCGGCTAAACGGGGCAACTTAGCCGTGCCCGCTCAACGTCACGTGATAGCCCCGTTTATTAGCTTTCTTTTGTTATACGGTGTGTTTATACAGGGTGTTTCAAATAAGCGAGTTATTGAAGATTTTCTGGAAAAGTGCACGGAATTTTAATCTAAATTAGGGATTTTTTGGGCCTACTATACTAACGGCGACCATTTTGGATTTTCCTTAATCAAAGTGATTTTTTAACTAATTTGGACCTGGGGTACACAAATCTGACGTCCATTTTGTTCTAACTGGCACCGTTTCGGAGATGGCCTTGAAATTATGTCAATTTTGACACTTTAGGGCGTGGCACCCTTGCAAAATGACATTTTGACAAATGACACTTTACGTCATTGTTGTACTATTAGCCTGAAGGTATTTAAGTAGTTGAGGTTAATTTTGAAAATAAAAAAATTTCTGAAAAAAATCAGAAGGTATCAACCCTAGAAAATTCTTGACAATTCTAGTTTTTAATTTTTCAAGGTCAATCGGTGTATGATACCAAAAAAGTGTATGTAAGGTAAAAGTTGTATCCCATCATGAGGTGCATTTGTGGTAAAATTTCAAACCTCTAACCTGAAACGTTCCTGAGATATTGAGCAAAAACTGCAAAAAACGAGAGTCAACTTTGACGCCCTCTAGCGGCTAAACGGGGCAACTTAGCCGTGCCCGCTCAACGTCACGTGATAGCCCCGTTCATTAGCTTTCTTTTGTTATACGGTGTGTTTATACAGGGTGTTTCAAATAAGCGAGTTATGGACGATTTTCTGGAAAACTGCACCAAAATTTCGCTCAAATTGGGAATTTCTGCTTTCGAGGAGGGTGGTCAAAGTAAGGCTGCTAGAGCAAAAACAATTGAATATCGATACAAACATTTTACATCAAGTGGGCCTAGAATTTGACGTAGATTCCAAAAATTGAATAAAAAATTATAAGTTTGGTTTGTTGCTCAAATTTGGGACACCCTGTATACTGATGGAATATCTACAAGATTCATATTTGGTATTTTTTGTATAAAATGAAAATTAAACAAGTTACAAGGATGTTAAAAATTTATTGAATCACCCTGTAAACTACTCCATTGTATTGTCAATAACTCGGTTATTTTGACAGTTACAGGGTGGTTCAATATACCAATTTGTAGCCCTTGAAATTCTTATTTGACCACCCTGTATAGCGTTTTGACCTAAAACGTCGAATAAGTGAGTTATTTACTGTTAAAACTGAGTTGTTTGATTTTGACAGTTTTTACTGTGACAACCCATAACTCTGTTATTTTGACAGTTACAGGGTGGTTCAATATACCAATTTGTAGTCCTTGAAATTCTTATTTGACCACCCTGTATAGCGTTTTGACCTAAAACGTCAAATAAGTGAGTTATTTACTGTTAAAACTGAGTTGTTTGATTTTGACAGTTTTTACTGTGACAGCCCATAACTCTGTTATTTTGACAGTTACAGGGTGGTTCAATATACCAATTTGTAGCCCTTTTCCACAGCTGTCTCCGTTTCTTCACCCTGTAGGATTTTGAAAATATGACAATTTGGAATCCATCTCAAATTTTCTTTTTTAACCTTACACTTTAGGGTTACTCGGAAGTAAATGCCAATTCGATAATTTTATATGAAATAACACTCTTCGTGGCGACTTTTTGTGCTATTTCTAGGGTTTTTGCAACATTTCTAGGCGTTTTTGTAAAATTTATATATTTTATACATTTTCTAATCTTTCCGCAATATTTTCAAACTTTCTGGAACATTTTTAGAATTTTCTCAATATTTTTAGACAATCTATTACATTCCTATGTCGTATGGAGAGTTTTTAGACCTTCTGCAACATTTCTAAACTTTAAGCAACATTTTTAGACTTTTTGTGTCATTTATAGAGCTTTTGCAACATTTATAGGCTTTTTGCAAGATTTGGACCGTTTGCCACAATATTAGACTTTATGGAACATTTTTTTTTCATGATCTATTGCAACAAGGCGTTTTTACAAGTTCTTTTATTAGTTTTAGACAATCTGCAATATTTCAAAGCATTTTACAACATTTTTAGATGTTTTGGAACATTTTTGGACTTTCTAAGCCTTCTGCAATTATTTTTTTTACCTCCTGCAGTATTTTTTGTGTTTTTAGATATTATTTGATAACCTGCAACCTTTTGGAAAGTTTTTTCAAGTATCCTACAACATTTTCTCATCGTAGCAACATTTTTGAACTTTCGGCAATATTTTTAACATTTTTGCAACATTTTTAGGCTTTTCGAAATGTTTTTAGATCTTTTTCAGTCTCTGTAAGATTTTTTTGAACATTTTTAAAAGAGTTTTGCTAGCAAACATTTTCAGACCTTTTCAAATACTTAAATTTTAGTTTTTTTCCAAAAATTTTACACTTAAAAACTGAATTTACGATGATTTTCAATGTTTGCTATACAAAAAAAAAACGGATTAGATATTTGGATTCTACTTTAAATTTTCTATGGGAAACCATTTGTGGTATTTCTGAAGGGGATTTCAAATTAACATATTTTCAAAATCACCCTGTAGTTTCCTGGTTCTTAACTTAGTTTTAGAGATCATCATCAAATTTGAGACACCCTGTATTCGTGAACATGATTTGTACCACTTGGTCTAGTACCACTGGATTTCATTGCCTTTTTTTTCTTAAATATGATATAATAATGGTTTTACTAGATAACTTAAGTAGGAATTAACTTACCTCGCCTGTGCTTTGCAGAAGCTTCATCATGGCTTTGACTCCTGAAGTTTCTGCCGGAGCACTGTCATCTGTTTTAAGAAAATATTTCAAAATCAATTAATATTAATCTATCGCACGATAACGGCAGGATTTTACAACAATTTTACGATTTCTAGACGATATTATGTAGTGAAATGAGAAAGCTTATGTTAGTTTTTATTCACGTCCTACCTGGAACTAATTAAATTGATTGCAATTAAAAACGTGTAATTTGCATGCGAATGACAGAATTATATTAGATTACATACAGGTTAAGTAGTTCTAGTGAATTTTCAATTTTTTATCACTCCTGAAAGTCATTCACAGTCAAAAGGCCTTAAATCTGGTGATCGTGGAGGACGTCTAAATTTTGATCCCCTAGGATCTTTAAAATTTGCTTCTGCAAAGAACGCTTCAATTTTTTTTCAAAATTTTCAAAAACAAGGTTTGGTACAAATTTGGAATGAGAACCTGGAATGGGGGGCGGCCATTTTTCTAATTTTTTCCGGAAAATAGTTTCCTACACTCCTGATGAGATGATTTTTCTGAACCATTCAGAATGCTAATTGTGTCACAGCTCCAGGAATCCCTTTGATACTAATCTCTTAGAGGGCCAAAGGGTTGAAAGTTAAGTTGATCAACTAAATTAACGTTGATCAATAATCTTTTTTTTTTTTCAATTTTTACGTTGGAATTTCATGGTCTAAATCAACGAAAAAATCTTACCGTCTACAATGATTTGATTTGCTGAGATCATATCCTCAGGTTGCAGTCTTATCTCCATCTGCCTCAGTTTCATGTTTAAGTCTCTGGTGTGAAGGAATAGGAACAATGTGGTGGAAACTGCCACTAGGGCGACCAGTTCGCTGGTTCTGCCAAAAAATAGAAAAAAAAGTAATACAGAAATACAGTTTACAATAATGCACCAAAAAATGTAGAAAATTTGTATAAAAACCGTAAAACTAGACTAATTTTTATAGAAATTATCTTAAGAATAAATTTATCAATAATAATTTTTTTTAGCAATATTGAGATAAATAAAATTTTCTGAGAAAAACTGATTGTACCAAATCTTATAACTTTTTTAATAACAAAGTAGCATTTTCATCTTTTTGCCACTTTATTGCCTTAAATTATGACAAATAATATGTTTTTGAGATGAGAAAAATGACGCAAATCTGAAACTTAATAATTTTTTAAACAATTTTTAATTTACAAACTGGCAAATGTGAAAACAACTCGGAAACAGGTCTAGTTTCAAAAACTGTAATTCTTGCCAATTCTAGGCAAATTTTGTCAGTTTTGACTTTGGTTTTTGGAGGATAATTTAGCTATAGGTAGTCACACGACTGTCAAAATAACTATCATAAATGTCAGAAACAATAATTTTTGCAACTTTGGGAACGGTTTGACAGTTTTAAAATTGCTTGTCAAACTTGTAATAAGAAATTGACTATTTTAAGCACATGGAATCTTTATCATACCTCCTATCCGATCCAGTCAGGGACAAATTCTCTGTAAAACCCACTTGGAGTGAGAAAATGACTGTTAAGCACTTTTTTTGGAATTCTCGGTCAGTTTCCTATTCAATAACCTGAGAAACACTACAAAGTTTGGTAGAGTTATCGAGAAAATCGGTGTCAAAATTTGAACTGCCAGAAAGACAATTTGAAAGTACAGTCAGGGACAAAATTATCTGTAAAACCCATTTGTAGTAAGAAAATGACTGTTTTAAGCACATTTTTGGAATCCTCATTAAATTTCCTATCCGAAAGACACTACAAAATTTGGTACAATCAGGGAGAAAAGCGGTATCAAATTTGAACTGTTAAAACACATTTGAAAGTCAAGAAAATCGCCTGCAAAACCCACTGTTTTAAGCACATTTTTGGAATCCTCATTAAATTTCCTATCCAATAACCTAAGAAACAGTACAAAATTTGGTACAGTTAGAGAAAACAGCGGTGTCAAAGTTTGAACTGCTAGAAACACAGTTTGAAAAGACAGTCAAAGATAAAATCGCTTATAAAGCGCATTTGGAGTGAGAAAATGACTGTTTTAAGCACATTTTTGGAATCTTCATTAAATTTCCTATGCAATAACCTAAGAAACAGTACAAAATTTGGTACAGTCAGGGAGAAAAGCGGTGTCAAAATTTGAATTGATAGTCAGAGACAAAATCGCCTGTAAAACCCACTTGGAGTGAGAAAATGATTGTTTTAAGCACATTTTTGGAATCCTCATTAAATTTGCTATTCAACAGGAAGAAAAAATATTACAAAATTTGGTACAGTCAGAGAGAAAAGCGGTGTCAAAATTTGAACTGCCAGAAACACAGTTTGAAAAGACAGTCAAAGACAAAATCGCTTGTAAAGACCACTTGGAGTGAGAAAATGATTATTTTAAGCACATTTTTAGAATCCTCATTAAATTTCCTATTCAGTAACCTGAGAAACACTACAAAATTTGGTACAGTCAAGGAGAAAAGCGGTGTCAAAATTTGAACTGATAGTCAGAGACAAAATCGCCTGTAAAATCCACTTGGAGTGAGAAAATGATTGTTTTAAGTACATTTTTGGAATCCTCATTAAATTTCCTATCCAACAGGATGAAAAAATTATGACAAAATTTGGTACAGTCAGAGGGAAAAGCGTTGTCAAAGTTTGAACTGCCAGAAATACAATTTGGAAGGACAGTCAAAGACAAAATTGCCCGCAAAACCCACTTGGAGTGAGAAAATTATTGTTTTAAGCACATTTTTGGAATCCTCATTAAAATTACTATCCAATAACATGAGAAACAGTACATAATTTGGTACAGTCAGGGAGAACAGCGGTGACATAGTTTGAACTGACAGAAACACAGTTTGAAAAGACAGTCAAAGACAAAATCACTTGCAAAGCGCATTTGGAGTGAGAAAATGACTGTTTTAAGCACATTTTTGGAATCCTCATTAAATTTCCTATCCAGTAACCTAAGAAACAGTACAAAATTTGGTACAGTCAGGGAGAAAAGCGGTGTCAAAATTTGACCTGCCATAAACACAGTTTGAAGGGACAGTCAGAGACAAAATCACCTGTAAAACCCACTTGTAGTCAGAAAATGACTGTTTCAAGCACATATTTGGAATCCTTATTAAATTTCCTATCTAATAACATAAAAAAATACTCCAAAATTTGGTACAGTCAGGGAGAAAAGCGGTGTCAAAGTTTGAACTGCCAGAAACACAGTTTAAAAAGACAGTCAAAGACCAAATCGCTTGTAAAGCGCATTTGGAGTGAGAAAATGACTGTTTTCAGCACATTTTTGGAATCCTCATTAAATTTACTATTCAACAGGAAGAAAAAATATTACAAAATTTGGTACAGTCAGAGAGAAAAGCGGTGTCAAAATTTGAACTGCCAGAAACAAAATTTAAAAGGACAGTCAAAGACAAAATTTCTTGTAAAGACCACTTGGAGTGAGAAAATGATTATTTTAAGCACACTTTTGGAATCCTCATTAAATTTCCTATCCAATAACATGAGAAACAGTATATAATTTGGTACAGTCAGGGAGAACAGCGGTGACATAGTTTGAACTGACAGAAACACAGTTTGAAAAGACAGTCAAAGACAAAATCACTTGCAAAGCGCATTTGGAGTGAGAAAATGACTGTTTTAAGCACATTTTTAGAATCCTCATTAAATTTCCTATTCAGTAACCTGAGAAACACTACAAAATTTGGTACAGTCATGTAAAATAATGGTGTCAAAATTTGAACTGCCAGAAACACAGTTTGAAAAGACAGTTAAACCCAAAATCTTTTGTAAAGCGCATTTGGAGTGAGAAAATGATTATTTTAAGCACATTTTTAGAATCTTCATTAAATTTCCTATCCAATAACCTGAGAAACAGTACGAAATTTGGTACAGTCAGGGAGAAAAGCGGTGTCAAAGTTTGACCTGCCATAAACACAGTTTGAAGGGACAGTCAGAGACAAAATCACCTGTAAAACCCACTTGTAGTGAGAAAATGACTGTTGTAAGCACATTTTTGGAATCCTTATTAAATTTCCTATCTAATAACATAAAAAAATACTACAAAATTTGGTACAGTCAGGGAGAAAAGCGGTGTCAAAGTTTGAACAGGCAGAAACACAGTTTGAAAAGGCAGTCAGAGACAAAATCACCTATAAAACCCACTAGGACTAAGAAAAATACTGTTTCAAGCACATTTTTGGAATCCTCATTAAATTTCCCATCCAATAATTAGTCTTTACAACGTATTTAGTAGCGCATATCGAGGAAGTGCAAATGAAGGGCTCCAACCGGTAAAAATTGCACATTTCACCATACATCCGCGACTATTCAGCGTTTTGAGTGAAATTCATTAACATGCATGGTCATAATCAGAAAAAATGGTCGTTGCTGGCCAAGAGAAAGGTCCAACACAACAATAATAGAATGTCGAAAGAAAGTAATGGTCACAATTTATTACCTTATCTTTTTGCATTCACTATACCTTCCTCTGTAAGCTCTTCCTTATGTTGTAATGGAAGAAATTAGAGGAAAAGGGTATTTAGTACCATTTGAAATTAAAGAATTAATTAAGACCGCGATATACACATCATAATTATGCACTAAGGCACCATTTAATACTTTACGTAATCAAAATTATGCTGTTTTAATTATAGGAAACCACACTTTAACTAGTTCAATTGAACAGTTCGATTTATCATCCTTTACTTCCTTAATGGCCGATTAAGTATGAAGGCTAATGATATTCTACATGTTTTGATGAATTCAGTTAGTTTTAACGACCTAACGGTAGTTATGGTAGAACATTATGACTGTGGTTAATGTCTTATCAAATTTATTGTTGGGTTAAGTATGTTTAATTACGGGCAAATGTTATAATTTGCTTGAACAACTCTATTGTTTCATGTTAATAATAATGTTGTATTATAACTTCGTGTGCGTAGTTTGTGATTGGTCAAAACTCCTTTCTGACGCCCTTAAGGGCAAAATGTTGCTCTTAGATTTTCGTAGAAAATTAAATTTTCTTCAATTTTTGTTCTTTAACATTTTCCTGAATTTTGCCATGTGACCGAGTTACGAGGGATTGAAGTTTGGTAAGTCGACATTTAGACACTTTGCCCTCACTAAACATTCCTGAGCAAATATCTCCCTTCTGGAGCCCTTAAGGACACAATGTCATTTTAAAGTTTTGGTAGAGAATTAAATTAGCAAATTTGTAAAAAAAAATTGCCATAATGAAGCTTCTAAAACTACCCAGAACGTTCTAAAGAATTTAAAGAAACCTGCCGGAATATTCTAGAGCTTTTTGCAACATTTCAAAGTTTTCCAAATCGTTGTAGAAGCTTCTAAAACTTGCCAGAACGTTTTAGAGTCTTTGGCAATGTTTCAAAACCTTCCAGATCTTTGATGAAGCTTCTAAAACTTGCCAGAATGCTTTAGAGCTTTCTGCAACATTTCAAACCTTTGCAGACTTTTGAAGAAGCTTCTATAGTTTGCCAGAATGTTCTAGAACTTCCTGCAACATTTCAAAACCTTCCAGATTTTTTATGAAGTTTCTAGAACTAGTCAGAACGTTCTAGAGCTTTTGGCAACGTTTCCGAACCTTCCAGACAAGCCTTCTGCAACATTTTCAAGGTTTCCTGTCCTTTGTAGGACCTTCTAGAACTTGTCAGAATGCTGTATAGCCTTCGGCAACGTTTCAAAGCCATCCAAATCATTGTAGAAGCTTTTAAAACTTGCCTGAACGTTCTAGAGCCTTCTTCAGTATTTCAAAACCTTCCAGACCTTCTAAGAAGCTTCTAGAACTTGCCTGATCGTTTTAGAGCCTTTGACAACGTTTCAAAACTTTCTAGATCTTTGATGAAGCTTCTAAAACTTGCCAGAACACTCTGCAGTCTTCTGCAACGTATCAAAACATTCCAGACCTTTGAAGAAGCTCCTAAAACTTGCTTGACTGTTCTAGAGTCTCTCTGCAACATTTCAAAACCTTCCAGACCTTTTAAAACGCTTCTAGTACTTGCCAGATGGTTTTAGAGCTTTTGAAAACATTCCAAAACCTTTCAGACCTTTGTAGAAGTTGCTAAAACTTGCCAGAACGCTTTAGAGCCTTCTGCAACATTTAAAAACTTTCCTGGCCTTTGCAGAGGAGCTTCTAGAACTTGTCAGAATGTTATAGAGCTTTTGGCAACGTTTCCAAGCATTCCATATCATTGTAGAAGCATTTAAAGCTTGCCAGAACGTTCTAGAGCCTTCTTCAATATTTCAAAAGCTTCCAGACCTTTTAAGAAGCTTCTAGAACTTGCCTGATCGTTTTAGAGCCTTTGGCAACGTTCCAAAACTTTCTAGATCTTTGATGAAGCTTCTAAAACTTGCCAGAACACTCTGCAGTCTTCTGCAACGTATCAAAACATTCCAGACCTTTGAAGAAGCTCCTAAAACTTGCTTGACTGTTCTAGAGTCTCTCTGCAACATTTCAAAACCTTCCAGACCTTTTAAAACGCTTCTAGTACTTGCCAGATGGTTTTAGAGCTTTTGAAAACATTCCAAAACCTTTCAGACCTTTGTAGAAGTTGCTAAAACTTGCCAGAACGCTTTAGAGCCTTCTGCAACATTTAAAAACTTTCCTGACCTTTGTAGAAGCTTCTAGAACTTGTCAGAATGTTATAGAGCCTTTGGCAACGTTTCAAAGCATTCCAAATCATTGTAGGAGCTTTTAAAACTTGCCTGAACGTTCTAGAGCCTTCTTCAATATTTCAAAACCTTCCAGACCTTCTAAGAAGCTTCTAGAACTTGCCTGATCGTTTTAGAGCCTTTGGCAACGTTCCAAAACTTTCTAGATCTTTGATGAAGCTTCTAAAACTTGCCAGAACACTCTGCAGTCTTCTGCAACGTATCAAAACATTCCAGACCTTTGAAGAAGCATTCCAAATCATTGTAGAAGCTAAACTTTGGCTTGAGCCTTCTTCAATATTTCAAAAGTTCTAGAGAACTTGCCTCTTTTTCTGCACGTTCCATTTCAAAACTAAAACTTGATTGATCGTTCAGACCTTTTAAAATGCTTCTAGTACTTGCCAGATGGTTCTAGAGCTTTTGAAAACGTTCCAAAACCTTTCAGACCTTTGTAGAAGTTGCTAAAACTTGCCAGAACGCTTTAGAGCCTTCTGCAACATTTAAAAACTTTCCTGGCCTTTGCAGAGGAGCTTCTAAATCTTGTCAGAATGTTATAGAGCTTTTGGCAACGTTTCAAAGCATTCCATATCATTGTAGAAGCTTTTAAAACTTGCCAGAACGTTCTAGAGCCTTCTTCAATATTTCAAAAGCTTCCAGACCTTTTAAGAAGCTTCTAGAACTTGATCGTTTTAGAGCCTTTGGCAATGTTACATCTTTAGAAGCTTTTGGCAACGTTTCAAATGTTTTAAAAAGCTAGAACTTACCAGATGGTTCTAGATGAAAACGTTCCATAACCTTCAGACTTTTGTAGAAATTGCTAAAACTTGCCAGAACGCTTTAGAGCCTTCTGCAACATTTAAAAACTTTTGCTTTGTAGAAGCTTTTTAAAGAGCCGCTTCTATCAAAAACTTTGCCTTTTAAGAAGCTTCTAGAACTTGCTTGATCGTTTTAGAGCCTTTGGCAACATTCTAAAACCTTCCAGAATTTTGTATGAAGTTTCTAGAACTAGTCAGAACGTTCTAGAGCCTTTGGCAAAACGTTCCAAAACCTTTCAGACCAAACCTTGCCAGACAAGCCTTCTGCAACATTTAAAAAGTTTCCTGACCTTTGTAGGAGCTTCTAGAACTTGTCAGAATGTTATAGAGCCTTTGGCAACGTTTCAAAGCATTCCAAATCATTGTAGAAGCTTTTAAAACTTGCCTGAACGTTCTAGAGCCTTCTTCAATATTTCAAAAGCTTCCAGACCTTTAAGAAGCTTCTAGAACTTGCTTGATCGTTCTAGAGCCTTTGGCAACGTTCCAAAACTTTCTTCCAGAGCTCCTAAAACTTGATTGATCGTTCTAGAGCTTCTAGTTTTAAAAACTTCTAGAACTTGCCAGATGGTTCTAGAGCTTTTGAAAACGTTCCAAAACCTTTCAGACCTTTCCCTAGTTCTAGAGCTGCTAAAACTTGCCAGAATGCTTTAGAAGTCGTTTTAGAGCCTTTGGCAACGTTTCAAAACTTTCCAGATCTTTGTAGAAGCTTCTTAAAACTTGCTTGATCGTTCTAGAGCCTTCTGCAACATTTCAAAACCTTCCAGACCTTTTAAAAAGCTTCTAGAACTTGCCAGATGGTTCTAGAGCTTTTGAAAACGTTCCAAAACCTTTCAGACCTTTGTAGAAGTTGCTAAAACTTGCCAGAACGCTTTAGAGCCTTCTGCAACATTTAAAAACTTTCCTGGCCTTTGCAGAGGAGCTTCTAAAACTTATCAGAATGTTATAGAGCCTTTGGCAACGTTTCAAAGCATTCCAAATCATTGTAGAAGCTTTTAAAACTTGCCTGAACGTTCTAGAGCCTTCTTCAATATTTCAAAAGCTTCCAGACCTTTTAAGAAGCTTCTAGAACTTGCCTGATCGTTTTAGAGCCTTTGGCAACGTTCCAAAACTTTCTACATCTTTGAAGAAGCTCCTAAAACTTGATTGATCGTTCTAGAGTCTCTCTGCAACATTTCAAAACATTTCAGATGTTTTAAAAAGCTTCTAGAACTTGCCAGATGGTTCTAGAGCTTTTGAAAACGTTCCATAACCTTTCAGACTTTTGTAGAAATTGCTAAAACTTGCCAGAACGCTTTAGAGCCTTCTGCAACATTTAAAAACTTTCCTGACCTTTGTAGAAGCTTCTAGAACTTGTCAGAATGTTATAGAGCCTTTGGCAACATTTCAAAGCATTCCAAATCATTGTAGAAGCTTTTAAAACTTGCCTGGACGTTCTAGAGCCTTCTTCAATATTTCAAAACCTTCCAGACCTTCTAGGAAGCTTCTAGAACTTGCCTGATCGTTTTAGAGCCTTCGGCAACGTTTCAAAACTTTCTAGATCTTTGTAGGAGCTGGTAAAACTTGATTGATCGTTCTAGAGTCTCTCTGCAACATTTCAAAACCTTTCAGATGTTTTAAAAAGCTTCTAGAACTTGCCAGATGGTTCTAGAGCTTTTGAAAACGTTCCATAACCTTTCAGACCTTTGTAGAAATTGCTAAAACTTGCCAGAACGCTTTAGAGCCTTCTGCAACATTTAAAAACTTTCCTGGCCTTTGCAGAGGAGCTTCTAGAACTGGTCAGAATGTTATAGAGCCTTTGGCAACGTTTCAAAGCATTCCATATCATTGTAGAAGCATTTAAAGCTTGCCAGAACGTTCTAGAGCCTTCTTCAATATTTCAAAAGCTTCCAGACCTTTTAAGAAGCTTCTAGAACTTGCCTGAACGTTTTAGAGCCTTTGGCAACGTTCCAAAACTTTCCAGTTCTCTGCAGAAGCTTCTAGAACTTGATTGATCGTTCTAGAGTCTCTCTGCAACATTTCAAAACATTTCAGATGTTTTAAAAAGCTTCTAGAACTTGCCAGATGGTTCTAGAGCTTTTGAAAACGTTCCATAACCTTTCAGACTTTTGTAGAAATTGCTAAAACTTGCCAGAACGCTTTAGAGCCTTCTGCAACATTTAAAAACTTTCCTGGCCTTTGCAGAGGAGCTTCTAGAACTGGTCAGAATGTTATAGAGCCTTTGGAAACGTTTCAAAGCATTCCAAATCATTGTAGAAGCTTTTACAACTTGCCTGGACGTTCTAGAGCCTTCTTTAATATTTCAAAAGCTTCCAGACCTTTTAAGAAGCTTCTAGAACTTGCCTGATCGTTTTAGAGCCTTTGGCAACGTTCCAAAACTTTCTACATCTTTGAAGAAGCTCCTAAAACTTGATTGATCGTTCTAGAGTCTCTCTGCAACATTTCAAAACTTTTCAGATGTTTTAAAAAGCTTCTAGAACTTGCCAGATGGTTCTAGAGCTTTTGAAAACGTTCCATAACCTTTCAGACCTTTGTAGAAATTGCTAAAACTTGCCAGAAAGCTTTAGAGCCTTCTGCAACATATAAAAACTTTCCTGACCTTTGTAGAAGCTTCTAGAACTTGTGCATTCCAAATCATTGTAGAAGCTTTTAAAACTTGCCTGAACGTTCTAGAGCCTTCTTCCAAACCTTCCAGACCTTTAAGAAGCTTCTAGAATTTGCCTGATCGTTTTAGAGCCTTTGGCAACATTCCAAAACTTTCTAGATCTTTGATAAAGCTTCTAAAACTTGCCAGAACACTCTGCAGTCTTCTGCAACATATCAAAACATTCCAGACCTTTGAAGAAGCTTCTAAAACTTGCTTGATCGTTCTAGAGCCTTCTGCAACATTTCAAAACCTTCCAGATCTTTTAAAAAGCTTCTAGAACTTGCCAGATGGTTCCAGAGCCTTTGACAACGTTCCAAAACCTTTCAGACCTTTGTAGGAGCTGCTAAAACTTGCCAGAACGCTTTAGAGCCTTCTGCAACATTTAAAAACTTTCAAGACCTTTGCAGATGCTTCTAAAATGTTATAGAGCCTTTGGTAACGTTCCCAAACATTCCAGATCTTTGATGAAGCATCTAAAACTAGCCGGGACGCTGTAGAGGTTTCTGCAACATTTCAAAACCTTGCCAGAACGCTTTGGAGATTTTGCAACATTTAAAAACTTTCCAGACCTTTGCAGGACCTTCTAGAACTTGTCAGAGTGCTATAGAGCCTTTGGCAACGCTCCAAAGCTTCTAGAACTTGCCAGATGATTCTAGAACCTTCTAGAACTTGCCAGATGATTCTAGAGCCTTTGGCAAGATTCCAAAACCTTTCAGATCTTTGAAGAAACTTCCATAATTTGCCATAACGTTCTAAAGCCTTTTGCAACATTACCAAACCTTCCAGACCTTTGAAAAACCTTCTAGAACTTGCCACATCGTTCTAGAGCTTTAGGCAACATTTAAAAACCTTTCAGAGCTCTGTAGAAGCTTCTAAAACCTGTCAGAACACTCTAGAGCATTTGGCAATGTTCCCAAACCTTCCAGACCTTTGAAGAAGCTTCTAGAACTTGCCAGATCATTCTAGAACCTTTGGCAACTTTGGTAACGTGCCGAGGAATTGAAGTTTTGTAAATAGCCATTCAGACTACCCACTTTTTAGTTATAAAATGCTGGTAAGTACGGTAAAAGTAAAGCACATGTTTACTCACGATTAAGTTGGTAAAACGCTGCTAATTGACCCTCTCAAAAACATATTTGCACAGAAAGTAAAACTGTTTAAACTTACACATCCATTAAAGTAACACGTGACTTGAAAATAACAAGCTACCATAATTTAAAATAATGTAAAACCATATTAGGCTACTCTGATTGCTTTTTGTTACACGCTTGTAACAAGTGTCAAGATTAAATAACGTCGATGATGAACCAATCTTCGTTTTAATTACAAACGACCACGGATAAAATGGATTTTCCCCGCTAAATTATGGGATCAAATTAAAATTATCTACAGCATGATTTCCCTTTTTTGGTTCTCTGATGTAGTCGGATTTCACATTTTCCGCGAACCGATCAAATAATGTCGTTTTCCGCGTTTTACAAACCCAATTACACACATCTAAGATTAATGTAATTTAGGTTAACAGAAGAACGCCATTACCTGTATGCTGATACGAGGTTCTGCTAATTTTTTTTACTTTGAAACCAAAGATTGCTCAATTCAAATGTTTCAGTGTTACAGTTGTACTCATTACGCATCTGAAGTGTTTATTTACTGTCGGAAAACGTGTTTCGATTATTCAGGTCTCCTAACTGGAAAACGTGCTTTCACGCACGATAGAATTGACTTAGAAGTGCTTTGATGAATGCGTATTTTTGTGAGGAATTTGATTTGAAATTTTGGATTTTTTTTCCCTACTAACATGATAAATATACCATTATAATTAGTTTTCTCTAACTTAATGTTCATTATTGACCTAGGTCAAAAATAGAGTCTAATCTTTAGTTCTAGTCTGGCGCAAACACAACAAAAAAGGAAATATTATTGACCTAGGTAAATAATAATGTCAATGTCTATTAAGACATATGACAATTTACTTGACTTGACAGATAAATTAGGTTAGGTTAGAATTAGGTTATTTTCAATTTTAACTTTTACTGTCTTACTTCCTCCAGGTTAATGATTAAGCTACATTTTGGTAAAAAGTCAAGTTTCTTAGTTAAAAACTGAAATTGTGATAAATTTTAATTTTTTTCTTCAATTTTGCACCTTAAATTTGTGACGTTTTTAACAGTATTTAGGGCGTGGCTTCCACAAAAATTGTCAAATGACAATTTACGTCACATTTCTAATATTGATTTAAAGTTATTGAGAAAGTCAAAGTCGATTTTGAAAATGAAACATTTTTTCGAAAAGAAAATCAGAAGATGAACCACTCTGAAATTAATTCAAAAATTTAGTTTTCAATTTTTCAGGTGTATTGTACCAGAAAGATAAGTAACACTTAAAAAAACACAGTTTGTAAGGACAGTCAGGGACAAAATCGCCTGTAAAACCCACTTGGAGTCAGAAAATTACTGTTTTAAGCACATTTTTGAAATCCTCATTAAATTTTCTATCCAATTGAGAAAACAATACAAAATTTGGTACAATCAAGAAAAAAACCGGTACAAAATTTGAATTCACAGTTTGTAAGGACATAATTTCCTGTAAAACCCATTTGGAGTAAGAAAATGACTATTCTAAGTATATTTTTGAAATCCTCATTAAATTTCCTATCCAAAACCTGAGAAAACAATACAAAATTTGGTACAGTCAAGAAAAAAACCGGTGACAAAATTTGAATTGACAGAAACACAGTTTGTAAGGACAGTCAGGAACAAAATTTCCTGTAAAACCCATTTGGAGTAAGAAAATGACTATTCTAAGTATATTTTTGAAATCCTCATTAAATTTCCTATCCAATAACCTGAGAAAACATTACAAAAATTGGTACAGTCAAGGAAAAAACCGGTGTCAAAATTTGAATTGACAGAAACACAGTTTGAAAGAACAGTCAGGGACAAAATTGCCTGTAAAACCCATTTGGAGTAAGAAAATGACTTTTCTAAGCACATTTTTGAAATCTTCATTAAATTTCCTACCCAATAACTTGAAAAAACACTACAAAATTTGGTACAGTCGGGTAAAAAAGCGGTGTCAAAGTTTGAACTGTCAGAAACACAGTTTGTAAAGACATTCAGAGACAAAATCGCCTGTAAAACATAATTGGAGTAAGAAAATGACTGTTTCAAGCACATTTTTGGAATCCTCATTAAATTTCCTATCCAATAACCAGAAAAAACGTTACAAAATTTGTTACAGTCAAGGAAAAAATCGGTGTCAAAATTTGAATTGACACAAGCACATTTTGAAAGAACAGTCAGTGACAAAATCGCCTGTAAAATTCACTTGGAGTAAGAAAATGACTGTTTTAGGCACATTTTTGGAATCCTCATTAAATTTCCTACCCAATACCCTAAAAAAACACTACAAAATTTGGTACAGTCAAGGAAAAAAGCGGTGTCAAAATTTGAATTGACAGAAACCCAGTTTGAAAAGACAGTTAAAGGCAAAATCGCTTGTAAGCGCATTTGGAGTGAGAAAACTACTGTTTTAAGCACATTTTTGTAATCCGCATTTAGTTTCCTATCCAATAAACTGAAAAAACATTACAAAATTTAGTACAGTCAAAGAAAAAACCGGTGTCAAAATTTGAATTGACAGAAACACAGTTTGTCAGATCAGTCATGGACAAAATCGCTTGTAAAACCCACTTGGAGTAAGAAAATGACTGTTTCAAGCACATTTTTGGAATCCTCATTAAATTTACTACTCAGTAGCCTGAAAAAACACTACAAAATTTGGTACAGTCAAGGAAAAAAACGGTGTCAAAATTTGAATTGTCAGAAACACAGTTTGAAAGAACAGTCAGGGACAAAATCGTCTGTAAAATTGACTTGGAGTAAGAAAATTACTATTTTAAGCACGTTTTTGAAATCCTCATTAAATTTTCTATCCAATAACCTGAAAAACACTACAAAATTTGGTACAGTCAAGGAAAAAAGCGGTGTCAAAATTTGAACTGCCAGAAACACAGTTTGAAAGAACAGTCAGGGACAAAATTGCCTGTAAAACTCACTTGGAGTAAGAAAATGACTGTTTCAAGCACATTTTTGGAATCCTCATTAAATTTCCTATCCAATAACCTGAAAAACACTACAAAAATTGGTACAGTCAAGGAAAAAAGCGGTGTCAAAATTTGAATTGACAGAAACACAGTTTGAAAGACAGTCAAGGACAAAATCGCCTGTAAAACCCACTTGGAGTAAGAAAATTACTGTTTCAAGCACATTTTTGGAATCCTCATTAAAATTCCTATCAGATAACCTGAAAAACACTACAAGATTTGATACAGTCAGAGAAGAAAGCGGTGTCAAAATTTGAATTGACAGAAACACAGTTTGAAAGAACAGTCAGGGACAAAGTCGCCTGTAAAATTCACTTGCAGTAAGAAAATTACTATTTTAAGTACGTTTTTGAAATCCTCATTAAATTTCCTATCCAATAACCTAAGAAAACATTACAAAATTTGGTACAGTCAGGGAAAAAAGGGGTGTTAAAGTTTGAACTTCAAGAAACACAGTTTGCAAGAACAGTCAGAGACAAAATTGCCTGTAAACCCCACTTATAGTAAGAAATTCACTGTTCTAAGCACATTTTTGAAATCCTCATTTAATTTCCTAACCAATAACCTGAAAAACATTACAAAATTTGATACAGTCAGGAAAAAAAGCGGTGTCAAAGTTTGAACTGCCAGAAACACAGTTTGAAAGAACAGTCAGAGACAAAATCGCTTGTAAAACTCACTTGGAGTAAGAAAATGACTGTTTCAAGCACATTTTTGTAATCCTCATTAAATTTCCTATCCATTAACTAGAAAAAACACTACAAAATTTGGTACAGTCAGGGAAAAAAGCGGTGTCAAAATTTGAACTGCCAGAAACACAGTTTGAAAGACAGTCAGAGACAAAATCGCCTGTAAAACTCACTTGGAGTAAGAAAATGACTGTTTCAAGCACATTTTTGGAATCCTCATTAAATTTCCTATCCAATAACCTAGAAAAAACACTACAAAATTTGGTACAGTCAAGGAAAAAAGCGGTGTCAAAATTTGAATTGACAGAAACACAGTTTGTAAGAACAGTCAGAGACAAAATCGCCTGTAAAACCCACTTGGAGTAAGAAAATGACTGTTTTAAGCACATTTTTGAAATCCTCATTAAATTTCCTATCCAATAACCTGAAAAAACACTACAAAATTTGGTACAGTCAAGGAAAAAAGCGGTGTCAAAATTTGAATTGCCAGAAACACAGTTTGTAAGAACAGTCAGAGACAAAATCGCCTGTAAAACCCACTTGGAGTAAGAAAATGACTGTTTTAAGCACATTTTTGAAATCCTCATTAAATTTCCTATCCAATAACCTGAAAAAACACTACAAAATTTGGTACAGTCAAAACAAAAAACGGTGTCAAAATTTGAATTGACAGAAACACAGTTTGAAAGAACAGTCAGAGACAAAATCGACTGTAAAACTCACTTGGAGTAAGAAAATGACTGTTTTAAGCACATTTTTGAATCCTCATTAAATTTTCTATCCAATAACCTGAAAAAACACTACAAAATTTGGTACAGTCAGGGAAAAAAGCGGTGTCAAAGTTTGAACTGCCAGTAAACACAGTTTGTAAGAACAGTCAGGGACAAAATTGCCTGTAAAACCCACTTGGAGTAAGAAAATTACTATTCCAGGCACATTTTTGAAATCCTCATTAAATTTCCTATCCAATAACCTAAAAAAACACTACAAAATTTGGTACAGTCAGGAAAAAAAGCGGTGTCAAAGTTTGAACTGCCAGTAAACACAGTTTGCAGAAATACAGTTTGAAAAACCAGTAAGAAGACAGTCAGTTTTAAACACATTCTTGAATTCCTCCTTAAATTTTCTATTCAATAACCTGAAAAAACACTACAAAATTGCCTGTGACAGAAACACAGTTGAAAAACCCATTTGGAGTAAGAAAATGACTATTCTAAGCACATTTTTGAAATCCTCATTAAATTTCCTATCCAATAACCTGAAAAACACTGCAAAATTTGGTTGATAAATTATTCAGTGTGATAAAACTGCACACTTAAAGTGAATAACTAGAGTCAAGTCAGATCAGGATACCGGAGAATAGTTTGTTAAACAAATATACTGAAAAAGAATTTAAGTACAAATTAAACAAAAAAAACTGTATAAAATCATCATTTAAGGACAATTTTCCCCATTCATTTATCCCAAAACTGTATTCGTAAAGGTCCAATAAATATACTGAATACCACATACTGTAATACTATCTGTAATAACACTTTCGCTGTTTTTCATTACTTTGTTGCTGTTTGCCATTTATAGGGTGGAACAACACGCATACAATACAAAATTTTCCTTTTTACGATTAATTAAAATTATCTTATTAACGGGAAACGCCCTGTATTATTCCTGACGTCATTATGGGAGAATAAAATCAATTTCACGTTACATTGTGTGTTCGATAGAAAATTGTATTCAAGCGTGTGATTTCTCACGTTTTTTTTGAGTGTTTATTAAATTCGATCAATTGAATTATTCTTCCATCCGAATAATATCAAATAAGCTTTTAACTTGATTTGTTACAATGGGCCTATCCCACAAATTAAATAATTACTTTTGAACAATTGAAATGTAAAGTATGAGTGGAAAAATATAACTAATCAATTAAAAAATAAAACTTTTCACGTTTTCTGTCAATCAGAAGCTTTATTTTGATTTTTGTTGGTTTAATTGTCATCACATTGTGTTAGCAATTTTTGAAGTTAAATTGTCGCTGTATTGCAATAATTTAGCTGCATTTGGCAACATCGTACGAGTCCATAGCCAATTTGAACCTTTTTTAACTGATTATGGGAAGAAAACACCGCCATCTAGTGCTGTTTCTAGTTCTTCAGGTCACGTGACCGTTTCTAAATTGACATTTAAATTTGTCGGCGTGACTGTTTTTTCTGACCATGTGACTGTTTTTATTAAGCTACAAATTTTCAGTCACGTGACTGTTTTTATTGAAATATAATTTTTTAAAGTCACATGATTACATTTAAATTTAATCTTGATTTTTCAAAGTCACGTGACGTAAGGGAAGTATAAAAGGGTTGCTTAACGTCAGAACTGTCAATTTTGGCTTCGTCAAAGAAGCACATCCATTTAGCATTTTATACTTTCAGGTGGCTGGTGAGTGAGTTTTGACAGTTATGATAGCTGTCACGTGACGTAAGAGAAGTTTAAAAATGTTCCTTAACGCCAAAACTGTCAAATTTGGTTCCATGGAGCTGTAAATACAACTCACAGTGCAATTCGTCAAAGAAACCCATCTATTTGGCATTTTATACTTTTAGGTCGCTGGTGAGTGAGTTTTGACAGTTATGACAGCTGTCACGTGATGCAAGCAAAGTATTAAAGTGTTTCTGAATGCCACAACTGTCAAATTTGGTTCCATGGAGCTTGAAAACTTTTAGTTTTAGTGTAATTTCTTAAATAAGCAACTATTTCAAATTTTACAGTTTCAGGTCACTGGTGAACGGGTTTTGACAGTTATGACATCTGTCACGTGACGTAAGAGAAGTTTAAAAGTGTTCCTTAACGTCAGAACTGTCAATTTTGGCTCCATGGAGCTGTAAACACAACTCACAAGGCAAATCGTCAAAGAAACACTTCTATTTAGCATTTTATACTTTCAGGTCGCTGGTGAGTGAGTTTTGACAGTAATGACAGCTGTCACGTGACGTAAGCAAAGTATTAAAGTGTTTCTGAATGCCACCACTGTCGACTTTGCTTCCATGGAGCTTAAAACACAACTTCCAGTGTAATTCTTCAAATTAGCAACTATTTGTACATAGTTTTATAGTTTCAGGTCACTGGTAAGCGGGTTTTGACAGTTATGACAGCTGTGACAGCTGTCACGTGACGTGAGAATTGTATGAAACTGTTACTTAACGTCAAGACTGTCAATTTCGGCTCCATGGAGCTGTAAACACAACTCACTGTGCAGTTTGTCAAAGAAACACGTCCATTTAGCATTTTATACTTTCAGGTCGCTGGTGAGTGAGTTTTGACAGTAATGACAGCTGTCACGTGATGCAAGCAAAGTATTAAAGTGTTTCTGAATGCCACAACTGTCAAATTTGGTTCCATGGAGCTTGAAAACTTTTAGTTTTAGTGTAATTTCTTAAATAAGCAACTATTTCAAATTTTACAGTTTCAGGTCACTGGTGAACGGGTTTTGACAGTTATGACATCTGTCACGTGACGTAAGAGAAGTTTAAAAGTGTTCCTTAACGTCAGTACTGTCAATTTTGGCTCCATGGAGCTGTAAACTTAACTCACAGTGCAATTCGTCAAAGAAACCCATCTATTTGGCATTTTTTACTTTTAGGTCGCTGGTGAGTGAGTTTTGACAGTAATGACAGCTGTCACGTGACGTAAGCAAAGTATTAAAGTGTTTCTGAACGCCACAACTGTCAAATTTAGTTCCATGGAGCTTGAAACACAACTTCCACTGAAATTCCTCAAATAAGCAAATATTTGTAGTTTTATAGTTTCAGGTTACTGGTAAACGGATTTCGACAGATATGACAGATGTGACAGCTGTCACGTGGCGCTAGAAAAGTTTAAAAGTGTTCCTTAACGTCAGTACTGTCAATTTTGGCTTCATGGAGCTGTAAACACTACTCACAGTGCATTTCCTTAAAAAAACACACCTATTTGGCATTTTATACTTTCAGGCCAAAGGTGAGGGAGTTTTGATAGTTATGACAGCTGTCACGTCACGTAAGAGACGTATTAAAGTGTTTATTAACGTCAGAACTGTCAAATTCCATGGAGTACTTACACAGTGTGGTTTCTCCAAGAATGACATCTACTTGGCATTATGTATATTATTTTCAAATCTGTATTCCAAAATTCATTGGCTGAATTGTGCACTTATTCATGATTCTCTTGAATTTTCCTAAAATTTCTTAAGTTCTCTTGACATTTTCTACAAAAATAATTTCCATTTCTAGGCCAAAGTGCAATTTTAACGTTGCAGAGACAAAAATTAAGTTAATTTGAGATATTGTCTAAATTTTTAAACACCAAACTAAAGGTTTGCATATTGAGAACAAAATTTCAAAGTCAATTTGCGTAACTGAATGTCTCGTCATAATTGGAAATTATTGAAATGGTCTCGTTGCAACAGATGTTCATATAAATTTGCCCGGAATGGCAATTAAAACCAGAAATTGATACCGAGTGACCTAATAAACTAGATATTTCCAGGGCAGTACTAACGGAACCTTTACAGTACCATCAAGCCGGTATAATGCCTTATAAACCTCCTACACCAAACAGTACTAGAACAACTTTGTTCAAAGTAAGTATTTATTTAGCATCAATGCTACAAAAGATACATGTTATAAAAAGGTCACTTAACTATAAGAATAAACTAAAAGTTTTGAGTCTTATCTAAATGGGAACACTAATGTCTAAAACTAAACAAGCAATGTAAAAATAAAATAAAACACACACTCACAAATTAAAACTAAATAAAATGAACAAATCCTACAACCTATCTATAATAAATTTTTTTAAAAGCCTCCTGAACTGTGTCAAATTATCGCAGGTTTTAATAATCACAGGTAGTTTATTAAATTCTATTAAGCCTTTATACAGCACAGAGTTGAGCAATTGATTCGTGTTACATCTGTTTGTCAGTATAAAATCTGTACGATTTCTTGTACCATAATTGTGTACATCTTCAAAAACTGTTAACTTATCGCAGATATAGTCAGGTAAAAAACGTTTCTTTAATTTAAAAATAAACAAATAAACACTAAACATAATTCTTTGGTTGACAGACACAGGGGCGGCTCGTCAATAAGTGCACATGTGCACGTGCACTCCCAAATTTTGAGTCCAAAAATGCATGTTTTCATTATAAATTTTATAATGATTGAAATAATTTTCTATTAATACCAAGTATTATTAATATTGGAAACAAATAAGCTTTTAATAATAAATAAACGAAATCTGGACGAATTACGGATCACCGTGCACAGTGTGCCGTCGTAAAATCAAGTGCACAGCCCATGGGTAAAGTAAATCTGATTGGTCGAACTTCCGCCGTCCGCCCCCTCTGTACCCCGCGACTGTCTAGGAGTCAGTTGATGCCCGTGTGCACAATTAGATTGTGCACTGGGGGTTTTTTCTTATCAGTCGCGTTGTATTTTTCTTCGCGATTTTTTAAAATGCCTCCAGTATTTCCTACCGTTAGTGTGCAATATTTGAAAGCAATTACATATTTTAAAATTGTAGGAAGTTTGGGCGTGGTCACAAAAAATGTTTTTCGGTACTCTTTGAAATTCAATATCTCGGTAAGATGAGGAGCTACAGAGGCCATTTTTAACCCACTTTGTAGTATTTTTTATGCTTTTTCGAATGGCGTAGGAACGAATTTCCTGCGATTTTAAGTAAAAGAGCTACGATTTTTCAAAAAGTAAAAAAATGCAATTTCTGTCAAAAGTGCCAATGCACAGCAAAGGGCATATTTATACAAAAGAACCTTAAATTAGCTGAAATAAGCACAAAAAAAGCACTTTAAAATTTTTATTTTTTAATTTTTGAACCAATTTTCATGATTTTGATCAATTTTCATAATTTTGCTCATTTTTTAGTTTTTGGACCAATTTTTGTGATTTGCGTTGCNTGGNAGAAACCAAAAGCNACAGTTNAGCNANGTCCCTNCGTATGAATAANTCNACTGATGNNNGGNACNGNCGAGTATTGNGTGTACNNTTTCCNNGCACCNCCANCTCNTAANANACNTACCTANGAGANNANTNCGCNCTNTAGCGNGTANANGTATGAAGNTANGGTNAAAATCNNNNCTNGNTTANTTTNCNNNCACNNTCANTNTNGAAGCGNGCGAGAGTCANCGTCTANCATNTCGCTNGNCGCNCTNAAGATGNGTATNGNTNCTNCNTTTTTNNAGTNTACACNACTNCNTAATTAGNACCAATTCGAGGNNGCNGGNACCNTTAATNNCCAGACTAAAANCTGNCGAAAATTGGCANTAGANNNANGCAAAGNGCAGTGATCANAGGCAGAGAATACNANAACCTACNCGNCNNGATCNGAATNAAGCNNGTANACTATACCNTAANGTGTCTTCNNTGACATCGACCGGTTNTTTAGTTGCAATGCCAAGTGTGAAAAAAAACCTAACCTAACCTAACTTAACATAATCTAACCTAACCTAATTTACTTTATATTTCAATTTTGTTGCTCGTTATTAATTTTGCATCATTTTTCATTTATTTTGCTAGATAATGTAACCTACCAAGTGCTGCAAACGATACTTTTCCGCACAGTTGCGGTCGAGTGTGGAAAAGACGCTTTTCACAAGTTTGAAGTTTGTTCAAGTTTGTCCAAAAATATTCTGGAGTTACTTTTTTAAATTGAATTCAATTTTTTTAATGAAATTACTAGATTCTGTCAAAATTTCGAGTTTTTTTTTTCTGATAGAAGATTTAAGTAGTTTAGAAATTTTTTTAAAAATTTGCTGGAAGTTTCTAGGAGTGTTCTAAATATTCTATTTTTCTTCAAATTATCAGATTCCTTTAGAAACAATTTTGAAGGTGTCAGAAGCCCCTAAATACTGTTGGTTATGAATTCCATTTTTTAATTTTAAAAAAGTCACGTGATTTAGTGTTTAAAACTAAAAAACGGTCACGTGACATCTCTTAAATACTATTTTGCCATATAAAACGGTCAAAATGACCTTTAAAAATAAATTTGATAATTCAAAATACTCACGTGACCGCTTTGCACCTTAAAAGGAATCAAATGATTTTCAAAACCAGCTTAAACTGAAAAAACGATCACGTGACCCTCCAAATAATAGTTCGCCATTTACAGTCACGTGACCTTAATCATTCCGTTGCGGCATTAAAAAAGAGTCACGTGACCCTTAAAATAATAGTTTGACATTTAAAACAGTCACGTGATTTTTAAGATTCTGGTTTAACGTTGAAAAAACGTTAAATTTGATGATTAAAAATCGTCACTTATAAAGAGTCACGTGACTTTAAAAATATCAGTCTAAACGTAAAAACTGTCACGTGACGTTAAGGATGACAATTTAACTTTAAAAATAGTCACGTGATTCAGTGTGTCAGTTTAAAACTAAAAAACTTTAAACGTTTTAAAAAAGAATCACGTGTCTTTAGAAATGTTTTTTCTTTAAACTGAAAAACGATTACGTGATCCTCCAAACATTTAAAACTGTCACGTGACCATTTTCACTGTAAAAAAAAATCACGTGATTTTAAAATATCTGTTTAAACTGAAAAACTATTACGTGACTATTTTTACCTTAAAAAAGGGTCACGAGGTTTGGAAAATACCAGTTCAAACTTGAAAACGGTCACGTGACATTTTAAATACGATTTCTCCATTTAAAACAGTCACGTGACCCTTCAAATAATAATTTGACATTTAAAACGATCACATGATATAACACACACAAATTACATATTTTTAAACTAACTCCATTTCGACTGAGCGTAGCTCCGTTACTTGAGGAGCTACAAAATAGTGTAAATAAGGAAAGTTGTAGGAAATTGTATTGTCTACAAGATTGTATGAAGGTGTTTTTGCCCTTAAGGGCCTCTTTAAGGAGTTATAAGTCAAAATACCGCCTTCACAAATTTACCGTGCTTTTGGTACTACCAGCACCCTCTTAAATCTGGCACTGCTGGTGCGTTCTGTCACTAAACCGTAAATAACACGCTTATTTGCAACACTTTGTATAAACTTTTATATGTCAATGGATAGCCAATGAAATGGACTTTTCAAAAATATGGCCACGTGTGTTGACAGGTTGCTCCGTTTGGCCGCCAGAGGGCTCCAAAGTTGACTGACTGTTTGCCTTGACTGTTACCACTCTATTTATTTCCCTGAGAGGTTTTTAGCTTCTTGGAAAATATTTTGACAGCTGTCACGTGACTGTAAAATTAAATAGTGTACAAGAATGACGTAATTGCTGTCACAGACGTCAAAGTTTGCTCAACCAAAACATGAAACTGCAAAAATGAAAGTTTAGTACAATTTTGTTGTACTGTGTGTACACAAGACGTGTTTTGTAGCTTTTTGATACAAAATTTGACAGTTCATAGGTCACTGTCTAAATAATAAGTGTTCTAGTATCACGTGACAACTGCCAGAAACGTCAAAACTGACAAACTTTACCCAGTTTGGCCATGAAACTCTAAAAGTCACAGTATGGAAAGTATTCGAGCAAAATCGTGGTTTTTAGCTTCTTGGAAAATGTTTTGACAGTTGTCACGTGACTGTAAAATTAAACAGTGTACAACTATGACGTGATTGCTGTCACAGACGTCAAAGTTTGCTCAACCAAAACATGAAACTCCAAAAATTAAACTTTAGTACATTTTTGTTATACTGTTCAAAACAAGACGTGCTTTATAGCTTCATGATCCATAATTTGACAGTTCCTAGGTCACTGTCTAAATAATAAGTGTTCTAGTATCACGTGACAACTGCCAGAAACGTCAAAACTGACAAACTTTACCCAGTTTGGCCATGAAACTCTAAAAGTCACAGTATGGAAAGTATTCGAGCAAAATTGTGGTTTTTAGCTTCTTGGAAAATGTTTTGACAGTTGTCACGTGACTGTAAAATTAAACAGCGTACAAGTATGACGTGATTGCTGTCACAAACGTCAAAGTTTGCTCAATCAAAACATGAAGCTGCAAAAATTAAAGTTTAGTACAATTTTGTTATACTGTGTGTACTCAAAACGTGTTTTGTAGCTTTTTGATATAAAATTTGACAGTTCATACGTCACTGTCTAAATAATAAGTGTTCTAGTATCACGTGACAACTGCCAGAAACGTCAAAACTGACAAACTTTACCCAGTTTGGCCATGAAACTCTAAAAGTCACAGTATGGAAAGTATTCGAGCAAAATCGTGGTTTTTGGCTTCTTGGAAAATGTTTTGACAGTTGTCACGTGACTGTAAAATTAAACAGTGTACAAGTGTCACGTGATTACTGTTATAGACGTCAAAGTTTGCTCAACCAAAACATGAAGCTGCAAAAATTAAAGTTTAGTACAATTTTGTTATACTGTGTGTACTCAAAACGTGTTTTGTAGCTTTTTGATATAAAATTTGACAGTTCATACGTCACTGTCTAAATAATAAGTGTTCTAGTATCACGTGACAACTGCCAAAAACGTCAAAACTGACAAACTTTGCCCAGTTTGGCCATGAAACTCTAAAAGTCACAGTATGGAAAGTATTCGAGCAAAATTGTGGTTTTTAGCTTCTTGGAAAATGTTTTGACAGTTGTCACGTGACTGTAAAATTAAACAGTGTACAAGTGTCACGTGATTACTGTTATAGACGTCAAAGTTTGCTCAACCAAAACATGAAGCTGCAAAAATGAAAGTTTAGTACAATTTTGTTATACTGTTCAAAACAAGACGTGCTTTATAGCTTCATGATCCATAATTTGACAGTTCCTAAGTCACTGTCTAAATAATAAGTGTTCTAGTATCACGTGACAACTGCCAAAAACGTCAAAACTGACAAACTTTGCCCAGTTTGGCCATGAAACTCTAAAAGTCACAGTATGGAAAGTATTCGAGCAAAATCGTGGTTTTTGGCTTCTTGGAAAATGTTTTGACAGTTGTCACGTGACTGTAAAATTAAACAGTGTACTGACCCTTATGAAATACAGGGTGAGTCACCTAAACCAATCAAATAATAAAAAAAAATTGAAATTTTGAAATTAGTAGAGAATTCATAGAAGAAATCACAGTTCAGCAGTATCGGACCGGAAACGTTTACAACCAACACGAATTTCAAATTGTTTTTAACCTCACATTTAATGGCGGGAAATGTTTGTCTGGGCGATAACACGAAAATGCCTTAAAAAGTAAAAGAACCGTAAAAATCGTACAGTATCTGACATGTTGGGCGCTTTCTCTTAAACCGGGTTCCATTCATTTTTTATTTTCTAGAAAACGCCGGATATTTGCTGTTTATTATTATTGTACCGTAATAATTATGCTTTATATCTGTCGAGAAACAGTTCGGAATGATTTTTTTATGTAGAAAGTACCAGCAGTTTGGTTCAGTACCATAAGTATTATATGGCAGATCGGTCTAAATTTTATGCACTTATTTGCACCGTAATCTTCAATGTAAAACTTTCTACGCAATTTTGCTGTAAAGGTTTAATGTACTTAACCTAACATTCTTTCGCAATTTAACTTGCTCTTAAAGCTAGATTTTATACTGAAAGTAAAAAAAAACAGTTTACAAGTCAATATGTCAAAAAAAATAAGTTTTATCTTTAACCAGCTACTACAGCTATAGTAAAACTCAAACTAAAACGGGATGACGTAATAGAAATGTTTTGAATATAACTGAGGACATTTGTAGAGGCCTCTGGCAAGTTTTCAACAGTATTTTGAGGTTTCCAGCATTTTCTAAATAATTTTAGAGCCTTCAAGAAGTTTAAAAAAATATTGGAAGGTGTAGGATGTTTGTAGAGGCTTCTGGCAATTTTTGGAAAGTTTTCAACAGTATTTAGAGGTCTCTAGTAACTTTTGGAGGTTCTCAACAGTATTTTGAGGTTTCTGGCATTCTCAAAATAATTTTAGAGACTTCAAGAAATTTAAAAAAATATTGGAAGGTATAGAAGATTTGTAGAAGCCTCTGGCAATTTTTGGAAAATTTTTAATAGTATTTAGAGGTCTTTAGTGAGTTTTGGGAGGTTTTCAACAGGATTTTGAGGTTTCTGGCATTCTCAAAATAATTTTACAATTTTCGAGAAATAAAAAAAAATATTTGCAAGTGTAGGACATTTGTAGAGGCCTCTGGAAATTTTTTGAAAATTTTCAATAGTATTTAGAGGTCTTTAGTAACTTTTGGTAGGTTCTCAACAGTATTTTGAGGTTTCTGGCATTCTCAAAATTATTTTAAAGCCTTTAAGAAATTTTAAAAAATATTGGAAAGTGTAGGATGTTTGTAGAGGCTTCTGGCAATTATTTGAACATTTTCAACAGTATTTAGAGGTCTCTTGTACCTTTAGAAGGTTTTCAACAGGATTTTGAGGTTTCTGGCATTCTCAAAATAATTTTAGAGCCTTTAAGAAATTTAAAAAAATATTGGAAGGTGTAGGTCGTTTGTAGAGGCTTCTGGCAATTTTTGGAATGTTTTCAACAGTATTTAGAGGTCTCTAGTAACTTTTGGTAGATTCTCAACAGGATTTTGAGGTTTCCGGAATTCTCAAAATAATTTTACAATTTTCGAGAATTAAAAAAATATATTGGCAAGTGTAGGACATTTGTAGAGGCCTCTGGCAATTTTTGGAAAGTTTTCAACAGTATTTAGAGGTCTCTAGTAACTTTTGGTAGGTTCTCAACAGTATTTTGAGGTTTCTGGCATTCTCAAAATTATTTTAGAGCCTTCAAGAAATTTAAAAAAATATTGGAAGGTGTAGGACGTTTGTAGAGGCCTTCTGGCAATTTTTGGAAAGTTTTCAACAGTATTTAGAGGTCTCTTGTATACCTTTAGGAGGTTTTTAACAGGATTTTGAGGTTTCCAGCATTCTCAAAATAATTTTACAATTTTCGAGAAATAAAAAAAAATATTTGCAAGTGTAGGACATTTGTAGAGGCCTCTGGCAATTTTTGGAAAGTTTTCAAAAGTATTTAGAGGTCTCTAGTAACTTTTGGTAGGTTCTCAACAGGATTTTGAGGTTTCCGGCATTCTCAAAATAATTTTACAATTTTCGAGAAATAAAAAAAATATTTGCAAGTGTAGGACATTTGTAGAGGCCTCTGGCAATTTTTGGAAAGTTTTCAAAAGTATTTAGAGGTCTCTAGTAACTTTTGATAGGTTCTCAACAGTATTTTGAGGTTTCTGGCATTCTCAAAATAATTTTAGAGTCTTCAAGAAATTTAAAAAAATATTTGCAAGGTATAGGACATTTGTAGAGGCCTCTGGCAATTTTTGGAAAGTTTTCAACAGTATTTAGAGGTCTCTAGTAACTTTTGGTAGGTTCTCAACAGTATTTTGAGGTTTCCGGCATTCTCAAAATAATTTTAGAGACTTCAAGAGATTAAAAAAAATATTGGATGGTGTAGGACGTTTGTAGAGGCCTTTGGCAATTTTTGGAAAGTTTTCAACAGTATTTAGAGGTCTCTAGTAACTTTTGGTAGGTTCTCAACAGTATTTTGAGGTTTCTGGCATTCTCAAAATTATTTTAGAGTTTTCAAGAAATAAAAATAAATATTTGCAAGTGTAGGACATTTGTAGAGGCCTTTGGTAATTTTTGGAAAGTTTTCAATAGTATTTAGAGGTCTCTAGTAACTTTTGGTAGGTTCTCAACAGTATTTTGAGGTTTCCGGCATTCTAAAAATAATTTTAGAGTCTTCAAGAAATTTAAAAAAATATTTTTAGGTATAACAGATTTGTAGAGGCTTCTGGCAATTTTTGGAAAATTTTCAACAGTATTTAAAGGTCTCTTGTACCTTTGGGAGGTTTTCAACAGGATTTTGAGGTTTCTGGCATTCTCAAACCAATTTTACAATTTTCGAGAAATAAAAAAATATTTGCAAGTGTAGGACATTTGTAGAGGCCTTTGGCAATTCTTGGTTTTCAACAGTCTCTTTCCAAATATCTCGGTTGTTTGTAATTTTTGAAAAAAATAGATTTATGTAAAGAGTAGCCAAAATCACGTGCTACATTTTGACGTTTAAACGAACCTTGTAGCTGTCATAGTAACCAAGTTAGGAGCTGTCAAATTGTGACACCCTCAATATTTCTAGTACAGTTGCACTGTTGCATTGCATGTGAAATATCTAGCCTATTTGTAATTTTTGAAAAAAAATGTATTCAGGTATAAGAATATCAACATTACAAGTTACATTTTGGCGTTTGAACAAACATCCCAACTGTCACAGGGACCAAGTTATGAGCTGTCAAATTATGACATTTTCAAAAAAACTTATTTACTTGCACTGCTCTATTTTCTGGTCAATATCTCGGTTATTTGTAATTTTTGAAAAAAAATTGTACTAAGATAAAAGAAAGCCAATATTACAGGCTATATTTTGAAGTTTGAACGAATCTTCTAGCTGTCATAGCAACAAAGTTAACACGTGTCAAATAAGGTCACCTGACCAAGTTATGAGCTGTCAAATTATGAAATATTCAAAAAAACTTATTTACTTGCACTGCTCTATTTCCCGGTCAATATCTCGGTTATTTGTAATTTTTGAAAAAAAGTTGTATGAAGATAAAAAAAAGCCAATATTACAGGCTATATTTTGAAGTTTGAACGAAGCTTCTAGCTGTCATAGCAACCAAGTTAGCACGTGTCAAATAAGGACACCTGTCATCTTAAAAGAATTAGAAGAAAAGTTACAGTTTGGGGATTTAGACTGTGCCGGAACTACCGTACTATTAATCACAAGTGTCGTAAATGTAATTTATTTGCAAATTAATAAAATATTCTTTTCTACTAGATTTGCTACAGCAAATCGTTGAATGGTTAGTTAAACAAACTTTTTTTTAACTGCGCGTGGGTGTTTAGACTAATAATGGCACTTAAACCTCGAGTATTGTCCTTTCGAACAATACAAATGCAATTTTTTTTATCAAAGAAACCCATTTCTCGAACAATAAAATTACCGTTTACCATCTGGTTCGTCTGGTACTAAATGACTGAGATGGTACAACAATGCAATTCAATTGAAAACAGTAGTTTGTTTTATTACTGTCAAAGCAAATAAAAGGTTCAATTAAAATAGTATCATGGAAGAAATGTGTTTACTGGGTAATTACGCAAAAAAGCAGAAAAGATGATAACCCGGCGACATGGGTTTCTGTTTGTTGGCTTCATCAGACATGTAAAGTAAATTTCAGTGTGACAGGAAAATTTACCAATTTTACCAGAAAATTCTAATTTCATCAATAAATATATGAATCTAATTGAAATTTGTTTATAATTGTTTTTTGAATTTATTTAACTGCCTTTAAATTGAACAGTCATAAATCTGTATTACTACATTTTTTATGCACCCCCTGTATAGTAGCGGCACTGCCGGACTGCGAAACTACCAGGGATGAGTTTAGCAGTTCTTTACGAACATTTTTGCTCTCTTTCAAATTTTTTGTAACTTTCACCGTTTTCGAGTTATTTAGCAAAAACTAGTTTGATGCAACAAATTTTCAAATTAGTTGAAGTTGTGGATTGAAATTTGAGCACCCTGTAACACGGTTATTTTTGGGAGTTCTAGGATGTTGAACCACTCAAATTAACCGTCTTGAGCTCCTCTATCCAGTGGTGTGAAGTAACAAATTTTATCTTAAAAATTGCATACAGGGTGGCCAAAAAATATGAATCACTACATTTTTCATGCACCCTCTGTATAGTAGCGGCACTGACGGACTGCGAAACTTCCACTGATGAGTTTAGCAGTTGTTTACGAACATTTTTGCTCTCCTTCAAATTTTTCGTAACTTTCACCGTTTTCGAGTTATTTAGCAAAAACTGGTTTGATGCAACAAATTTTCAAATCAGTTGAAATTGTGGTTTGAAATTTGAGCACCCTGTAAGTCGGTTATTTTTGGGAGTTCAAGGAGGTTAAACCACTCAAACTAACCGTTTTGAGCTCCTCTTTCCAGTGGTGTAAAGCAAAAAAATATATCTTAAAAATTACATACAGGGTGGCCAAAAAATATGAATCACTACATTTTTCATTCACCCTCTGTATAGTAGCGGCACTGACGGACTCCGAAACTTCCAAGGATGAGTTTAGCAATTCTTTACGAACATTTTTGCTCTCTTTCAAATTTTTCGAAACTCTCACCGTTTTCGAGTTATTTAGCAAAAACTGCTTTGATGCAACAACGTTTCAAATCAGTTCAAATTGTGGTTTTAAATTTGAGCACCCTGTAACTTGGTTATTTTTGGGAGTTCAAGGAGATTGAACCACTCAAATTAACCGTCTTAAGCTCCTCTTTCCAGTAGTGTAAAGCAAAAAAATCCATCTTAAAAATTGCATACAGGGTGGCCAAAAAATCTGAATCACTACATTTTTCTTGCACCCCCTGTACAGTAACAGCACTAACGGACTCCGAAACTTCCAGGGATGAGTTTAGCAATTCTTTACGAACATTTTTGCTCTCTTTCAAATTTTTCGTAACTTTCATCGTTTTCGAGTTATTTAGCAAAAACTAGTTTGATGCAACAAATTTTCAAATTAGTTAAAATTGTGGATTGAAATTTGAGCACCCTGTAACTTGGTTATTTTTGGGAGTTCTAGGATGTTGAACCACTCAAATTAACCGTCTTGAGCTCCTCTTTCCAGTGGTGTGAAGGAAAAAATTATATCTTAAAAATTACATACAGGGTGGTCACAAAATCTGAATTACTACATTTTTCATGCACCCCCTGTATAGTAACGGCACTGACGGATTGTGAAACTTCCAGGGATAAGTTTAGAAGTTCTTTACGAACATTTTTGCTCTCTTTCAAATTTTTCGTAACTTTCATCGTTTTCGAGTTATTTAGCAAAAACTAGTTTGATGCAACAAATTTTCAAATTAGTTAAAATTGTGGATTGAAATTTGAGCACCCTGTAACTTGGTTATTTTTGGGAGTTCTGGGGATGTTGAACCACTCAAATTAACCGTCTTGAGCTCCTCTTTCCAGTGGTGAAAACCAAAAAATTCTATCTTAAAAATTACATACAGAGTGGCCAAAAAATCTGAATCACTACATTTTTCTTGCACCCCCTGTATAGTAGCAGTACTGACGGACTGCGAAACTACCAGGGATGAGTTTAGCAGTTCTTTACGAACATTTTTGCTCACTTTCAAATTTTTCGTAACTTTCACCGTTTTCAAGTTATTTAGCAAAAACTGCTTTGATGCAACAACGTTTCAAATCAGTTCAAATTGTGGTTTTAAATTTGAGCACCCTGTAACTTGGTTATTTTTGGGAGTTCACGTAGGTTGAACCACTCAGATTAACCGTCTTGCGCTCCTCTTTCCAGTGGTGTAAAGTAAAAAATTATATCTTAAAAATGACATACAGGGTGATCAAAAAATCTGAATCACTACAATTTTCTTGCACCCCCTGTATAGTAGCAGCACTGACGGACTGCGAAACTTCCAGGGGTGAGTTTAGCAGTTCTTTACGAACATTTTTTCTCTCGTTCAAATTTTTCGTAACTTTCAAAGTTTTCGAGTTATTTAGCAAAAACTGGTTTGATGCAACAAATTTTCAAATTAGTTCAAATTGTGGTTTGAAATTTAAGCACCCTGTAACTTGATTATTTTTGGGAGTTCAAAGAGGTTGAACCACTCAAATTAACCGTCTTGAGCTCCTCTTTCCAGTGGTGTTGAGCAAAAAATCCTATCTGAAAAATTGCATACAGGGTGACCAAAAACAGTCAGTCACCATACTTTACTTGCACGCCCTGTATACTGGAAGCAAAAACTGTCTTGCAAACTTACGGTGTTGGGTTAAGGAGTTGATTAGGAACATTTTTGGTCTTTTGTAAATTTTTCGTAACTATCTCCGTTTCTGTGTTATTTAGCAAAAACTGCTTTGATGCATCAAATTTTCAAATCAGTTCTAATTGTGGTTTTAAATTTGAGCACCCTGTAACTGGGTTATTTTTGGGAGTTCAAGGAGGTTGAACCACTCAAATTAACCGTCTTGAGCTCCTCTTTCCAGTGGTGTAAAGCAAAAAATTCTATCTTCAAAATTGCATACAGGGTGGCCAAAAAATTCAGTTTTTTTTTTTAAAACAACGTAGTAGAACGGTTTGTTTTGGAAGGCATAGTCAAATTGACAATTAGCGCCACGTTGCCAAACTCTAAGTTTTTTCAGGCAAGCATAAAATGTGCACAAACAGCATCTTGGTTAAAAGCAATTTTGAAAAGCATTGCGACGTTGCCAAATTTATAAAACTGAACAGTTTTTTAAGCGGAATTATGCTAATAGTAAATTTTTGGACCACCCTGTATTTCGTATTTTTAACGCTAAACTAGCGTCAATTCCTTCTAGGTCAATGGCACGTTTACATTGTTTATTGCAGTGTATAAACAATGTCTCGATGATGTTAATAACGGATTTTTGCCCCGGGTTAATTAGTTATAATTAAATAACAACTTTTCCTAAATTGCTAGGAATGAAAACATTAAATTTCTATGCAGTATTCGTGGTCAAACGATCAATGAAACTAATTTTTAGTGAAACAAACTCTATTATAAGCGATTACACTTTAGAAACCACGCTGAATATAATTGGTAAAAGTTGTAGATGAATTAAGTTAAATTACCGCAAAAATGTCGATTTTGATGGGCATAATTTTCTTTTAATATGTTTGCTTTGAATATTTTATTACTTTACCACAAATTTTGTTGAAAAAATTGATTTTAGATACGCGTAAAATCAAACTAAAGTAGAATGACGTCACAAAGTTTTAATGGATTTTTTAAAAAGAATACTGCCGTAGTATGTAAGTGCATTTGTGTTTAGTTATGTTTTTGTGCCACATATTTCTTCTAACTTCTATTTTGAGACAAACTGTACATTTTTGTTGCCTACACCAAAATTCAAACAAAATTGGCACGACGTCACATATCCCAATAATTTTAATTGTCAATAATCTTAATAAATTTGTCAGATTTACCCAGCTGAGTTATTGGTTATATGTTTGGTTGCCACCAGATGTCATCGGTGTGTTTCTGTCAAAAAATGTTTTGACAGTTGTAACAATCATACTAGACCAAATTAAGTCAGAAACAGTCAACCAAACGTGACAGCTGTCAAAATTGCAGTCATGAAGCAATAAAATGCATTTAAACCTAATCACACTGATTTTAATATTTTTTTACTTTTATAAGTTTATGGAAAAAGTTTTGACAGTTATCACATTCTCATAGTAGACCAAGTAAGTCAGAAACAAGCAGTCACACGTGACAGTTGACAAAATTGCACTCATGGAGCTATAAAATGCATTAAAATCCAATTCAAACTTATTACTTTTCATGAATGTTTTGTTATTTTATACTTTTATGGAATTGAATTTGACATCATTTGAAAGGCATCTAAAACTGACAGAAAATGTGCGTACTGTCAAAACTTTACTCATGAAGCTATAAAATAAATTTGATACCGTTTATACTGATTTGATTAGATTTCAAAGTTTTTTTTGATCAGTTTTGGGTCATTTTGTCATTCAATCATTCAAAAATTGAAAAAATGCTATTTTTGCAAAAAGTGCAATTTTGGCAATTTTTTATTTTGCTCCAGGAGGGTTCCAATGCACAGCAAAGGGCATATTTATACCAAAGGACATTAAATTAAGTAAAATAAGTACAAAAAAAGCACTTTAAAATTTTTCATTTTTCAAAAAAATCAAAAGAATGGGGGTATTAGAGGTTTTTTTTTACTACTTTTTGAAATTTAATATCTCGGTAACATGAATAGCTAGAGAGGCCAGTTTTGGCTCATTTTGTAGTATTTTTTATCCTCTTTCTTATGCCGTTTTAGTGAAATTCATAAGAGTTTAAATAAAAAAGTTACAATCATTCAAAAATTGAAAAAATGCCATTTTTGCAAAAAGTGCAATTTTGGCAATTTTTTATTTTGCTCCAGGAGGGTTTCAATGCACAGCAAAGGGCATATTTATACCAAAGGACCTTAAATTAAGTGAAATAAGTACAAAAAAAGCACTTTAGAATTTTTCATTTTTCAAAAAAATCAAAAGAATGGGGGGTATTAGAAGTTTTTTTTTTACTACTTTTTGAAATTCAATATCTCGGTAACATGAATAGCTAGAGAGGCCAGTTTTGGCTCATTTTGTAGTATTTTTTATCCTCTTTCTTATGCCGTTTTAGTGAAATTCATATGAGTTTAAATAAAAAAGTTACAATCATTCAAAAATTGAAAAAATTTTCATTTTTGCAAAAAGTGCAATTTTGGCAGTTTTTTATTTTGCTCCAGGAGGGTTCCAATGCACAGCAAAGGGCATATTTATACCAAAGGGCATTAAATTAAGTAAAATAAGTACAAAAAAAGCACTTTAAAATTTTTTATTTTTTAAAAAAATCAAAAGAATGGGGGGGTATTAGAGGTTTTTTTTACTACTTTTTGAAATTCAATATCTCGGTAACATGAAGAGCTAGAGAGGCCGGTTTTGGCTCATTTTGTAGTATTTTTTATCCTCTTTCTTATGCCGTTTTAGTGAAATTCATAAGAGTTTAAATAAAAAAGTTACAATCATTCAAAAATTGAAAAAATGCCATTTTTGCAAAAAGTGCAATTTTTTTATTTTGCTCCAGGAGGGTTCCACTGCACAGCAAAGGGCATATTTATACCAAAGGACCTTAAATTAAGTGAAATAAGTACAAAAAAAACACTTTAAAATTTTTAATTTTCCAAAAAAATTAAAAGAATGGGGGGGTATTAGAGGTTTTTTTTTACTACTCTTTAAAATTCAATATCTCGGTAACATGAATAGCTAGAGAGGCCAGTTTTGGCTCATTTTGTAGTATTTTTTATCCTCTTTCTTATGCCGTTTTAGTGAAATTCATAAGAGTTTAAATAAAAAAGTTACAATCATTCAAAAATTGAAACATTTTCATTTTTGCAAAAAGTGCAATTTTGGCAGTTTTTTATTTTGCTCCAGGAGGGTTCCAATGCACAGCAAGGGGCACATTTATACCAAAGGGCATTAAATTAAGTAAAATAAGTACAAAAAAAGCACTTTAAAATTTTTCATTTTTCAAAAAAATCAAAATAATGGGGGGGTATTCGAGGTTTTTTTTTTTTCTACTTTTTGAAACTTAATATCTCGGTAACATGAATAGCTAGAGAGGCCAGTTTAGGCTCATTTTGTAGTATTTTTTATCCTCTTTCTTATGCCGTTTTAGTGAAATTCATAAGAGTTTAAACAAAAAAGTTACAATCATTCAAAAATTGAAAAAATGCCATTTTTGCAAAACGTGCAATTTTGGCAATTTTTTATTTTGCTCCAGGAGGGTTCCAATGCACAACAAAGGGCATATTTATACCAAAGGGTGTTAAATTAAGTAAAATAAGTACAAAAAAAGCACTTTAAAATTTTTAATTTTTCAAAAAAATCAAAAGAATGGGGTTAGAGGTTTTTTTTTACTACTTTTTAAAATTCAATATCTCGGTAACATAAAGAGCTAGAGAGGCCAGTTTAGGCTCATTTTGTAGAATTTTTTATCCTCTTTCTTATGCCGTTTTAGTAAAATTTATAAGAGTTTAAACAAAAAAGTTACAATCATTCAAAAATTGAAAAATTTTCATTTTTGCAAAAAGTGCAATTTTGGCAGTTTTTTATTTTGCTCCAGGAGGGTTCCAATGCACAGCAAAGGGCATATTTATACCAAAGGACATTAAATTAAGTAAAATAAGTACAAAAAAAGCACTTTAAAATTTTTTATTTTTTAAAAAAATCAAAAGAATGGGGGGGTATTAGAGGTTTTTTTTACTACTTTTTGAAATTCAATATCTCGGTAACATGAAGAGCTAGAGAGGCCGGTTTTGGCTCATTTTGTAGTATTTTTTATCCTCTTTCTTATGCCGTTTTAGTGAAATTCATAAGAGTTTAAATAAAAAAGTTACAATCATTCAAAAATTGAAAAAATGCCATTTTTGCAAAAAGTGCAATTTTTTTATTTTGCTCCAGGAGGGTTCCACTGCACAGCAAAGGGCATATTTATACCAAAGGACCTTAAATTAAGTGAAATAAGTACAAAAAAAGCACTTTAAAATTTTTAATTTTCCAAAAAAATTAAAAGAATGGGGGGGTATTAGAGGTTTTTTTTACTACTCTTTAAAATTCAATATCTCGGTAACATGAATAGCTAGAGAGGCCAGTTTTGGCTCATTTTGTAGTATTCTTTATCCTCTTTCTTATGCCGTTTTAGTGAAATGCATAAGAGTTTAAATAAAAAAGTTACAATCATTCAAAAATTGAAACATTTTCATTTTTGCAAAAAGTGCAATTTTGGCAGTTTTTTATTTTGCTCCAGGAGGGTTCCAATGCACAGCAAAGGGCATATTTATACCAAAGGACATTAAATTAAGTAAAATAAGTACAAAAAAAGCACTTTAAAATTTTTCATTTTTCAAAAAAATCAAAAGAATGGGGGGGTATTAGAGGTTTTTTTTTACTACTTTTTGAAACTTAATATCTCGGTAACATGAATAGCTAGAGAGGCCAGTTTAGGCTCATTTTGTAGTATTTTTTATCCTCTTTCTTATGCCGTTTTAGTGAAATTCATAAGAGTTTAAATAAAAAAGTTACAATCATTCAAAAATTGAAAAAATGCCATTTTTGCAAAAAGTGCAATTTTGGCAATTTTTTTATTTTGCTCCAGGAGGGTTCCACTGCACAGCAAAGGGCATATTTATACCAAAAGCCCTTAAATTAGGCAAAATAAGTACAAAAAAGGACACTTTAAAATTTTTGGAATTTTGACGCCCTCTAGCGGATTCATTTCATAATATTGCACCGATTTTTAATTTTTTTTTATCGTTTTATACCTTTATGGAGGTGTTATAGAATTTACAGCTTTATCGCAGAAACTAAAAATATTAGAAATTGCCCTACAAACTTAAATAAAAAAACATTCATATAATTCAGTGGCGTACCAAAAAACTGTGAATGGGCGACCACAAAAACATTGTCACCCTGTAGAATTTTAATTTGTTTGTCATTCAAACCGAACTTAATCCCTCAAATACCTTAAAAACTCCATTAAAAATACTAAAAAAAAATTTCTTCTACCACCCTGTATCTCAAAATAAAAAAAAACGCTCTGCTACTATTATAACTGAGTCACTCTGTATACGTACTGTTTTTATCTGCTGAACCTCACTTTCAATTACCGGAAAATATACGGGAAAAGTCAAACTTAATTAAGATGACGTTACAGCCATGTTGCCAATGTGTATTGTTTGTAAATTATATAATTTACATTAATAATTTTATATATAATTTATTTATTTATTATTATTTTTTTTATGAAATAATTTATATATAATTTACAAACCATATTTAAAATATGACAACAGTGATGTTACCAACCAAACCTAACCCTCTTAAGATGGTTTTTACGTTGATAAAACATTTTTTTGGAATTTGTGACATCATTGCAATTTTGTTTGAATTTGTGTATTACTTGTAAAACTATTACTTTCATTATTCTTAGTGAAGTTTAGTTTTATTTAAAAAAATGTTTATTTTGGTAATTTATTTTTCTAGAGACACCTAGTAATTATTTGGTTTGCTTAAATTAACGGTTTTCAACAATTTTTGTATAAAAAGTATTTTTTTAATAAAATTGAAAAACAAACTTACCGTTTTGGCAGTGAAAACCTCCGATGTCGGTAAAACTGATCCATTTTCTTCAACAGACTCATAATAACTGTTTTTTTTTTGGAAAAATATTAAGACCACATTTTCCCTAAGTCACAAAGTTTTATTTTTTTTTCACTACAGTTTTTCGATATTTAAATCGAATCCGAATTGCGTGAAAGTAGCGCTTCGAGACCGTCACCCAGGTATATCTTTCACCCAACACTGACAGACCCAGCAAACAGTAAAATCTCGCCAACTTCCTGATGATGGTCTGGTGGTCTCGTGACTCCCCTGCCATTTGGCCTACTATTTTTTTTTCTCTGATTTACACCGTCTCTTTTGTCTCTTTTTGGCGTTATCTGCATTATATGTGTTCAGTTTGAACATTGGTTTTGGTTACCATGGGTGGAGAAAGTACAAATTTATTTAAGGCTTCCTACCGGAAAAACCATTAAATTGTCAGGGAAATGTATTGAGATTTTTAAAAAACACATTTTATTGGCTATCCATCGACATATAAAAGGGTATACAATGACCGGAGACATGTTAACAACGATTCCACGATTTTTCCACCAGTTATACAATGTCAGTCAAGTAAGGCAGTTATTCAGGTTCAAACAAAATTTTCAGGGAAATGCGTTGATACTTTTAAAAAGCCTATTTTATTAGCTATCCATCGACATATAAAAGTCTATATCATATCAGTCAAATAAGTCAGTTATTCAGGTTCAAACAAAACAGTGCATGAAAGTTGAACAAAAAATATTGATCAAATTTGAGGCTCCCTAGCGGGAAACCCAATAAATTTTTAGGGAAATGCGTTGATACTTTTAAAAAGGCTATTTTATTAGCTATCCATCGACATATAAAAGTCTATATCATATCAGTCAAATAAGTCAGTTATTCAGACTCAAACAAAACAGTGCATGAAAGTTGAATAAAAAATATTGATCAAATTTGAGGCTCCCTAGCGGGAAACCCAATAAATTTTCAGGGAAATGCGTTGATACTTTTATAAAAAGGCTATTTTATTAGCTATTCCATCGACATATAAAAAGTCTATATCATATCAGGTCAAATAAGTTAGTTATTCAGGTTCAAAACGAAACAGTGCATGAAAGTTGAATAAAAAATATTGATCAAATTTGAGGCTCCTAGCGGGAAACCCAATAAAATTTACAGGGAAATGCGTTGATACTTTTAAAAAGCCTATTTTATTAGCTATCCATCGACATACGAAAGTCTATATATCATATCAGTCAAATAAGTCAGTTATTCAGGTTCAAAACAAAACAGTGCATGAAAGTTGAACAAAAAATATTGATCAAATTTGAGGCTCCCTAGCGGGAAAACCAATAAATTTTCAGGGAAATGCGTTGATACTTTTAAAAAGCCTATTTTATTAGTTATCCATCGACATATAAAAGTCTATATCATATCAGTCAAATAATCAGTTATTCAGGTTCAAAACGAAACAGTGCATGAAAGTTGAATAAAAAATATTGATCAAATTTGAGGCTCCCTAGCGGGAAAACCAATAAATTTTCAGGAAAATGCGTTGATAACTTTTAAAAAGCCTATTTTATTAGCTATCCATCGACATATAAAAACGTCTATATCATATCAGTCAAATAAGTCAGTTATTCAGGTTCAAACGAAACAGTGCATGAAAGTTGAATAAAAATATTGATCAAATTTGAGGCTCCCTAGCGGGAAAACCAATAAATTTTCAGGAAAATGCGTTTGATACTTTTAAAAAGCCTATTTTATTAGCTATCCATCGACATATAAAAGTCTATTTCATATCAGTCAAATAAGTCAGTTATTCAGGTTCAAACAAAACAGTGCATGGAAAGTTGAACAAAAAATATTGATCAAATTTGAGGCTCCCTAGCGGGAAAACCAATAAATTTTCAGGGAAATGCGTTGATACTTTTAAAAAGCCTATTTTATTAGTTATCCATCGACATATAAAAGTCTATATCATATCAGTCAAAATAAGTCAGTTATTCAGGTTCAAACAAAACAGTGCATGAAAGTTGAACAAAAAATATTGATCAAATTTGAGGCTCCCTAGCGGGAAAACCATTAAATTTTCAGGGAAATGCGTTGATACTTTTAAAAAGGCTATTTTATTAGCTATCCATCGACATATAAAAGTCTATATCATATCAGTCAAATAAGTCAGTTATTCAGGTTCAAACAAAACAGTCCATGAAAGTTGAACAAAAAACGTTGATCAAATTTGAGGCTCCCTAGCGGGAAAACCAGTAAATTTTCAGGGAAATGCGTTGATACTTTTAAAAAGCCTATTTTATTAGCTATCCATCGACATACGAAAGTCTATATCATATCAGTCAAATAAGTCAGTTATTCAGGTTCAAACAAAACAGTGCATGAAAGTTGAATAAAAAATATTGATCAAATTTGAGGCTCCCTAGCGGGAAACCCAATAAATTTTTCAGGGAAATGCGTTGATACTTTTAAAAAGGCTATTTTATTAGCTTATCCATCGACATATAAAAGTCTATATCATATCAGTCAAATAAGTCAGTTATTCAGGTTCAAACGAAACAGTGCATGAAAGTTGAATAAAAAATATTGATCAAATTTGAGGCTCCCTAGCGGGAAACCCAATAAATTTTCAGGGAAATGCGTTGATACTTTTAAAAAGGCTATTTTATTAGCTATCCATCGACATATAAAAGTCTATATCATATCAGTCAAATAAGTCAGTTATTCAGGTTCAAACAAAACAGTCCATGAAAGTTGAACAAAAAAAACGTTGATCAAATTTTGAGGCTCCCTAGCGGGAAAACCAGTAAATTTTCAGGGAAATGCGTTGATACTTTTAAAAAGCCTATTTTATTAGCTATCCATCGACATATAAAAGTCTATATCATATCAGTCAAATAAGTCAGTTATTCAGGTTCAAACGAAACAGTGCATGAAAGTTGAATAAAAAATATTGATCAAATTTGAGGCTCCCTAGCGGGAAAACCAATAAATTTTCAGGGAAATGCGTTGATACTTTTAAAAAGCCTATTTTATTAGTTATCCATCGACATATAAAAGTCTATATCATATCAGTCAAATAAGTCAGTTATTCAGGTTTCAAACGAAAACAGTGCATGAAAGTTGAATAAAAAAATATTGATCAAATTTGAGGCTCCCTAGCGGGAAAACCAATAAATTTTCAGGAAAATGCGTTGATACTTTTAAAAAGCCTATTTTATTAGCTATCCATCGACATATAAAAGTCTATATCATATCAGTCAAATAAGTCAGTTATTCAGGTTCAAACAAAACAGTGCATGAAAGTTGAACAAAAAATATTGATCAAATTTGAGGCTCCCTAGCGGGAAAAACCAATTAAATTTTCAGGGAAATGCGTTGATACTTTTAAAAAGCCTATTTTATTAGTTATCCATCGACATATAAAAGTCTATATCATATCAGTCAAATAAGTCAGTTATTCAGGTTCAAACGAAACAGTGCATGAAAGTTGATAAAAAAATATTGATCAAATTTGAGGCTCCCTAGCGGGGAAAACCAATAAATTTTCAGGAAAATGCGTTGATACTTTTAAAAAGCCTATTTTATTAGCTATCCATCGACATATAAAAGTCTATATCATATCAGTCAAATAAGTCAGTTATTCAGGTTCAAACAAAACAGTGCATGAAAGTTGAACAAAAAATATTGATCAAATTTGAGGCTCCCTAGCGGGAAAACCAATAAATTTTCAGGGAAATGCGTTGATACTTTTAAAAAGCCTATTTTATTAGTTATCCATCGACATATAAAAGTCTATATCATATCAGTCAAATAAGTCAGTTATTCAGGTTCAAACGAAACAGTGCATGAAAGTTGAATAAAAAATATTGATCAAATTTGAGGCTCCCTAGCGGGAAAACCAATAAATTTTCAGGAAAATGCGTTGATACTTTTAAAAAGCCTATTTTATTAGCTATCCATCGACATATAAAAGTCTATATCATATCAGTCAAATAAGTCAGTTATTCAGGTTCAAACGAAACAGTGCATGAAAGTTGAATAAAAAATATTGATCAAATTTGAGGCTCCCTAGCGGGAAAACCAATAAATTTTCAGGGAAAATGCGTTAATACTTTTAAAAAGGCTATTTTATTAGTTATCCATCGACATATAAAAGTCTATATCATATCAGTCAAATAAGTCAGTTATTCAGGTTCAAACAAAACAGTGCATGAAAGTTGAATAAAAAATATTAATCAAATTTGAGGCTCCCTAGCGGGAAACCCAATAAATTTTCAGGAAAATGCGTTGATACTTTTAAAAAGCCTATTTTATTAGCTATCCATCGACATATAAAAGTCTATATCATATCAGTCAAATAAGTCAGTTATTCAGGTTCAAACAAAACAGTGCATGAAAGTTGAACAAAAAATATTGATCAAATTTGAGGCTCCCTAGCGGGAAAATCAATTCATTTTCAGGGAAATGCGTTGATACTTTTAAAAAGCCTATTTTATTAGCTATCTATCGACATATAAAAGTCTATATCATATCAGTCAAATAAGTCAGTTATTCAGGTTCAAACAAAACAGTGCATGAAAGTTGAATAAAAAATATTGATCAAATTTGAGGCTCCCTAGCGGGAAAACCAATAAATTTTCAGGAAAATGCGTTAATACTTTTAAAAAGGCTATTTTATTAGTTATCCATCGACATATAAAAGTCTATATCATATCAGTCAAATAAGTCAGTTATTCAGGTTCAAACAAAACAGTGCATGAAAGTTGAACAAAAAAAATTGATCAAATTTGAGGCTCCCTAGCGGGAAAACCATAAATTTTCAGGGAAATGGTGTTGGTACTTTTAAAAAGGCTATTTTATTAGCTATTGATCGACATATAAAAGTCTATATCATATCAGTCAAATAAGTCAGTTATTCAGGTTCAAACGAAACAGTGCATAAAAGTTGAACAAAAAACGTTGATCAAATTTGAGGCTCCCTAGTGGGAAACCCAATAAATTTTCAGGGAAATGCGTTGATACTTTTAAAAAGCCTATTTTATTAGCTATCCATCGACATATAAAAGTCTATATCATATCAGTCAAATAAGTCAGTTATTCAGGTTCAAACAAAACAGTGCATGAAAGTTGAAACAAAAATATTGATCAAATTGAGGCTCCCTAGCGGGAAACCCAATAAATTTTCAGGGAAATGCGTTGATAGTTTTAAAAAGCCTATTTTATTAGCTATCCATCGACATATAAAAGTCTATATCATATCAGTCAAATAAGTCAGTTATTCAGGTTCAAACAAAACAGTGCATGAAAGTTGAACAAAAAATATTGATCAAATTTGAGGCTCCCTAGCGGGAAAACCCAATAAATTTTCAGGGGAATGCGTTGATACTTTAAAAAAGGCTATTTTATTAGCTATCCATCGACATATAAAAGTCTATATCATATCAGTCAAATAAGTCAGTTATTCAGGTTCAAACAAAACAGTGCATGAAATTTGAACAAAAAATATTGATCAAATTTGAGGCTCCCTAGCGGGAAACCCAATAAATTTTCAGGAAAATGCGTTGATACTTTTAAAAAAGCTATATTTTATTAGCTATCCATCGACATATAAAAGTCTATATCATATCAGTCAAATAAGTCAGTTATTCAGGTTCAAACAAAACAGTGCATGAAAGTTGAATAAAAAATATTGATCAAATTTGAGGCTCCCTAGCGGGAAAACCATTAAATTTTCAGGGAAATGCGTTGATACTTTTAAAAAGCCTATTTTATTAGCTATCCATCGACATATAAAAGTCTATATCATATCAGTCAAATAAGTCAGTTATTCAGGTTCAAACGAAACAGTGCATGAAAGTTGAACAAAAAACGTTGATCAAATTTGAGGCTCCCTAGAAACCCAATAAATTTTCAGGAAAATGCGTTGATACTTTTAAAAAGCCTATTTTATTAGCTATCCATCGACATATAAAAGTCTATATCATATCAGTCAAATAAGTCAGTTATTCAGGTTCAAACAAAACAGTGCATGAAAGTTGAACAAAAAACGTTGATCAAATTTGAGGCTCCCTAGCGGGAAACCCAATAAATTTTTAGGGAAATGCGTTGATACTTTTAAAAAGGCTATTTTATTAGCTATCCATCGACATATAAAAGTCTATATCATATCAGTCAAATAAGTCAGTTATTCAGACTCAAACAAAACAGTGCATGAAAGTTGAATAAAAAATATTGATCAAATTTGAGGCTCTCTAGCGGGAAACCCAATAAACTTTCAGGGAAATGCGTTGATACTTTTAAAAAGGCTATTTTATTAGCTATCCATCGACATATAAAAGTCTATATCATATCAGTCAAATAAGTTAGTTATTCAGGTTCAAACGAAACAGTGCATGAAAGTTGAATAAAAAATATTGATCAAATTTGAGGCTCCCTAGCGGGAAAACCAATAAATTTTCAGGGAAATGCGTTGATACTTTTAAAAAGCCTTATTTTATTAGCTATCCATCGACATATAAAAGTCTATATCATATCAGTCAAATAAGTCAGTTATTCAGGTTCAAACAAAACAGTGCATGAAAGTTGAACAAAAAATATTGATCAAATTTGAGGCTCCCTAGCGGGAAAACCAATAAATTTTCAGGGAAATGCGTTGATACTTTTAAAAAGCCTATTTTATTAGCTATCCATCGACATATAAAAGTCTATATCATATCAGTCAAATAAGTCAGTTATTCAGGTTCAAACGAAACAGTGCATGAAAGTTGAATAAAAAATATTGATCAAATTTGAGGCTCCCTAGCGGGAAAAACCAATAAATTTTCAGGAAAATGCGTTGATACTTTTAAAAAGCCTATTTTATTAGCTATCCATCGACATATAAAAGTCTATATCATATCAGTCAAATAAGTCAGTTATTCAGGTTCAAACGAAACAGTGCATGAAAGTTGAATAAAAAATATTGATCAAATTTGAGGCTCCCTAGCGGGAAAACCAATAAATTTTCAGGAAAATGCGTTGATACTTTAAAAAAGCCTATTTTATTAGCTATCCATCGACATATAAAAGTCTATATCATATCAGTCAAATAAGTCAGTTATTCAGGTTCAAACAAAACAGTGCATGAAAGTTGAACAAAAAATATTGATCAAATTTGAGGCTCCCTAGCGGGAAAACCAATAAATTTTCAGGGAAATGCGTTGATTACTTTTAAAAAGCCTATTTTATTAGTTATCCATCGACATATAAAAGTCTATATCATATCAGTCAAATAAGTCAGTTATTCAGGTTCAAAACAAAACAGTGCATGAAAGTTGAACAAAAAAATATTGATCAAATTTGAGGCTCCCTAGCGGGAAAACCATTAAATTTTCAGGGAAATGCGTTGATACTTTTAAAAAGGCTATTTTATTAGCTATCCATCGACATATAAAAGTCTATATCATATCAGTCAAATAAGTCAGTTATTCAGGTTCAAACAAAACAGTCCATGAAAGTTGAATAAAAAACGTTGATCAAATTTGAGGCTCCCTAGCGGGAAAACCAGTAAATTTTCAGGGAAATGCGTTGATACTTTTAAAAAGCCTATTTTATTAGCTATCCATCGACATACGAAAGTCTATATCATATCAGTCAAATAAGTCAGTTATTCAGGTTCAAACAAAACAGTGCATGAAAGTTGAATAAAAAATATTGATCAAATTTGAGGCTCCCTAGCGGCCAAAAAACCAATAAATTTTCAGGGAAATGCGTTGATACTTTTAAAAAGCCTTATTTTATTAGCTATCCATCGACATATAAAAGTCTATATCATATCAGTCAAATAAGTCAGTTATTCAGGTTCAAACAAAACAGTGCATGAAAGTTGAACAAAAAATATTGATCAAATTTGAGGCTCCCTAGCGGCCAAAAACCAATAAATTTTCAGGGAAATGCGTTGATACTTTTAAAAAGCCTATTTTATTAGCTATCCATCGACATATAAAAGTCTATATCATATCAGTCAAATAAGTCAGTTATTCAGGTTCAAACGAAACAGTGCATGAAAGTTGAATAAAAAATATTGATCAAATTTGAGGCTCCCTAGCGGAAAACCAATAAATTTTCAGGAAAATGCGTTGATACTTTTAAAAGCCCTATTTTATTAGCTATCCATCGACATATAAAAGTCTATATCATATCAGTCAAATAAGTCAGTTATTCAGGTTCAAACAAAACAGTGCATGAAAGTTGAACAAAAAAACTTTGATCAAATTTGAGGCTCCCTAGCGGGAAAACCAATAAATTTTCAGGAAAAATGCGTTTAATACTTTTAAAAAGGCTATTTTATTAGTTATCCATCGACATATAAAAGTCTATATCATATCAGTCAAATAAGTCAGTTATTCAGGTTCAAAAGAAACAGTGCATGAAAGTTGAACAAAAAACGTTGATCAAATTTGAGGCTCCCTAGAAACCCAATAAATTTTCAGGAAAATGCGTTGATACTTTTAAAAAGTCTATTTTATTAGCTATCCATCGACATATAAAAGTCTATATCATATCAGTCAAATAAGTCAGTTATTCAGGTTCAAACAAAACAGTGCATGAAAGTTGAACAAAAAATATTGATCAAATTTGAGGCTCCCTAGCGGGAAAATCAATTCATTTTCAGGGAAATGCGTTGATACTTTTAAAAAGCCTATTTTATTAGTTATCCATCGACATATAAAAGTCTATATCATATCAGTCAAATAAGTCAGTTATTCAGGTTCAAAAGAAACAGTGCATGAAAGTTGAACAAAAAACGTTGATCAAATTTGAGGCTCCCTAGAAACCCAATAAATTTTCAGGAAAATGCGTTGATACTTTTAAAAAGTCTATTTTATTAGCTATCCATCGACATATAAAAGTCTATATCATATCAGTCAAATAAGTCAGTTATTCAGGTTCAAACAAAACAGTGCATGAAAGTTGAATAAAAAATATTGATCAAATTTGAGGCTCCCTAGCGGGAAAACCATTAAATTTTCAGGGAAATGCGTTGATACTTTTAAAAAGCCTATTTTATTAGCTATCCATCGACATATAAAAGTCTATATCATATCAGTCAAATAAGTCAGTTATTCAGGTTCAAACGAAACAGTGCATGAAAGTTGAACAAAAAAACGTTGATCAAATTTGAGGCTCCCTAGAAACCCAATAAATTTTCAGGAAAATTGCGTTGATACTTTTAAAAAGCCAATTTTATTAGCTATCCATCGACATATAAAAGTCTATATCATATCAGTCAAATAAGTCAGTTATTCAGGTTCAAACAAAAACAGTGCATGAAAGTTGAACAAAAAACGTTGATCAAATTTGAGGCTCCCTAGCGGGAAACCCAATAAATTTTCAGGGAAATGCGTTGATACTTTTAAAAAGGCTATTTTATTAGCTATCCATCGACATATAAAAGTCTATATCATATCAGTCAAATAAGTCAGTTATTCAGACTCAAACAAAACAGTGCATGAAAGTTGAACAAAAAATATTGATCAAATTTGAGGCTCTCTAGCGGGAAAACCCATAATAAACTTTCAGGGAAATGCGTTGATACTTTTAAAAAGGCTATTTTATTAGCTATCCATCGACATATAAAAGTCTATATCATATCAGTCAAATAAGTTAGTTATTCAGGTTCAAACGAAACAGTGCATGAAAGTTGAATAAAAAATATTGATCAAATTTGAGGCTCCCTAGCGGGAAAACCCAATAAATTTTCAGGGAAATGCGTTGATACTTTTAAAAAGCCTATTTTATTAGCTATCCATCGACATACGAAAGTCTATATCATATCAGTCAAATAAGTCAGTTATTCAGGTTCAAACGAAACAGTGCATGAAAGTTGAATAAAAAATATTGATCAAATTTGAGGCTCCCTAGCGGGAAAACCAATAAATTTTCAGGGAAATGCGTTGATACTTTTAAAAAGCCTTATTTTACTTAGCTATCCATCGACATATAAAAGTCTATATCATATCAGTCAAATAAGTCAGTTATTCAGGTTCAAACAAAACAGTGCATGAAAGTTGAACAAAAAATATTGATCAAATTTGAGGCTCCCTAGCGGGAAAAACCAATAAATTTTCAGGGAAATGCGTTGATACTTTTAAAAAGCCTATTTTATTAGTTATCCATCGACATATAAAAGTCTATATCATATCAGTCAAATAAGTCAGTTATTCAGGTTCAAAACGAAACAGTGCATGAAAGTTGAATAAAAAATATTGATCAAATTTGAGGCTCCTAGCGGGAAAACCAATAAAATTTTCAGGAAAATGCGTTTGATACTTTTAAAAAGCCATATTTTATTAGCTATCCATCGACATATAAAAAGTCTATATCATATCAGTCAAATAAGTCAGTTATTCAGGTTCAAACGAAACAGTGCATGAAGTTGAATAAAAAATATTGATCAAATTTGAGGCTCCCTAGCGGGAAAACCAATAAATTTTCAGGAAAATGCGTTGATACTTTAAAAAAGGCCTATTTTATTAGCTATCCATCGACATATAAAAGTCTATATCATATCAGTCAAATAAGTCAGTTATTCAGGTTCAAACACAAAACAGTGCATGAAAGTTGAACAAAAAATATTGATCAAATTTGAGGCTCCCTAGCGGGAAAACCAATAAATTTTCAGGGAAATGCGTTGATACTCTTTTAAAAAGCCTATTTTATTAGTTATCCATCGACATATAAAAGTCTATATCATATCAGTCAAATAAGTCAGTTATTCAGTGTTCAAACAAAACAGTGCATGAAAGTTGAACAAAAATTATTGATCAAATTTGAGGCTCCCTAGCGGGAAAACCATTAAATTTTCAGGGAAATGCGTTGATACTTTTAAAAAGGCTATTTTATTAGCTATCCATCGACATATAAAAGTCTATATCATATCAGTCAAATAAGTCAGTTATTCAGGTTCAAACAAAAACAGTCCATGAAAGTTGAACAAAAAACGTTGATCAAAATTTGAGGCTCCCTAGCGGGAAAACCAGTAATTTTCAGGGAAATGCGTTGATACAATTTAAAAAGCCTATTTTATTAGCTATCCATCGACATACGAAAGTCTATATCATATCAGTCAAATAAGTCAGTTATTCAGGTTCAAACAAAACAGTGCATGAAAGTTGAATAAAAAATATTGATCAATTTGAGGCTCCCTAGCGGGAAACCCAATAAATTTTCAGGGAAATGCGTTGATACTTTTAAAAAGGCTATTTTATTAGCTATCCATCGACATATAAAAGTCTATATCATATCAGTCAAATAAGTCAGTTATTCAGGTTCAAACGAAACAGTGCATGAAAGTTGAATAAAAAATATTGATCAAATTTGAGGCTCCCTAGCGGGAAACCCAATAAATTTTCAGGGAAATGCGTTGATACTTTTAAAAAGGCTATTTTATTAGCTATCCATCGACATATAAAAGTCTATATCATATCAGTCAAATAAGTCAGTTATTCAGGTTCAAACAAACAGTCCATGAAAGTTGAACAAAAAACGTTGATCAAATTTGAGGCTCCCTAGCGGAAAACCAGTAAATTTTCAGGGAAATGCGTTGATACTTTTAGCGNAACGGGCGATNCTAAGATCNTACNGANTTANGNNCATNTNAGNACGNCNTCTTCGGGGNNGCTCGGGCTACCANAATGGCNNGNNNATTNGNGAGGGGTTTACNGACTTGCTCACTAGCNATGGTGTCTGNCCTCACAATTCNCACTCCCGGANGGNTGCGACCANTTNNTTAGTCCAGGAANNGCTAAACTGNTAGCNNGNNANNCGGGGNTCNAAGCCCTGACNCTGCGCCAGGTNATACNTGNNNGNGAGTCATNANCCCCAATCTCTNCTCNNGAGTGATTGGTCNTATANTCACTCNGNTGGCCATATTCTTNNACTTNANTTGAANAGNCGNGNNCTTNTACAATTCTNTNACCCAANGTTNNNTNNAATTACTTAANNCCATGNNANGTAGANTTACGCGGTNAGNGAGCCTGGGNAGCGANANNGNTAGAANCTTCNACANTNGCGNGANNCCAGAGATANNAANNGCANNCAGNTGCACGCCANNAGTTTTTTATTTTGCTCCAGGAGGGTTCCAATGCACAGCAAGGGCACATTTATACCAAAGGGCATTAAATTAAGTCCTTTAAAACTGCGTTAAAAATACTATATAAAAAATTACTTCTACCACCCTGTATCTCAAAATTAAAAAAAAAACTGCTGTGCTTCTATTATAACTGATTCACTCTGTATACGTACTGCTTTTACCTGCTGAACCTCACTTTCAATTACCGGAAAATATACGGGAAAAGTCAAACTTAATTAGGATGACGTTACAGCCATGTTGCCAATGTGTATTGTTTGTAAATTATTATATTAGTTATTAATTACATAATTTACAAACCATATTTAAAATATGACAACAGTGATGTTACCAAGCAAACTTAACCCTCTTAAGATGGTTTTTACGTTGATAAAACACTTTTTTGGAATTTGTAACATCATTGCAATTTTGTTTGAATTTTTGTATAACTTGTAAAACTATTACTTTTATTATTCTCAGTGAAGTTTAGTTTATTTCAAGTAAATTTAAAAAAATGTTTATTTTGGTAATTTATTTTTCTAGAGACACCTAGTAATTATTTGGTTTGCTTAAATTAACGGTTTTCAACAATTTTTGTATAAAAAGTAATTTTTTAATAAAATTGAAAAACAAACTTACCGTTTTGGCAGTGAAAACCTCCGATGTCGGTAAAACTGATCCATTTTCTTCAGCAGACTCATAATAACTGTTTTTTTTTTGGAAAAATATTAAAACCACATTTTCCCTAAGTCACAAAGTTTTATTTTTTTTTCACTACAGTTTTTCGATATTTAAATCGAATCCGAATTGCGTGAAAGTAGCGCTTCGAGACCGTCACCCAGGTATATCTTTCACCCAACACTGACAGACCCAGCAAACAGTAAAATCTCGCCAACTTCCTGATGATGGTCTGGTGGTCTCGTGACTCCCCTGCCATTTGGCCTACTATTTTTTTTTTCTCTGATTTACACCGTCTCTTTTGTCTCTTTTTGGCGTTATCTGCATTGTATGTGTTCAGTTTGAACATTGGTTTTGGTTACCATGGGTGGAGAAAGTACAAATTTATTTAAGGCTTCCTACCGGAAAAACCATTAAATTGTCAGGGAAATGTTTGGTATTTTTAAAAAACACATTTTATTGGCTATCCATCGACATATAAAAGGGTATACAATGACCGGAGACATGTTAACAACGATTCCACGATTTTTCCACCAGTTATACAATGTCAGTCAAGTAAGGCAGTTATTCAGGTTCAAACGAAATTTTCAGGGAAATGTATTTTATTAGCCATCGACATATAAAAGTCTATATCATATCAGTCAAATAAGTCAGTTATTCAGGTTCAAACGAAACAGTGCATGAAAGTTGAACAAAAAATATTGATCAAATTTGAGGCTCCCTAGCGGGAAACCCAATAAATTTTCAGGGAAATGCGTTGATACTTTTAAAAAGGCTATTTTATTAGCTATCCATCGACATATAAAAGTCTATATCATATCAGTCAAATAAGTCAGTTATTCAGGTTCAAACAAAACAGTGCATGAAAGTTGAACAAAAAATATTGATCAAATTTGAGGCTCCCTAGCGGGAAAACCAATAAATTTTCAGGGAAATGCGTTGATACTTTTAAAAAGCCTATTTTATTAGCTATCCATCGACATATAAAAGTCTATATCATATCAGTCAAATAAGTCAGTTATTCAGGTTCAAACAAAACAGTGCATGAAAGTTGAACAAAAAATATTGATCAAATTTGAGGCTCCCTAGCGGGAAAATCAATAAATTTTCAGGGAAATGCGTTGATACTTTTAAAAAGCCTATTTTATTAGCTATCCATCGACATATAAAAGTCTATATCATATCAGTCAAATAAGTCAGTTATTCAGGTTCAAACAAAACAGTGCATGAAAGTTGAACAAAAAATATTGATCAAATTTGAGGCTCCCTAGCGGGAAAACCAATAAATTTTCAGGGAAATGCGTTGATACTTTTAAAAAGGCTATTTTATTAGCTATCCATCGACATATAAAAGTCTATATCATATCAGTCAAATAAGTCAGTTATTCAGGTTCAAACAAAACAGTGCATGAAAGTTGAACAAAAAACGTTGATCAAATTTGAGGCTCCCTAGCGGGAAACCCAATAAATTTTCAGGAAAATGCGTTGATACTTTTAAAAAGGCTATTTTATTAGCTATCCATCGACATATAAAAGTCTATATCATATCAGTCAAATAAGTCAGTTATTCAGGTTCAAACAAAACAGTGCATGAAAGTTGAACAAAAAATATTGATCAAATTTGAGGCTCCCTAGCGGGAAAACCAATAAATTTTCAGGGAAATGCGTTGATACTTTTAAAAAGCCTATTTTATTAGCTATCCATCGACATATAAAAGTCTATATCATATCAGTCAAATAAGTCAGTTATTCAGGTTCAAACAAAACAGTGCATGAAAGTTGAACAAAAAATATTGATCAAATTTGAGGCTCCCTAGCGGGAAACCCAATAAATTTTCAGGGAAATGCGTTGATACTTTTAAAAAGCCTATTTTATTAGCTATCCATCGACATATAAAAGTCTATATCATATCAGTCAAATAAGTCAGTTATTCAGGTTCAAACAAAACAGTGCATGAAAGTTGAACAAAAAAATATTGATCAAATTTGAGGCTCCCTAGAGGCTCCCTAGGGGAAACCCAATAAATTTTCAGGGAAATGCGTTGATACTTTTAAAAAGGCTATTTTATTAGCTATCCATCGACATATAAAAGTCTATATCATATCAGTCAAATAAGTCAGTTATTCAGGTTCAAACAAAACAGTGCATGAAAGTTGAACAAAAAACGTTGATCAAATTTGAGGCTCCCTAGCGGGAAACCAATAAATTTTCAGGGAAATGCGTTGATACTTTTAAAAAGCCTATTTTATTAGCTATCCATCGACATATAAAAGTCTATATCATATCAGTCAAATAAGTCAGTTATTCAGGTTCAAACGAAACAGTGCATGAAAGTTGAACAAAAAACGTTGATCAAATTTGAGGCTCCCTAGAAACCCAATAAATTTTCAGGAAAATGCGTTGATACTTTTAAAAAGGCTATTTTATTAGCTATCCATCGACATATAAAAGTCTATATCATATCAGTCAAATAAGTCAGTTATTCAGACTCAAACAAAACAGTGCATGAAAGTTGAACAAAAAATATTGATCAAATTTGAGGCTCCCTAGCGGGAAAACCATACTAAATTTTCAGGGAAATGCGTTGATACTTTCAAATTTGAAAAAGGAAAATGCCTTTTAAAAAGGCATTTTATTAGCTATCCATCGACATATAAAAGTCTATATCATATCAGTCAAATAAGTCAGTTATTCAGGTTCAAACAAAACAGTGCATGAAAGTTGAACAAAAAATATTGATCAAATTTGAGGCTCCCTAGCGGGAAAACCAATAAATTTTCAGGGAAATGCGTTGATACTTTTAAAAAGCCTATTTTATTAGCTATCCATCGACATATAAAAGTCTATATCATATCAGTCAAATAAGTCAGTTATTCAGGTTCAAACAAAACAGTGCATGAAAGTTGAACAAAAAATATTGATCAAATTTGAGGCTCCCTAGCGGGAAACCCAATAAATTTTCAGGAAAATGCGTTGATACTTTTAAAAAGCCCATTTTATTAGCTATCCATCGACATATAAAAGTCTATATCATATCAGTCAAATAAGTCAGTTATTCAGGTTCAAACAAAACAGTGCATGAAAGTTGAACAAAAAATATTGATCAAATTTGAGGCTCCCTAGCGGGAAACCCAATAAATTTTCAGGGAAATGCGTTGATACTTTTAAAAAGGCCAATTTTATTAGCTATCCATCGACATATAAAAGTCTATACAATGTCAGTCAAATAAGGCAGTTATTCAGGTTCAAAGAAAATAGTGCTTGAAAATTAAACAGAGAAAACTTAAATCAAACTGATCTTATTACATTTCAAGAATGTTTTGTTATTTTATAGTTTTATGGAATTGATTTTGACAGTTTTCGGGTTCAGCAGACGAAAATTCATCTGAAACTGGCAGCCACATGTCACCACAGTCAAAATTGCACTCATGGAGCTATAAATTGCATTTAATCTGACTTTAGTATCTTTTATGTATTTTTTGTAGTTTTATAGCTTTATGGAGAAAGTTTTGACAGTCGTCACATTTATACTGAATAAAAATTAGTCAAAAACAGGCAGCCAAACGTGACAGCTGTCAAAATTGTGCTCATAAAGCTATGAATTGCATTTAACCTCATGTAAACTGATCTTATTACTTTTCAGGTATGTTTCGTTGTTTTATACGTTTATGGAATTGATTTTGACAGTTTTCAGGTTCAAAACAGACCAAAAAGCATCTGAAACTGACGACCAAATGTCACCACTGTCAAAATTGCACTCATAGACCTATAAAATGCATTTAAACTAAATAAAATTGATTTCAGTAGTATTTGTAGTTTTACAGCATTAGAGAGCGAGTTTTTGGCAATTGCCACATGACACTCCATTGCTTACGAATAGCGCGGTCACGTGATATCTGTCAGATTATCGTCTGATTGGTGAAAGGAGGAATAACCGAACTTAGCTCAGGCCAAATTAAGCCAGAAACAAGCTGCCAACTGAAACAGCTGTCAAAATAGCATTCATGGAGTTGTAAAATGCATTTTACCCAATCCAAACTGACTTTGTTACTTTTCAAGTATGTTTCGTTGTTTTATACGTTTATGGAATTGAATTTGACAGTTTTCAGGTTCAGAACAGACCAAAAAACTGACATCCACTGTCAAAATTGCACTCATAAAGCTATTAAACTAAATACAATTGATTTCAGTATTTTTTGTAGTTTTATAGGTTTATGGAGAGGGTTTTGACAGTTGGTACATTCATACTTGACCACATTTAAGTCAGAAACAAGTTTCCAACCGAAACAGCTGTCAAAATAGCATTCCTAGAGCTGTAAAATGCATTCAGACTGTTTTTTCAAGTTTATGACATTGAATTTGGGAGTTTTCAGGTTAGGAACAGACCAGTATGCACCTAAAACTGACAGCCTAATGTCAGCACTGTCAACTCAATGTCAAATCAACCTCAATATACCTAAATTTACCAAAATCACATTGATTTTAGTATATTTTATGCAAGTTTTATGGTTTTATCGCTTTAAGCGCCAAAATAGCATTCATGGAGCTATAAAATGTTCCTGTTTGACGAAACAAGTCTGAATAAAATAATTCTCATTCTGGATGTATTTTGGGACACTCTGTACCTAATTGGCTATGCCATGTCACCTTTGACACCAATTTGAAAAATTTTAGGATAATTTAACTTGCTCACTGTGTTTGTTTTGACCGTGACATTGATTTTATTCGATGACTGTCTCCTGATTAGTCATAATTACTTAAAGTATTTATGAGATTATTTTTGCCGGTATTTTGCCAACTCACTATCTGTAATAATATCTCATCGATCGTTATTAATCGATTTGGCAAATATTTTAAAACTGGTAAATTTTCATGCATTTCAAGTACTTTGTTTTCTGTCGATTGCATGTTTTGCCTGTACTCCAGAAGTGTATAAATAGCATTAATTCCCATCTTAAAATGATAACAAATAGAGCTAAAAGGTGACAAAACTTAAAAGTTGTCACGAGTCACACACACCTTATACAGGGTGATTCCAAAGTTGGTGCTTTCCTTTCACCTGCGAATAGGGCTTCAAAAAATAAGATTTTTTTTCCTTTGACGCTTTTTCGAAATATGAACAATAACGAAGATACAGGGTGTCAAAGTTTTACTGAAAAAATCAAAATTTAATGATTTTGGCAAACCTCTTGAAGTAATTAAACAAAATTTTGTAACAGTAAAAACGTGGAAAGGAAATTTTCCAAGAAACAACAATTTTTTTACAGCGTTTTGACACAGTGGCGCGCGTATTAATTTTTTTAAAAACATTTCTAAAAAAAATATTACCCTACTAGTTTTTTTTTTCAACAAAAATTTATTATTGAATTCCTTGTTCAATTTTAAAAAAAAAAAACCCTTTTATTATTTTTTGCTACGACGCACCGCTTTCGAGTAAAAAAATAAAAACCGTCTTAATGCGTGCCTAAAATTAAATGCTGTTTTAATTTAAAATGTCAAATTATTAAAACTTAGTTCAAAGGCGGCTGAAATTTTTGTTTCTTTATGTCTGTTGATAAAGAATAACCTGTAATTACCTTAAAATTAAATTTAAGTTATATTTTATTTTGTTTTTTTTTTCAGTAAAACTTTGACACCCTGTATCTTCGTTATTGTTCATATTTCGAAAAAAGCGTCAAAGGAAAAAAAACCTTATTTTTTGAAGCCCTATTCGCAGGTGAAAGAAAATCACCAACTTTGGAATCACCCTGTATATAAACTGCAGTAAGAACCACGTGATACCTGTCAAATTTCAGGTTATTCATTGCTTAAGCTTTCTCTAATTCTGCCATATGCAAAATGCAATACAATTTTGACACCTCAAATCTTTTACTTATGACAGATGACTATTTAACCAAAATTTTATAAAATCTTAGAAAAAAGACCCAAAATACACTTATTCACAATAATTAATAACAAAACGAACCAATCAATGAATTAAAACCAAAAAAATGCATATTTGCAAAAGCAACATTGTTAGATCTTATAACAAGTAGTTATGAGAAAGAGTGAAATAGAAAGTCAAAGATATAGTCAAGAAAGAAAAGGGTAACAACGTAACAGTTCCTTCAGAAAAGCAATGTTGCCAGGTCTACCGTTAAAACGGTATATCTACCATTTTTGTGGTTCTTCTACCGTTCTCATGTTTTTTTGTATATAATCTACCATTTTTAATTACGTTATTGCCATTATGTTGGTTGTGACACTTTTTCAGTTTATTGAATAGGAAATTTAATAAGGATTGTAAAAATGCGTCATTTTCTTACTCCAAATTATTCTCTAAAACCACGTGATGTCTGTCACTAACGTCAGAATTGTCAACATTTTACTAGAATTTGCAAAAATTACATTTTAACACAGTTTTCGAAAGAAAAGATGATTTTGTGAGATTTAACAGTTATTTTGACCATTGTCACTTCAAAGTCTGGATAAGTAGTCTTCTGAAATCACGTGACAACTGTCAATAACGTCAAAACTGTCAAATCATGCTCAAAAGTTGCAAAAATCAGGATTTAAAAACGTTTTCTTGCAGTATTTGATATAAAACGTGTTTCTGAGAATTATGACAGTTATTTTGACAATTGTCACGTGACCGTCTAACTAAATAGTGTTCTACAATCACGTGACAACTGTCACTAACGTAAAAACTGTCAAACCATGCCCAAAAGTTGCAAAAATCAGGATTTAAAAACGTTTTCTTGCAGTATTTGATATAAAACGTGTTTCTGAGAATTATGACAGTTATTTTGACAATTGTCACGTGACCGTCTAACTAAATAGTAGTCTACAATCACGTGACAACTGTCACTAACGTAAAAACTGTCAAACCATGCTCAAAAGTTGCAAAAATCAGGATTTAAAAACGTTTTCTTGCAGTATTTGATATAAAACGTGTTTCTGAGAATTTTGACAGTTATTTTGCCAATTATCACGTGACCGTCTAACTAAATAGTGTTCTACAATCACGTGACAACTGTCACTAACGTAAAAACTGTCAAACCATGCTCAAAAGTTGCAAAAATCAGGATTTAAAAACGTTTTCTTGCAGTATTTGATATAAAACGTGTTTCTGAGAATTTTGACAGTTATTTTGACAATTATCACGTGACCGTCTAACTAAATAGTGTTCTACAATCACGTGACAACTGTCACTAACGTAAAAACTGTCAAACCATGCTAAAAAACTTGCAAAAAAAAGTAGGATTTAAAAACGTTTTCTTGCAGTATTTGATATAAAACGTGTTTCTGAGAATTATGACAGTTATTTTGACAATTGTCACGTGACCGTCTAACTAAATAGTGTTCTACAATCACGTGACAACTGTCACTAACGTAAAAACTGTCAAACCATGCCCAAAAAATGCAAAAATCAGGATTTAAAAACGTTTTCTTGCAGTATTTGATATAAAACGTGTTTCTGAGAATTATGACAGTTATTTTGACAATTGTCACGTGACCGTCTAACTAAATAGTGTTCTACAATCACGTGACAACTGTCACTAACGTAAAAACTGTCAAACCATGCTCAAAAGTTGCAAAAATCAGGATTTAAAAACGTTTTCTTGCAGTATTTGATATAAAACGTGTTTCTGAGATTTATGACAGTTATTTTGACAATTGTCACGTGACCGTCTAACTAAATAGTATTCTACAATCACGTGACAACTGTCACTAACGTAAAAAAACTGTCAAACCACGCTCAAAAAATTGCAAAAATCAGGATTTAAAAACGTTTTCTTGCAGTATTTGATATAAAACGTGTTTCTGAGAATTATGACAGTTATTTTGCCAATTGTCACGTGACCGTCTAACTAAATAGTATTCTACAATCACGTGACAACTGTCACTAACGTAAAAACTGTCAAACCATGCTCAAAATTGCAAAAATCAGGATTTAAAAACGTTTTCTTGCAGTATTTGATATAAAACGTGTTTCTGAGAATTATGACAGTTATTTTGCCAATTGTCACGTGACCGTCTAACTAAATAGTGTTCTACAATCACGTGACAACTGTCACTAACGTAAAAACTGTCAAACCATGCTCAAAAGTTGCAAAAATCAGGATTTAAAAACGTTTTCTTGCAGTATTTGATATAAAACGTGTTTTTGAGATTTATGATTTTTGACAATGGTCACGTGACTGCCTAGCTAATTTATCCTTGAAAATCACGTGATATCTGTCACTAATGTCAAAACTTAAAAAAAAATTATTAATAAAAAATCTGAATTTTTGAAGTACGGTTTTTATAGCAATAATAAATGATTAAAATTATTAATTTAAAATTTTTAAAACAAGACATGTAAAATGAATGAATTTGTTTTGATCTACCGTTATCTACCGTTTTTTGATTGATTATTCTACCGCCATTAAATATTTTGACTTGGCGACACTGCAGAAAAGTAAGAAATTTGTAAAAAAAAACATCAATGATTGTAACTAATTAAATGTCATAATTTTGAAAACTTCAATAAGATTTTAATGCAAATCGTTAATTATTATTGGAAATATTGATAAAATAATTAAACTCTCAATGAAAATAACATAATTATTAGTGTTGTCAGGAGGTTTATCTGGCAAGTGGAAATTTCCAAAGCCATAAATTATTTCAGAGACGTTTTTATTGGAAATATTATTAATAAGATTAAATAAGGCAAAACATTGTTGAAACTGTTACAAAACTCCTAAAAATTGTATGCTGAAAGAAAGTTAAAAAAATATTTCAGACATGCAGTTTTTTGCAATAAATTTGTAATACAGGGTGGCCCAACAAAAATGGTTGTTAATTAAGATTTTCCTGGTAGATTTAAAAAAAAAACCTAAACCATCATCACACACTGTATACACCTTCAATGCTGTCAGATCTTTGTTTGGCTTTTTCCGATTGAAATTTCACCCTGTATATCTCTAAAACTACTATGACAAGAAGAATCGAATGACGTAATAATATACAGGGTGTCCTGTATGAAATAGTGCACTTTTTGGCATTTGAACGCGCTGACAGAGTTTGGGGCATTTGGAACTTTCACACTGTATATTCCTGGAACTGTACATTTTTTATAGATCACATAGTAAAGTAGGCGAAAGAAAACCAGTTAAATCGAATGACGTAATAATATACAGGGTGTATCAATTTAAAATTGTTCACTTTTTAAACTTGTAAAAATTTGTCAAAATTGTCATAATTTAAAGGCCATCTCCGAAACTGTGCTAGTTTGTGCCAAAAAATCGTTCATAACTCGCTTATTTGAAAAATTCTGGTTAGACACAGTTAATAACAAAAGAAAGCTAATGAATGGGGCTATCACGTGACGTTGACCGGACTAGGCTGGGTTGTACCGTTTGACCGCTAGAGGACGCCAAATTTGTCTCCGATTTGCCCTTGGGCACTGGAGTCCTCCTTCCTCATCGCCCTGTCCACTAGTTTGACGATGTTTTTGTAAAAGTGGGTGATGAAGTGTTTCAGATATTCGTCGTGAGTTTCGGTGTCTAAACCTTCACGTCCTATCCATTCGACTGTATACCTAAAATGTTAGTTTTTGTTCAGTCAAAAGATTGGAACTTGGAAGCAACATTTTATGAATTTAAGTAGATCAGTGGAAAATTCAGTGTGAAAATGCAAAAAGAAGACACAGGAATTTCTAACGAAGTACAAGAAGAAGAATACACTGAGTTTGAAGAGATACGGAATTAAATTGAGAAGAATACAGGGGAAAAAGCTGCTGCCAGAAACACAGAATATAGTCAGAGACAAAATCGCCTGTAAAACCCACTTGGAGTGAGAAAATGACTGTTTTAAGCACATTTTTGAAATCCTCATTAAATTTTCTGTCTAATAACCTGAGAAACACTACAAAATTTGGTATGGTCAGGGAGAAAAGCGGTGTCAAAGTTTGAACTGCCAGAAACACAGTTTGAAAGCACAGTCAGGGAAAAAATCGCCTGTAAAACCCACTTGGACTGAGAAAATGACTGTTTTAAGCACATTTTTGGAATCCTCATTAAATTTCGTATCAAATAACCTGGAAAAATTACTACAAAATTTGATACAGTCAGGGAAAAAAGCTGTGTCAAAGTTTGAACTGCCAGAAACACAGTTTGACAAGATAGTCAGGGACAAAATCGCCTGTAAAACCCACTTGGACTGAGAAAATGAATGTTTTAAGCACATTTTTGGAATCCTCATTAAATTTCCTATCAAATAACCTGGAAAAACACTACAAAATTTGATACAGTCAGGGAAAAAAGCTGTGTCAAAGTTTGAACTGCCAGAAACACAGTTTGACAAGATAGTCAGGGACAAAATCGCTTGTAAAACCCACTTGGACTGAGAAAATGACTGTTTTAAGCACATTTTTGGAATCCTCATTAAATTTCCTATCCAATAACCTGAAAAATTACTACAAAATTTGATACAGTCAGGGAAAAAAGCTGTGTCAAAGTTTGGACTGCCAGAAACACAGTTTGACAAGATAGTCAGGGACAAAATCGCCTGTAAAACCCACTTGGACTGAGAAAATGAATGTTTTAAGCACATTTTTGGAATCCTCATTAAATTTCCTATCAATAACCTCAAAAAACACTACAAAATTTGATACAGTCAGGGAAAAAAGCTGTGTCAAAGTTTGAACTGCCAGAAACACAGTTTGACAAGATAGTCAGGGACAAAATCGCCTGTAAAACCCACTTGGACTGAGAAAATGGATGTTTTAAGCACATTTTTGGAATCCTCATTAAATTTCCTATCCAATAACCTCAAAAAACACTACAAAATTTGATACAGTCAGGGAAAAAAGCTGTGTCAAAGTTTGGACTGCCAGAAACACAGTTTGACAAGATAGTCAGGGACAAAATCGCCTGTAAAACCCACTTGGACTGAGAAAATGGATGTTTTAAGCACATTTTTGGAATCCTCATTAAATTTCCTATCAATAACCTCAAAAAACACTACAAAATTTGATACAGTCAGGGAAAAAAGCTGTGTCAAAGTTTGGACTGCCAGAAACACAGTTTGACAAGATAGTTAGGGACAAAATCGCTTGTAAAACCCACTTGGATTGACAAAATGGATGTTTTAAGCTCATTTTTGGAATTCTCATTAAATTTCCTATCAAATAACCTGAAAAATTACTACAAAATTTGATACAGTCAGGGAAAAAAGCTGTGTCAAAGTTTGAACTACCAGAAACACAGTTTGACAAGATAGTCAGGGACAAAATCGCCTGTAAAACCCACTTGGACTGAGAAAATGACTGTTTTAAGCACATTTTTGGAATACTCATTAAATTTCCTATCAAATAACCTGAAAAAACACTACAAAATTTGATACAGTCAGGGAAAAAAGCTGTGTCAAAGTTTGGACTGCCAGAAACACAGTTTGACAAGATAGTCAGGGACAAAATCGCCTGTAAAACCCACTTGGAGTGAGAAAATGAATGTTTTAAGCACATTTTTGGAATTCTCATTAAATTTCCTATCAAATAACCTGAAAAAACACTACAAAATTTGATACAGTCAGGGAAAAAAGCTGTGTCAAAGTTTGAACTGCCAGAAACACAGTTTGACAAGATAGTCAGGGACAAAATCGCCTGTAAAACCCACTTGGACTGAGAAAATGAATGTTTTAAGCACATTTTTGGAATCCTCATTAAATTTCCTATCCAATAACCTGGAAAAACACTACAAAATTTGATACAGTCAGGGAAAAAAGCTGTGTCAAAGTTTGAACTGCCAGAAACACAGTTTGACAAGATAGTCAGGGACAAAATCGCCTGTAAAACCCACTTGGAGTGACAAAATGGATGTTTTAAGCACATTTTTGGAATTCTCATTAAATTTCCTATCAAATAACCTGAAAAATTACTACAAAATTTGATACAGTCAGGGAAAAAAGCTGTGTCAAAGTTTGAACTGCCAGAAACACAGTTTGACAAGATAGTCAGGGACAAAATCGCTTGTAAAACCCAGTTGGACTGAGGAAATGACTGTTTTAAGCACATTTTTGGAATCTTCATTAAATTTCCTATCCAATAACCTCAAAAAACACTACAAAATTTGATACAGTCAGGGAAAAAGCTGTGTCAAAGTTTGGACTGCCAGAAACACAGTTTGACAAGATAGTCAGGGACAAAATCGCCTGTAAAACCCACTTGGAGTGAGAAAATGACTGTTTTAAGCACATTTTTGGAATCCTCATTAAATTTCCTATCAATAACCTGGAAAAACACTACAAAATTTGATACAGTCAGGGAAAAAAGCTGTATCAAAGTTTGGACTGCCAGAAACACAGTTTGACAAGATAGTCAGGGACAAAATCGTCTGTAACACCCAATTGGAGTGAGAAAATGAATGTTTTAAGCACATTTTTGGAATCCTCATTAAATTTTCTATCCAATAACCTGGAAAAACACTACAAAATTTGATACAGTCAGGGAAAAAAGCTGTGTCAAAGTTTGAACTACCAGAAACACAGTTTGACAAGATAGTCAGGGACAAAATTGCCTGTAAACCCACTTGGAGTGGGGAAAATGACTGTTTTAAGCACATTTTTGCAATCCTCATTAAATTTCCTATCCAATAACTTGAAAAACACTACAAAATTTAGTACAGTCAGAGACAAAAGCGGTGTCAAAGTTTTAACTGCCAGAAACACAGTTTAAAAGGACAGTCAGGGACATAATCGCCTGTAAAACCCACTTGGACTGAGAAAATGGATGTTTTAAGCACATTTTTGGAATTTTTATTAAATTTCCTATTCAATAACCTCAAAAAACACTACAAAATTTGATACAGTCAGGGAAAAAAGCTGTATCAAAGTTTGGACTGCCAGAAACACAGTTTGACAAGATAGTCAGGGACAAAATCGCCTGTAAAATCCACTTGGAGTGAGAAAATGAATGTTTTAAGCACATTTTTGGAATCCTCATTAAATTTCCTATCCAATAACCTGGAAAAACACTACAAAATTTTGTTGTTTTTCTTGAATATCTCAGGAACACCAAGTTAGAGGTATAAAATTTTTAATTGGTTGATGTGGTCACTATCACTTCTCCTGGTACAGAGAATAACTAAACCAGTAAAATAGTAAAATAAAACGCTAATAAGTTAGTTTTCCTTTACCTTAAATATTCTAAATAAACCTGAAACAATAAAATGACTTATCAGAATATTGACTTTGCTTGTGGTATTTCTCCACTGAAGTTTGAACTTTCAAAAACCCAACAAATTAACCGATATTCAATCATATTGAACCTGTTTCTAATACTCTTAAGTACCCACTCATATATTATGAAACAACTTTTTCCTCTGCACTTTGATCCGTCAGGTTTTTCATAATCTTTCTGCTTAATAATAATTACAAACAAACTGTGTAATGACTGATAAAAATGTATACTTGGTAACAGGTAAATTCAATTCGATAAGCGTTCCTATAAATGCTTCGAACTTGACTGGGTTCCATCACAAATCGATTATCGCAAATCAGTCAACATGGTTCAATTGGATGGTACCTACGAATTCGTTTCCCAGGAAAACTTCCTGGAGTATTTGAGGTCTTTGCTGCCCGAAGATGTCGCTCAAAAACAAGCGGCAAACAACACTCCAGTGACGATCAAAACTGCTCCAGACTCTGTTACCGCTTCCTATGCTGGTAAAGATCTTACCTTTCCTTTGGGAAAGGAATTCGAACACACCCTGTCTCTAGGAAAGACTGTTTGGGTAAGTTTTTTTTTAACTTAATCTAAAAGTGTGTCTGAAATAGGGCTCAAAAGGCAACGTTGCCATTTTTTTGGTGGCTGAAATCCGAATATTAACTATCTTCCACCAAAAAAACTGTAATATACACTTTAAAAGATACTTATACAGGAATTGGTTACACATTTGACAACTATGCTTTGTATACACTTATGGCGTTTTCGATTGGCAAGTTTAGTGCAAAACCAGTATATCTGTATCCTGCTCTATCAAATGTTATTAAAACAGTATGGCAATACACTGGTTTTTCACTAAACATACCAACCGAAAATGCTATAAGTATGATTTGAAAAAATAAAACTCAAAATGCAACGTTGCCACTTTCCGGTCTTTCTGATGACTTGATACCAAACAAACTCAATGAATACACTTTTTGGATCTTCTCTATTAGTGATTTGGCAACTGCGCTTCATGCACTTCCCAAATCACTGCCAAAAGATCAGAAAAACAACTCAAAATGCGACATTGCCACTTAGAAAGTCAGGAACCTAACCTAACCAGACAAAATTAGAAGTATTACTGTTTTTCTTTTTATTTTTTTGAACACCCTGTATATGTTCAACTGTCTTAAGGTTAGCAGGAGGTGAAGGAGCACTTCAAGACAGACATTTTCGAGTTTTTACGGTCGCTGAAACCCGAAAAATGGCGGAGATGCGGAATTTTCAAAATTTTTGATTCAATTTCCAAAAAAAGTCGAATATCTAAGCAACGGTTAGAGTTACGGAAATATTGCAAGGAATCAAAATTGTTCAGAATGACTTTCTGCACCTAATTGACTAGGTTTACACCTGCTTAGAACCGGATAAACGCGGTTACAACGGAAAACACGTTTATATAAAATTTAAATTTTTTCTTTTTATTTTTTAATTTTAAAAACCCGTATATCTTAAAAAATCGGTTAGAGTTACGGAACGAAGATAAAAATTGTTCAGAATGAATTTTGAGCTTTTTACGGTAGTTGAAACCCAAAAGAATCGGAGAAATGGTGTTAAAATGCATAGCGTTAATTTCAAATTTAAATGTTTTTCAATTTTAAAAAAAACCCTTATAAAATCGTGTCGAGGTTATCTCGAAAACGGTTAGAGTTACAAGGACAATTTTGCAAGATACCAAAAAAATGGCGTTCAGAATGACTTTCTGCACCTAATTGAAAAGTTAAAAAAAGGTTTACACCTGCTTAGAACGTGGATAAACGCGTTACAACGGACAATTATTTTAATTTTTTAATTTGAAATGTTTTTCTTTTTATTTTTTTTAAACACCCTGTTACGGTTTGAACGAATGAAAAAGCAGTTAAGACGAAATTTTGCTTTTTACCAAAATTGTCCACTTTCTGCACCTGATTGAGTAGGTTTACACCTGCTTAGAACCGGATAAACGCGGTTACAACGGAAAACACGTTTATTTCAAATTTAAATGTTTTTCTTTTTATTTTTTAAACACCCTGTATATGTTCAATCGTGTTGAGGTTAGCTCGACGTGAATGAGCAGTTCAAGACAATTATTTTGATTTTTTACGCTCGTTGAGTTCCCAAAAATGGCGTTGATTTGAAATTTTCAAAATTTTGATGCAATTTCCAATAAAAAAGTAAAAAAAGTCGAATATCTCAAAAACGGTTAGAGTTACGGAAATTTTGCAAGATACCAAAATTGTTCAGAATGGCTTTCTGCACCTAATGGACTAGGTTTACACCTGCTTAGAACCGGATAAACGCGGTTACAACGGAAAACACGTTTATTTCAAATTTAAATGTTTTTCTTTTTATTTTTTAAACACCCTGTATATGCTTAAGCGCGTTACGGTTTGCACGAGATGAAAAAGCAGTTGAGGACGAATATTTTGAGCTTTTTACGGTAGTTGAAACCCAAAAAATAGCGGAGATATGGAACTTTCAAAATTTTAATGCAATTTTGAAAAAAAAGGTTAATAAAGGCTANCCAGNGNGGACNCTTTAGNANTNTANNGNCAAAAATTCCGAANCACNGNTNNACNACNACANTNNTCCNTGCNTAGACNCANNGAAGGGAACCTGNTANGNGATTCAAGAACAACTCNGCTNAAAANANNGCNTATTANTCNCGACTTTGCCGTNCGTTNTTCCAGTCGNTGTCCGGTATCGCNNGNNNCNGGTTGANAGCCGTATNTTCCCACCGGCNGACNAGTCNNTTNCTNGGCNNCTNTGNGGTNTAGTAGCNCNGCNCNGANNGCCNNTNTNNCAGCCNAAAACGCNGTNNCGGGTCNTTTGCCCNCANNCTNCGGANGCTCCCCNCTTTACCGATGGCACGGATAGGGTCAGCGCGAGATAANTATCANTTCGGNNNTACGAGCCCNACGNCCNGCCATNNTCTTNTCTNCATNCACGGAACGGGGNNGACNAGGTANGANTNNNCGCCCCTNNTGTCTNGANCCGCGCGTGTTTGANGGGNANAGCCAAAAGCCAAGTTTTGCTTTCTGGTAGCACAGAGATGCTATGATTACACTTTTTGGATCTTCTAGTAGTAATTTGACAACTGCGCTTTGTAACACACATAGCATCATGGGAAAAAGGACAAAATGCAACGTTGTCACTTGTTGTCGGTCACTAAAGTCATTAGCCTTTATAGAGCCATTGTAAATTGAGATTACTGCACTACAAAAGTAAAAAAACGATTATATTCACTAACAATTTTTGTTCCAGACTACTGCCACTATTAATGGTGACACCATAATCTTCAAAACTAAGTTGACAGCTGACGGCAGTGTAACCGAAGAAAGAGAACTGAAAGTTTCCGATTCTGGACTGATTTCTGTAAGTTTTTTCTTATAATATTGGTACATTCTTGGAAATATTAATTATTTTCTTCTTTCCAGACCTCCTCAAACTCTAAAGGTGTGAAAGCTGTGCGTCATTACAAGAGGGTTTAGAAAATGTATTATTGTGATTTTTGAGTTTTTTTTTCTTAATTTAAATATATAAGTGTTGGCATTATTTTAATATGTTGTTTCTGTTTTTTTTTATGTGTCTTTTTCTGTCTTATTCAAAAATTAAATAACTGCAGTACAATTTTTAATTTTGAGATTGAGTTTATAAGGTAGTAAGCTGATTGTTCTTATCTTACTGACTCATTTGAGGACTAGACTATAATATTTTAAAGTTAACTTAGTGACTCAACAATTTATTAATCGTTAAATGGCATTTTTTGAGTGATTCAAATGTATAATAAAATAACTTAGATATAAGTACTCAGAGAAGGTTATTCAGCAATTTTTTGGTTTATTTTAAAACCCAAATTGTGATAAACAGTCTTAGTACGCGTAAAGTTTATTAACTTAATAATAAAACTAACATTTCACACTTACAAAACTGTAAACTGTAACCGGCTACAAATGGTAGGCAACCAGGCAAACAGACTGCAAAGAGCACGTTCCGAAATCAATTGAACCGTGTGGTTTGAACGTTCCTAAATTGCCTTGGGTACTTTAAACCAAGCTTCAGTTAATCGTTATTTAGACTGTAACTTTTTTACTGGTATTGTTACAGTCTGAGTGTAAAGTAGGACGGTTTAAATGGGGGAATAGGCAAAAATATTAAAAAGTTAAAGAAAAGAAGATAATCAGTTTTCAGTCAACATAACCTAGAAACGTCAGATTTACCATTCCCTTTTGTACTCATTTTTCTTGTTTTCCTAATTTGGTGTTTTGATTGAAATACCCTGAAAGTTTTCCTGTTTTTTATTTATAAAATTACTTAAAATTATGGCTGCAAACAGTGGAAAAGGCACATTTCAACCTGTAAGTTTACGTTCGCCTTCTAACCCAGACTGGAAGTTATTTTACCACTTTTTAGGATTCAGATGTGCACATTTCCTATGAAGACCAGCAGAAAATTAACGTTTTTGCCAGGCTAAACGCCAAATTGGAGGATCTGAGAGAAGATGTTAAAGTCAAAGAAGTAGGTAGTTTCCTTTAAGTTGTTTGTCTTTTTAAACTTTGAGTTTCAAAGTTGATTCATCATAATGTCTATACTTGAATCTTGAGAAACATACATAGAGTCTATTCACTTATTATGTTGTCATCTCTATGTTATTTTGAATGGTTCAGTGCTTCAAAACTCACTATTGTCTTGGGTTTTGGCAAAAAGATCCAAAACCAAACATTTGGAGACCAGAATTCCAACCAACAATTTTGACTGTTTTTTTGACCTTTGCTTGACTTTTATACGTCAATGGACAGCCAAATAAACAGGCTTTCCATCAACATATAAAAATTGACTGGTTGGTTTATAGTTTGGCTGTTAAAGAGCGTCAAAATAACTTAAGTTATCCAGCTCAACCAGTTTGACACTCTTTGCTTTAACTTTGAATAACTTGCTTATTTCCTACACTTATTTAGGATTTTTATATGTTAATGGATAGAGAATGAAACAGGCTTTCCATTGATGTATAAAAGTTGGTTGGTTGGTTTTAGAGTTTGGCCGCTAAAGGGGGTCAAAGTAAGGCAAGTTATCCAACTCAACCATTTTGACACTCTTTGCTTTAACTTTGAATAACTTGCTTATTTCCTACACTTATTTAGGACTTTTATATGTCAATGGATAGAGAATGAAACAGGCTTTCCATTGATGTATAAAAGTTGGTTGGTTGGTTTTAGAGTTTGGCCGCTAAAGGGGGTCAAAGTAAGGATTATTCCAGAGAACTTTGAATATTGCTTATTTCCTACACTTTTTTAGGACTTTTATATGTCAATGGATAGAGAATGAAACAGGCTTTCCATTGATGTATAAAAGTTGGTTGGTTGGTTTTAGAGTTTGGCCGCTAAAGGGGTCAAAGTAAGGCAAGTTATCCAGCTCAACCATTTTGACATTCTTTGCTTTAACTTTGAATAACTTGCTTATTTCCTACACTTTTTTAGGACTTTTATATGTCAATGGATAGACAATGAAACAGGCTTTCATTATTGATGTATTAAAGTTGGTTGATTGGGGGTCAATGGATAGAGTTTTCCTTGGTTGGTTGGGGGCGTTAAAGGGTGTTAAAGTCAAGCGCAAGTTTTTCAACTCTACACATTTGACACTCTTTGCTTTAACTTTGATTTACTTGCTTATTTCCTACACTTATTTAGGACTTTTATATGTCAATGGATAGAGAATGAAACAGGCTTTCCATTGATGTATAAAAGTTGGTTGGTTGGTTTTAGAGTTTTGCCGCTAAAGGGGGTTAAAGTAAGGCAAGTTATCCAACTCAACCATTTTGACACTCTTTGCTTTAACTTTGAATAACTTGCTTATTTCCTACACTTTTTTAGGACTTTTATATGTCAATGGATAGAGAATGAAACAGGCTTTCCATTGATGTATAAAAGTTGGTTGGTTGGTTTTAGAGTTTGGCCGCTAAAGGGCGTCAAAGTAACTTAAGTTATCCAGCTCAACCATTTTGACACTCTTTGCTTTAACTTTGAATAACTTGCTTATTTCCTACACTTATTTAGGACTTTTATATGTCAATGGATAGAGAATGAAACAGGCTTTCCATTGATGTATAAAAGTTGGTTGGTTGGTTTTAGAGTTTTGCCGCTAAAGGGTGTTAAAGTAAGGCAAGTTATCCAACTCAACCATTTTGACACTCTTTGCTTTAACTTTGATTTACTTGCTTATTTCCTACACTTTTTTAGGACTTTTATATGTCAATGGACAGCCAATTAAACAGGCTTTCTATTGATGTATAAAAGTTGGTTGGTTGGTGGTAAGGTTTTCCCGATAGGGGGCGTCAAAGTCAAGCGAGTTTTCCAACTCTACACATTTGACACTCTTTGCTTTAACTTTGATTTACTTGCTTATTTCCTACACTTTTTTAGGACTTTTATATGTCAATGGATAGACAATGAAACAGGCTTTCCATTGATGTATAAAAGTTGGTTGGTTAGTTTTTAGAGTTTTGCCGCTAAAGGGCATCAAAATAACTTAAGTTATCCAGTTTTTGACACTCTTTGCTTTAACCTTTGATTTACTTGCTTATTTCCTACACTTATTTAGGATTTTTATATGGGATAGAGAATGAAACCGGCTCATTGATGTATAAAAATTGGTTGTTGGTTTTAGAGTTTTGCCAAAGGGTCAAGTTATCCAACTCAACATTTTGACACTCTTTGCTTTAACTTTGATTTACTTGCTTATTTCCTTCACTTGTCTAGGACTTTTATACATCAATGGACAGCCAATGAAACAGGCTTTCTATTGATGTATAAAAGTTGGTTGGTTGGTGGTAAGGTTTTGCCGATAGGGGGCGTCAAAGTCAAGCGAGTTTTCCCAGCCTACACATTAGACTGACATCTATTAACTCTTTCTAGAACGATTTAAAAAGCATTGAAGATGCATGCGACGAAATTGCATTATTCGACGATGATGAGCAAATACCTTATTTAGTGGGTGAAGTGTTTATTTACCAAAATTTGGAAACTACTCAAGTGAGTATTCTTACACACTCTGAATTCTTACCGAGCAAAACCATTTGACTTGATTGTAGAAAAGCTTAGAAGAAGCCAAAGAGAAAATTGGCGACGAAATCTCAGCTTTGAAGGGCAAAACCGAGGAAATCAAGGACCGAATGGCGGAACTGAAGGGACATTTGTACGGGAAATTTGGCAGTCACATTAATCTGGAAGCAGACGACTAATTTGATTAAGTAGTATGAGTTTATTCTCTTTTCAATTTTTATTTAAATAAAGGCTTGTAAGTAGAGTCAATTTACAGTTTTGCCTTAAAAAGGCGGAAATTTGTGGTATTTCCTTTTAAAGTTCCCGCTTCGAATCGTTGAAAAGCTGTTGAAAACAACCAAAGGACTTCTTGTGTCGTGTTTTGGTAGGGCAAAACCTGAAATTCATTTTTATAGTTGGAACTGTATAATGGAAATCAAACAAAGTTGTGTTTGATATACTGGGTGGTCCAAATTGATTGTAGGATACTTAAAGGACGGAAAGTTTATACAAAATAAACGTCAAAGTGTCATATAAACTGTAGTTAGAAAGTGCCCCCTAAAGTTGAGCCACAAATAGAGATTTTTACCACAAAGAATTTACGGAAAACTGTAAATTATCAAAAATTTTCTTTTACAAATGTTTCTCAGAATTTTCAATATTTTTTCTTTGTTAAATTCTCAGTAATTTGCCATTATTTGTCGGTTGTGAATAACTGCTTATTTTTACCTCAATCCAAACATGAAATTTGAAGCGTCGTCTTCAAATTCGGCTAAGTAACACTTTTGGTATGTTTCTTACGTCACCTGACAGCTGTCAACTGTCAAAACTCATTCAGCGCTAATCTTAAACAACAAACACATCTATTTGGTATTTCGTACCTTCAGGTCACTTGTAAGTGGGTTTTGACAGTTATGACAGCTGTCACGTGACGCAAGCAAAGTATTAAAGTGTCACTTAACGTCCCAACTGTCAAATTTGGTTCCATGGAGCTGTAAACACAACTTACAGTGTAACTCCTTAAAGAAACACATCTATTTGACATTTTATACATTCAGGTCACTTGTAAGCGGGTTTTGACACTTATGACAGCTGCCACGTGATGCAAACGAAGTATTAAAGTGTCACTTAACGTCCCAACTGTCAAATTTGGTTCCATGGAGCTTTAAACACAACTTACAGTGTAATTCCTCAAAGAAACACATCTATTTGACATTTTATACATTCAGGTCACTTGTAAGCGGGTTTTGACACTTATGACAGCTGCCACGTGATGCAAACAAAGTATTAAAGTGTCACTTAACGTCCCAACTGTCAAATTTGGCTCCATGGAGCTTTAAACACATTTTCCAGTGTAATTCCTCAAAGAAACACATCTATTTGACATTTTATACATTCAGGTCACTTGTAAGTGGGTTTTGACAGTTATGACAGCTGTCACGTGATGCAAGCAAAGTATTAAAGTGACACTTAACGTCCCAACTGTCAAATTTGGCTCCATGGAGCTTTAAACACAACTTACAGTGTAACTCCTTAAAGAAACACATCTATTTGACATTTTATACATTCAGGTCACTTGTAAGCGGGTTTTGACACTTATGACAGCTGCCACGTGATGCAAACAAAGTATTAAAGTGTCACTTAACGTCCCAACTGTCAAATTTGGTTCCATGAAGCTTTAAACACATTTTACAGTGTAATTCCTCAAAGAAACACATCTATTTGACATTTTATACATTCAGGTCACTTGTAAGCGGATTTTGACAGTTATGACAGCTACCACGTGATGCAAACAAAGTATTAAAGTGTCACTTAACGTCCTAACTGTCAAATTTGGCTCCATGGAGCTTTAAACACATTTTCCAGTGTAATTCCTCAAAGAAACACATCTATTTGACATTTTATACATTCAGGTCACTTGTAAGCGGGTTTTGACACTTATGACAGCTGCCACGTGATGCAAGCAAAGTATTAAAGTGTCACTTAACGTCCCAACTGTCAAATTTGGCTCCATGGAGCTTTAAACACATTTTCCAGTGTAATTCCTCAAAGAAACACATCTATTTGACATTTTATACATTCAGGTCACTTGTAAGCGGGTTTTGACACTTATGACAGCTGCCACGTGATGCAAACAAAGTATTAAAGTGTCCCTTAACGTCCCAACTGTCAAATTTGGCTCCATGGAGCTTTAAACACATTTTCCAGTGTAATTCCTCAAAGAAACACATCTATTTGACATTTTATACATTCAGGTCACTTGTAAGCGGGTTTTGACACTTATGACAGCTGTCACGTGACGCAAGCAAAGTATTATAATTGGATATAATATTTATAAGTGTTACTTAACCTCCTAACTGTCAAATTTGCTCCATGGAGCTTTATTATATAAACACGACCAGTGTAATTTTTCAAATAAGCAACTATTTTCAATTTTATAGTTTTAGGTGTTAGTTGAGGTTCGCCGGTGGTGAACGGGTTTCGACCGTTATGACAGCTGTCACGTGACGTAAACTCTAGACTAAATTTGACAGCTGTCACTTTGATGCTACCTGAAATTTTGCTTGAAAGAAAGATTAACTGTATTTAGACTCCTGGAGAGATATAAAAGACTACAGCATATGGTTCTCAGTATTTTGACAGCTGTCAGCTTAATTTGTGATAATATCCGAACTAAATTTGACATGCTACTTGAAAATTTTGAATTCCCTAGTCGTTTCTAGAGAAAGATTTATTATTATTATATTTTTTATTATATTATCCCACGAATCACAACGTTAGTTGGTTTCATAATTTTGACAGCTTTCAGTCTATCTGAATACTGTATAACTGTCCTAAATTTGACAACTGTGACTGTAAATTCTGGATTAAGTCAACAATTGTGAAACTGTAAAGGTTTAACGTTGACACTTATCATACATTAATTGAGACCGGATTCAGGAAAACAATTGTACAAAATTTGACAGCTGTCACTTCAGTATAACTAGCGATTTTTAAAACTACATTTGCTTCCAAAGTAATATTGACACTTTAGACAATATAAGCTAGCTCCGCTAGGGGGCACTTCTCATCCACAGTTTATATGTCACTTTGCCGTTGTTTGTACTTTCTATCCTCAAACAATTTGGATTTTGTGACTTATTTGAGTGATTTTTGACACATATATTATCACAAACACCCTTTAACTATTCGTAGTTCAACTTTTATAACATCATTTTGATATACAAACTTACCTTTAACCCAGTAGGAAATTGCATTGTTTCGTAATCATCAGCTATAACCTTAAAATTGTCATTGATATACCGAGTGTTTGGGTTCCATTTAACCAGTTTCACGTCGATTAAAAGTGAAAAGTAAACGTTGCCGTACTTATCCGTAGCCTCGGTTGCTGACTGTTGGTTTCTCGTGTCATTGTAGGTCTGAAAATTAGTTCTAAAATGCTAATTTTGCTTTTTTTTGACAAATTACATAAAATAAATGAGGAGATCCGTAGGGAACCAAAAAATTCCGTGGATTTTTCAGGTGTTTAACATACACCCATGATTCTCGGATATTGGACAAGGCGTGGTAATGCAATTTTCTGTCATGTCCATCCCATTTTGGACTTAAGGCGACCGTTATAATTCCGTCAACCAACGTGATATTGTCACCTGTGAAATTTACACACTTTTTTTAACAGTTTTCAAGTAAAAATACCCAAACCTCCAATGCTGTAAACGTTGTAATTAGGATCTGGGTCGAAACTCCGGTCTTGGATTCTCCAAGAAGTGTTTTGCCTCAAACTGTACACTAGCAGTGATGGGGCGTTAGTGTCGGCTATATACAACCAAGTGTTTATGCAATTATGGTCGAAACTTTCGATTTCAGCCATTGGTGATATGAACCAGGATGTGTTCTGGTATTGGTTGTATGGTACTTCATACTTGTACAGTAATTGATCCTTAAATATTCGTGGGTTAATCAGTTTTTTCAGGACAAAAGTGTATTTACCGTCTTTAAATCAAAGGCCAGTATTTGAGGTGGACAAACGTATTCTGATCCTATTATTCCATAATCTGCAATCCATAGACGTCCGCATTCGTCAGCCTGAGAAAAGAAATTACACACTTAGAGTATGTTCAAAAAACTTAGATATTCCAGATGTAATAGAGATTTTTGAAGAAACAGACACCAGGCTGGATGTTTAAAGACCAGAAATGAGAGTGTTTTGTCTGGATCTAACTGCGTTAGTGATTTCCTGCTTGTTGAGGGAGGGAGGATGGTTTAAAGAGCGGGTGACAGATACTGTCAAACTGACTTTAAAAATGAATTCCCCGACCCCAAATTAGTCTAAAACAAGTACAAAAACGTTTTAAACACACTTTTTTGGAAAATGTACATTTTTGACGGACCCCGTTTTTCGTCAATATCTCACGAATTAGCAAAGTGATCGAGCTGAAACTTTTTGGGTTAGGTAGAGCGTGGTCTAAGGCAACTTTGACCTTCTATACACTTTTGTTGTACGTTGACTCGTTAAGCTGAAAAAAGGTGAAATCTGTTTCAAGCTGGCTTTTGAAGGACCTAGAGCAGAGTGCACCATCACGGAAAATCGTAAATAACTCCGTTATTTCAAACTTTTTGTAGGCATGTGATTGGGGCGTTTGCAAAGGATGGTCTGGGCTATCGAATGACGGTTGAACGAGCGCGTTAAGTTTCCTAATTATCCCACTAGAGGGCGCCAAAGTTACACTTTGCCATATCTCAGGAACAGTTAGACGGATAGTGCTGAAATTGTGAGGCTAGGTAGAGGATGGCCTAAGGCAACTTTGACTTTCTATACATTTTTGTTGTACGGGGACGCGTTTAGCGGGAAAAAATAAAAACCTTTTCAACTCGTCTTGAAGGACCTAAATGTTGAACAAGGTGGACATCACGGAAAATCGTTAAGAACTCCGTTATTTCAAACTTTTTGTAGGCATGTGATTGGGGCGTTTGTAAAGGATGGTCAGGGCTATCGAATGACGTTTGAACGAGCGCGTTAAGTTTCCTAATTATCCCACTAGAGGGCGCCAAAGTTACACTTTGCCATATCTCAGGAACGGTTAGACGAATGGTGCTGAAATTGTGAGGCTAGGTAGAGGATGGCCTAAGGCAACTTTGACCTTCTATACATTTTTGTTGTACGGGGACGCGTTTAGCGGGAAAAAATTAAAAACCTTTTCAACTCGTCTTGAAGGACCTAAATGTTGAACAAGGTGGACATCACGGAAAATCGTTAAGAACTCCGTTATTTCAAACTTTTTGTAGGCATGTGATTGGGGCATTTGTAGAGGATGTTTAGGGCTATTAAACAAAGTTTGAACGAGCGCGCTAAGTTTTCTAATATGCCCGCTAGAGGGCGCCAAATTTACACTTTGCCATATCTCAGTAACAGTTAGAGGGATCTTGCTGAAATTTTGAGGCTAGGTAGAGGGTGGCCTAAGGCAACTTTGACCTTCTATACATTTTTGTTGTACGGGGACGCGTTTAGCGGGAAAAAATTAAAAACCTTTTCAACTCGTCTTGAAGGACCTAAATGTTGAACAAGGTGGACATCACGGAAAATCGTTAAGAACTCCGTTATTTCAAACTTTTTGTAGGCATGTGATTGGGGCGTTTGCAAAGGATGGCCAGGGCTATCGAATGACGTTCGAACGAGCGCGTTAAGTTTCCTAATAAGCCCGCTAGAGGGCGCCAAAGTTACACTTTGCCATATCTCAGGAACAGTTAGACGGATAGTGCTGAAATTGTGAGGCTAGGTAGAGGATGGCCTAAGGCAACTTTGACTTTCTATACATTTTTGTTGTACGGGGACGCGTTTAGCGGGAAAAAATTAAAAACTTTTTCAACTGCTGGAAGGACCTAATGTTGACCAGAGTGGACATGACTGAAAAGCGTAAATAGTTCCGTTATTTTAAACTTTTTGTAGGCATGTGATTGGGGCATTTGTAGAGGATGTTTAGGGCTATTAAACGAAGTTTGAACGAGCGCGCTAAGTTTTCTAATATGCCCGCTAGAGGGCGCCAAATTTACACTTTGCCATATCTCAGTAACAGTTAGACGGATAGTGCTGAAATTGTGAGGCTAGGTAGAGGATGGCCTAAGGCAACTTTGACCTTCTATACATTTTTGTTGTACGGGGACGCGTTTAGCGGGAAAAAATAAAAACCTTTTCAACTCTTCTTGAAGGACCTAAATGTTGAACAAGGTGGACATCACGGAAAATCGTTAAGAACTCCGTTATTTCAAACTTTTTGTAGGCATGTGATTGGGGCGTTTGCAAAGGATGGTCAGGGCTATCGAATGACGTTTGAACGAGCGCGTTAAGTTTCCTAATAAGCCCGCTAGAGGGCGCCAAAGTTAAACTTTGCCGTATCTCAGGAACGGTTAGAGTGATCGAGCTGAAATTTTCAGGTTAGGTTCAGTCTTTTCCCCACCCTGTTTCACCGCACTCTTCCCTACCACCTACAGAAAGGAATTTCAGTTTTACGACAACTAGCACTTCATAAGGTTTGAGTTGTCAGTTTTATAAATACTTTCTCTTACACTTTATAAATAATTAGATTACTGTTTCAGGTTAAAATTGACAGCTTGATGACATACCCAAGTTCTAAATACCGAAACAATTCTATGGTAATTACACTTTTCCGGTTGCAGTTGCCAGGACCATGAAGGATAAGGGTCGATTACAGGATTACCATCTCTGGTTTCGTTGGTAATCGTCCCCAAAGTGGCCGGTACTCCTCTGGCAGTCAATCGGGGAGTTGACACAAATATTCTCTCCTTACCCGTTGTTCCTATACGAGATACAATATTTCAGACATTTTTCAAAAGGAATAGTTATAGGATGTTTCCCATGGAATTTACCCTGTTTTATTAAATAACAAGAAATCATTAAACGTTATTAGGTTCCAGAGATTAGTTTAGCAGTTCTTTACGAACATGTTTGGTCTCTTGCAAATTTTCTGTAATTTTCACCGTTTTCTAGTTATTTAGGAAAAACTGGGTTGGTGCAACAAATTTTCAAATCAGTTGAAGTTGGGGTTTGAAATTTGAACACCCTGTAACTCGGTTATTTTTGGGAGTTCAGGGTGGTTCAACCACTTAAAAGCATCGTTTTGAGCTCCTCTTTCTAGAGGTGTTGAGCAAAAAATTCTATCTAAAAAAATGCGTATAGGGTGACCAAAAACAGTCAATCACCATACTTTTCATGCACATCCTGTATACTGGAAGCAAAAACGGTGCCGACTTAAGAAGTTGATTGGGAACATTTTTGGTCCCTTGCAAACGTTTCGTAACTTTCACCGTTTTCTAGATAGATAGACAAATTTTAAAATCAGTGAAATTGTGATTGAACCCGGTTTAAAAGACAGTCAGGGTCTGTAAAACCCACTTGGAGTGATCGTATCATGTTTTTAAGCACATTTTTGGAATCCCCATTAAACGTTCTATCTAATCACATAAAAAAACAGTACAAAATCGGATAAAGTCAGCGGGAAAAGTGGTGTAAAAATATAAACTGTCAGAAAGACGGTTTGAAAGGACAGTTACGGATAAAATTGCCTGTAAAACCAACTTAGTTAAAATTATGGAATGGGAAAATGACAGTTTTAACCACATTTTTGGAATCCTCATTAAATTTCCTATCAAATGACATAAAAAACACTAAAAAATCAGCCACAGTCAGAGAGAAAAGCAGTGTCAAAATTTAAATTGACAGAAACGCAGTTTGAAAGGACAGTCAGGAGCAAAATCGCTTGTAAAACCCACTTGGAATGGGAAAATGACAGTTTTAAGCACATTTTTGGAATCCTCATTAAATTTCCTATCAAATGACATAAAAAATACACAAAACTCAGGTACAAAAAAATCAAGTACAGTCAGAGAGAAAAGCTTGTAAGCACATTTTTGGAATGTCAAAGTTTGAAAGGACAATCAGGGACAAAAATTTAAATTGCTTGTAAAAGTCAGGAGCAAAATCGCTTGTAAAACCCACTTGGAATGGGAAAATGACAGTTTTTAGCACATTTTTGGAATCCTCACTAAATTTCCTACCAAATGACATAAAAAAATGGGAAAATGACAGTTTAAGCACATTTTTGGAATCCTCATTAAATTTCACAGAAAACTGTCAAAGTTTAAATTGACAGAAACACAGTACAGTCACATTTTTGGAGATAAAGAGCAGTGTCAAAATTTAAATTGACAGAAACACAGTTTGAAAGGACAGTCAGGAGCAAAAATCAAAATTGGAATGGGAAAATGACAGCTTGTAAAACCAAATGACACTTGGAGATGGTGTCAAAAAATTGACAGTTTTTAGTCAGTAACACATTTTTGGAATCCTCATTAAATTTCCTATCAAATGACAAATGACATAAAAAAGGAGCACAAAAAAGCATCAAAAAAATCAGTAAGTGACAGAAACGCAGTTTGAAAACAGTCAGGAGCAAAATCGCTTGTAAAACCCACTTGTGTAAAAAACACTAAAAAATCAGACACAGTTGTCAAAATTTAAATTGACAGAAACGCAGTTTGAAAGGACAGTCAGGAGCAAAATCGCTTGTAAAACCCACTTGGAATGGGAAAATGACAGTTTTTAGCACATTTTTGGAATCCTCACTAAATTTCCTACCAAATGACATAAAAAACACAGAAAACTCAGGTACAGTCAGAGATAAAAGCAGTGTCAAAGTTTAAATTGACAGAAACACAGTTTGAAAGGACAGTCAGTAACAAAATTGCTTGTAAAACCCACTTGGAATGGGAAAATGACAGTTTTTAGCACATTTTTGGAATCCTCAACATAAAAAATACAAAAAAATCAAGTACAGTCAGAGAGAAAAGTGGTGTCAAAATTTAAATTGACAGAAACGCAGTTTGAAAGGACAGTCAGGAGCAAAATCGCTTGTAAAACCCACTTGGAATGGGAAAATGACAGTTTTAAGCACATTTTTGGAATCCTCACTAAATTTCCTACCAAATGACATAAAAAACACAGAAAACTCAGGTACAGTCAGAGATAAAAGCAGTGTCAAAGTTTAAATTGACAGAAACACAGTTTGAAAGGACAGTCAGTAACAAAATTGCTTGTAAAACCCACTTGGAATGGGAAAATTTTAAGCACATTTTTTGGACATTAAATTTCCTATCAAATGTAAAAAACACTAAAAAATCAGACACAGTCAGAGAGAAAAGCAGTGTCAAATTTAAATTGACAGAAACGCAGTTTGAAAGGACAGTTGGGAAAATGACAGTTTTTAGCAATTTTTGGAATCCTCACTAAAATTTCCTACCAAATGACATAAAAAACACAGAAAACTCAGGTACAGTCAGAGATAAAAGCAGTGTCAAAGTTTAAATTGACAGAAACACAGTTTGAAAGGACAGTCAGTAACAAAATTGCTTGTAAAACCCACTTGGAATGGGAAAATGACAGTTTTTAGCACATTTTTGGAATCCTCATTAAATTTCCTATCAAATGACATAAAAAATACAAAAAAATCAAGTACAGTCAGAGAGAAAAGTGGTGTCAAAATTTAAATTGACAGAAACACAGTTTGAAAGGACAGTCAGGGACAAAATCGCTTGTAAAACCCACTTGGAATGGGAAAATGACAGTTTTAAGCACATTTTTGGAATCCTCATTAAATTTCCTATCAAATGACATAAAAAACACTAAAAAATCAGGTACAGTCAGAGAGAAAAGCAGTGTCAAAATTTAAATTGACAGAAACACAGTTTGAAAGGACAGTCAGGGACAAAATCGCTTGTAAAACCCACTTGGAATGGGAAAATGACAGTTTTAAGCACATTTTTGGAATCCTCACTAAATTTCCTATCCAGTGACACTAAAAAACACTAAAAAATCAGGTACAGTCAGAGAGAAAAGCAGGGTCAAAGTTTAAATTGACCGAAACACAGTTTGAAAGGACAGTCAGGGACAAAATCGCTTGTAAAACCCACTTGGAATGGGAAAATGACAGTTTTAAGCACATTTTTGGAATCCTCACTAAATTTCCTACCAAATGACATAAAAAACACAGAAAACTCAGGTACAGTCAGAGATAAAAGCAGTGTCAAAGTTTAAATTGACAGAAACACAGTTTGAAAGGACAGTCAGTAACAAAATTGCTTGTAAAACCCACTTGGAATGGGAAAATGACAGTTTTTAGCACATTTTTGGAATCCTCATTAAATTTCCTATCCAATGACATAAAAAACACTAAAAAATCAGGTACAGTCAGAGAGAAAAGCGGTGTCAAAATTTAAATTGACAGAAACACAGTTTGAAAGGACAGTCAGGGACAAAATCGCTTGTAAAACTCACTTGGAGTGAGAAAATTACAGTTTTAACCACATTTTTGGAATCCTCGTTAAATTTCCTATTCAATAACATGAAAAACACTACAAAATTTGGTACAGTCAGTGAGAAAAGCGGACATTGTTGTCAAAAGTTTTGAACTGCCAGAAACACAGTTTGAAAAGACAATCAGGGACAAAATCGCTTGTAAAACTCACTTGGAGTGAGAAAATTACAGTTTTAACCACATTTTTGGAATCCTCGTTAAATTTCCTATTCAATAACCTGAAAAACACTACAAAATTTGGTACAGTCAGTGAGAAAAGCGGTGTCAAAAGTTTTAACTGCCAGAAACACAGTTTGAAAAGACAGTCAGGGACAAAATCGCCTGTAAAACTCACTTGGAGTGAGAAAATTACAGTTTTAACCACATTTTTGGAATCCTCGTTAAATTTCCTATTCAATAACATGAAAAACACTACAAAATTTGGTACAGTCATAGAGAAAAGCGGTGTCAAAAGTTTTAACTGCCAGAAACACAGTTTGAAAAGACAGTCAGGGACAAAATGGCCTGTAAAACTCACTTGGAGTGAGAAAATTACAGTTTTAACCACATTTTTGGAATCCTCGTTAAATTTCCTATTCAATAACATGAAAAACACTACAAAATTTGGTACAGTCAGTGAGAAAAGCGTTGTCAAAGTTTGAACTGCCAGAAACACAGTTTGAAAGGACAGTCAGGGACAAAATAGTCTGTAAAACTCACGGAGTGAGAAAATGACGGTTTTCAGCACATTTTTGGAATCTTCATTAAAATTCCTATTTAATAACCTGAAAAACCAGGACACCATTTGGTACAGTCAGGGAGAAAAGCGGTGTCAAAGTATTTGTAATTTACCAGTAATTTACTGGTCAAATTTTCCTACTACCTTTTTAGAGACACCCTGTATACAGGGGACAAATGTCAAAATTCCATGGATAGGATAGATCACAATACATTACCTTCATAAGTGTATTGTGCGTCAGCAGGTACAATTTTCCCAACATTAAAAGTTCCATTCGCAATCGCCTTGGATCGTTCTTGTTCACTCGAAAATTTGTATTCAATCTGTTTCCATTGATAGACAAGTTCAAAATTGCATTTCTCCTTATGGCTTGCTGATGTGATTTTAATTAGTAACGCCACTAAACATACAAAAATCCCTAAAAATTCCACTGTATGTAAATAATATTATTGTATTCGTTTAGTAGGGATTTGTGCTTACTGTTCACCAACATATTGTCCTTTTTAGTGACAACGTTAAATCAAAACTAGTAAAGTTGTCTAATTGGCACCTTTACTTATAATTGTTATTGAAATGATAAGCTAATGGATGTACCGCCTTATTATCACAGGTGGTTTTGCCTAAGTACCTTTTCTACAATTTCAGAATTGAGTATGTAAATGAACCCATTATATCACACTACCTTTTAGTGCAAGCTTTATAGTAGTTTTCCTATTCAGTGTGCAAAGTTATGTTTTCCCATACGCGAAAGCAGTTAGTTAGGATAAGCTTCAAGTGCGGGAAAACTACTTTGCACACGTGTTAGGAACAATATTTTTTCTACGAATGAAATATCTATACATTTTGTTTTTAATTTTTATTGATATTAAAAACAACAACTTATAACTATTTATTGTTATTAACAACATTAATGTTAAATGTACAGTTGGTCGCGTTTTTTAAATTGATCGCAGATTGAGCAACTGAAGGTAAAATACTGGTACTTGGAACTGCTTCACTTTCTTTAGGATTGAAGGTCAGAATTTTGTTACTTAATCCTTTTTTATAACTTGTGGATTCATCAATGTATTCTTCAGCTACCGTAGTCGATTTCCAACCCCCCAAGCGTTTTATGTCAGTGATTCCTTCTCCAGAATCGGCCAGGAACGTTGCCGATGATCGACGATAACTGTGCCCTGTGTAGAGTTCTGGATTTGGCAACTTCAAAAAAATAGCTATTTCAGAAGGCATTTTTCCAAAACTGTTTACTCCAACACTTTGCGAAAAACATTTACCCTTTCTGTAAACTAGGAAAAAACGATTGTTTGACTTTTTTGGACGTAGGCCGGTGTATCTTCTGTACAGTTGCAGGTAGGTTCCGTTATGAACTTCTTCTGATATTATAAAGTTTCTTGCTGTATGATTTTTGGAATCCCTAATTTTAACAATTATGAGGTTTCCTTTGTCTTCAATATCTGTAGTGGTTAAATTGGCTAGCTCTTCCCTTCGACATGCACCAGCAAGTCCGAATATAGTGGCAACTTTAATTAACAGGTAAATTTCATCTGGTGCGGAGTTCATAAAACTGAATATTTCTTCTTTTGTAAAAATTTTCGCCTTTTTAGGTTTAAAACCAACATTCTGCTTTTTCAGAAATGCAGTGAGCTTATAAAATTCACCGATATCGATGTCTCTTTTTATTTTTATTACATTTTTGAGCATTGAATACTTTGACCACATTGTGTTAGGTTTGAATTCTTTGCTTAAAGTAACAAAATACGCTAAAAGTACCTCTTCCTTTAAGGTTTTTATCCCCTTTTGTTCGCACCATTGGGTAAACAACTCGTACTGTTTCTCGTATTTTTCTCGCGATTTGAGAGGCAGCAATTGCAAACTAGCCATGTTGGCGGCTTTTAGAACATCTTCCGGAAGTTCATCTTCAGTGATATCCATTATTAAAATAGTTTTTTTAACTTAAATAAGTAAGAATAAACACTGTTGTAGACTTTAAATTGCATATAAATGCGTTGTTTGACAATGAGCTTTGGTTTCTAAGGAAACAAGCCTCATTTTCAAAGACAGAGACAAGGTGGTTTATTTACCTAAACTGTACGGAAGAATAATGTGAAAAAAGTCGTGTTTTTTATATGAAACCCCTGAATATTATTACATTTTTGAATTCTACGCAAAATTCTAAGCAGATTTTATGTATAATAGTCTATATAAAACCACTGTTGCAAGGTATAATCAGCATTTTAAAAAGTGTGCGGGAAAAAATTTTTCCCGCATAGTGTGCGGGAAAGTGCCACTTTGCACACACTTTTACGTATGCAAAGTAGCTTCTTTGCAAACATTCGTAGAAAAAATGTTTTTTTTAAAAGTGACACTGATTATTGATGGTAACTGATTATTGTTGCACTCTGAAACTACTAACGACAATAATAAAAGACAAATTATAAGAATAATAAGGTTTTCAAGACAAAAAGTGGAAAAGTGAGTTAAATGCATCCATGTGCTTTGTGGATTTCAATTTTTTTTTGGGTTTGTTACAAAATGGTGAATTCCCAATCAAAAAATTGACACTCAAAAAAATATATACAGGGTGAATGAGACTGAAAGTTATTGGATGTAAAACATATCTCAACTAGGTAAAAGTGACCAAATTTTTGAAAATTTACCCCACTTTGCATTTAACGAGTACGGTCCTGTAATGTGGCCTGTAATTTAACCAGTGGTCTTGCAAGTACGCCCCTGATTGTTTTCAGAATTTTTCCGTACAAACTCCAAGAAAGACAGGGTGTGAATGCACTAACACACTATAGTAACTGGTTAATTAATACTATTTTCAAAAATTTCTTACAATTTTTGTTTCAGAAAAAAAAAATTTTTGGGAGATTTTAGTACTTTAACGGTTTTTACCACCCTGATTAAGTTTCACCCTGTATCTCTTCTACTTGGTAAGGGAAAAATCTGAAAAAATTCAGGGACGTACTACTAAAGTCACCTGTCAAACCCACGCAAAAACCAGGGCCGTACTGTACTCTGACCGTACTGTACCATACTGAGAAAAGCGGTGTCAAAAGTTTTAACTGTCAGAAACACAGTTTGAAAGGATAGTCAGGGACAAAATAGTCTGTAAAACTCACTGGTAGTGAGAAAATCACTGTTTTAACCACATTTTTGAAATCCTCGTTAAATTTCCTATTCAATAACCTGAAAAACACTAGAAAATTTGGTACAGTCAGTGAGAAAAGCGGTGTCAAAAGTTTGAACTGCCAGAAACACAGTTTGAAAAGACAGTCAGGGACAAAATCGCCTGTAAAACTCACTTGGAGTGAGAAAATTACAGTTTTAACCACATTTTTGGAATCCTCGTTAAATTTCCTATTCAATAACCTGAAAAACACTACAAAATTTGGTACAGTCATAGAGAAAAGCGGTGTCAAAAGTTTTAACTGCCAGAAACACAGTTTGAAAAGACAGTCAGGGACAAAATCGCCTGTAAAACTCACTTGGAGTGAGAAAATTACAGTTTTAACCACATTTTTGGAATCCTGGTTAAATTTCCTATTCAATAACCTGAAAAACACTACAAAATTTGGTACAGTCATAGAGAAAAGCGGTGTCAAAAGTTTTAACTGCCAGAAACACAGTTTGAAAAGACAGTCAGGGACAAAATCGCCTGTAAAACTCACTTGGAGTGAGAAAATTACAGTTTTAACCACATTTTTGGAATCCTCGTTAAATTTCCTATTCAATAACCTGAAAAACACTACAAAATTTGGTACAGTCAGTGAGAAAAGCGTTGTCAAAGTTTGAACTGCCAGAAACACAGTTTGAAAAGACAGTCAGGGACAAAATCGCCTGTAAAACTCACTTGGAGTGAGAAAATTACAGTTTTAACCACATTTTTGGAATCCTCGTTAAATTTCCTATTCAATAACCTGAAAAACACTACAAAATTTGGTACAGTCAGTGAGAAAAGCGGTGTCAAAGTTTTAACTGCCAGAAACACAGTTTGAAAAGACAGTCAGGGACAAAATCGCCTGTAAAACTCACTTGGAGTGAGAAAATTACAGTTTTAACCACATTTTTGGAATCCTGGTTAAATTTCCTATTCAATAACCTGAAAAACACTACAAAATTTGGTACAGTCATAGAGAAAAGCGGTGTCAAAAGTTTTAACTGCCAGAAACACAGTTTGAAAAGACAGTCAGGGACAAAATGGCCTGTAAAACTCACTTGGAGTGAGAAAATTACAGTTTTAACCACATTTTTGGAATCCTCGTTAAATTTCCTATTCAATAACCTGAAAAACACTACAAAATTTGGTACAGTCAGTGAGAAAAGCGTTGTCAAAGTTTGAACTGCCAGAAACACAGTTTGAAAAGACAGTCAGGGACAAAATGGCCTGTAAAACTCACTTGGAGTGAGAAAATTACAGTTTTAACCACATTTTTGGAATCCTCGTTAAATTTCCTATTCAATAACCTGAAAAACACTACAAAATTTGGTACAGTCATAGAGAAAAGCGGTGTCAAAAGTTTTAACTGCCAGAAACACAGTTTGAAAAGACAGTCAGGGACAAAATCGCCTGTAAAACTCACTTGGAGTGAGAAAATTACAGTTTTAACCACATTTTTGGAATCCTCGTTAAATTTCGTATTCAATAACCAGAAAAACACTACAAAATTTGGTACAGTCATAGAGAAAAACGGTGTCAAAAGTTTTAACTGCAAGAAACACAGTTTGAAAAGACAATCAAGGACAAAATCGCCTGTAAAACTCACTTCGAGTGAGAAAATTACAGTTTTAACCACATTTTTGGAATCCTGGTTAAATTTCCTATTCAATAACCTGAAAAACACTACAAAATTTGGTACAGTCATAGAGAAAAGCGGTGTCAAAAGTTTTAACTGCCAGAAACACAGTTTGAAAAGACAGTCAGGGACAAAATGGCCTGTAAAACTCACTTGGAGTGAGAAAATTACAGTTTTAACCACATTTTTGGAATCCTGGTTAAATTTCCTATTCAATAACCTGAAAAACACTACAAAATTTGGTACAGTCATAGAGAAAAGCGGTGTCAAAATTTTAACTGCCAGAAACACAGTTTGAAAAGACAGTCAGGGACAAAATCGCCTGTAAAACTCACTTGGAGTGAGAAAATTACAGTTTTAACCACATTTTTGGAATCCTCGTTAAATTTCCTATTCAATAACCTGAAAAACACTACAAAATTTGGTACAGTCATAGAGAAAAGCGGTGTCAAAATTTTAACTGCCAGAAACACAGTTTGAAAAGACAGTCAGGGACAAAATGGCCTGTAAAACTCACTTGGAGTGAGAAAATTACAGTTTTAACCACATTTTTGGAATCCTCGTTAAATTTCCTATTCAATAACCTGAAAAACACTACAAAATTTGGTACAGTCATAGAGAAAAGCGGTGTCAAAAGTTTTAACTGCCAGAAACACAGTTTGAAAAGACAGTCAGGGACAAAATGCCTGTAAAACTCACTTGGAGTGAGAAAATTACAGTTTTAACCACATTTTTGGAATCCTCGTTAAATTTCCTATTCAATAACCTGAAAAACACTACAAAATTTGGTACAGTCAGTGAGAAAAGCGGTGTCAAAGTTTGAACTGCCAGAAACACAGTTTGAAAGGACAGTCAGGGACAAAATAATCTGTAAAACTCACTTGGAGTGAGAAAATTACAGTTTTAACCACATTTTTGGAATCCTGGTTAAATTTCCTATTCAATAACATGAAAAACACTACAAAATTTGGTACAGTCAGTGAGAAAAGCGTTGTCAAAGTTTGAACTGCCAGAAACACAGTTTGAAAAGACAGTCAGGGACAAAATCGCCTGTAAAACTCACTTGGAGTGAGAAAATTACAGTTTTAACCACATTTTTGGAATCCTCGTTAAATTTCCTATTCAATAACATGAAAAACACTACAAAATTTGGTACAGTCAGTGAGAAAAGCGTTGTCAAAGTTTGAACTGCCAGAAACACAGTTTGAAAAGACAGTCAGGGACAAAATCGCCTGTAAAACTCACTTGGAGTGAGAAAATTACTGTTTTAACCACATTTTTGGAATCCTCGTTAAATTTCCTATTCAATAACCTGAAAAACAGTACAAAATTTGGTACAGTCATAGAGAAAAGCGGTGTCAAAAGTTTTAACTGCCAGAAACACAGTTTGAAAAGACAGTCAGGGACAAAATGGCCTGTAAAACTCACTTGGAGTGAGAAAATTACAGTTTTAACCACATTTTTGGAATCCTCGTTAAATTTCCTATTCAATAACCTGAAAAACACTACAAAATTTGGTACAGTCATAGAGAAAAGCGGTGTCAAAAGTTTTAACTGCCAGAAACACAGTTTGAAAAGACAGTCAGGGACAAAATCGCCTGTAAAACTCACTTGGAGTGAGAAAATTACAGTTTTAACCACATTTTTGGAATCCTCGAATTTAACAAAAATGTTAAACATAATAATATTAATATATAAATCAGTATCAGTAATATTAATATTTATTTACTAAAATCGAGTTTTTAAAATAAAACAGCAAAATTTAAGCAGTGGCTTGCTTCAAATAAGCAATCAAATCTTTCCTCTCTTGTTCCTTCTTCAGTCCAGCAAACACCATTTTCGTGCCTGGTATGAACTTTTTCGGGTCCGTCAAATACGTATTGAGAGTGTCCTCGTTCCAAACCACTCCTCTCTCCTTATTGGCGGCACTGTACGTGTAGTTGGGCGCTTGCCCCGATTTTCGTCCGAACAATCCATGCAAATTGGGCCCCACCTTGTGTTTGCCCCCATTTTCGACGGTGTGACACTGCGCGCACGAACGCTGGAACAGTTTTTTACCTTTTTCTACATCGCCCATGTTTCTCAGAATTTCTACGGGAATTTGTTAACCCAAAACTGTCAAAGTGACAAAACATGACGATTTCATATTTTCCTTGTCAGTAGAAATTATACAAGATTTAGAAAAGTTTCAAAAGATGCACTTTTAAAAATAGCAGTTTTTAGGGCTTATTTTCATTAAAGTCGATTTTCGGTTCAAACAAGTCAGTGCCTTTAACGGGATTTACCTTTCTAAATGTGTTTCATGCTGAGCAGAAATGAGTCTTATTAACATAACAAAACTGGCTTTTTTTGGATATATCATAGCCATGAAATTTATACATTTTTTTATTAAATGTTAACAGTCATTCTTTCTGTTTCCAGTTGAAATTTCCACCCTGTATATCTCTAGAACTGTACGCTTTTTCCTTCAGGACATATAGTAGCAGTGGTAGGCTGTAACAAGCTGAATCAAACGACGTAGTAATATATAGGGTGTTCCATTTGAAATAGTGCACTTTTTGGGGTGGACCAATCACCCGTTTGCTGCAATTTCCTGTTGAATTATTCACTCTGTATACAACTGTAAGCTTTTTGCACAGCACATCTGTAAATTAGACTATGACAAGCTGAATCCAATGACGCAATTCAATAATAAACAGGGTGTCAAATGCACATCACGACCGGTAAAATTTGACCGGTAAATTACCAGTAAATTACAAATATTGTGTTTCTGGCAGTTTAAATTTTGACACCGCTTTTCTCCCTGACTGTACCAAATTTTGTAGTGTTTTTCCATGTTATTGGATAGGAAATTTAATGAGGAATCCAAAAATGTGCTTAAAACAGTCATTTTCTCACTCCAAATGGATTTTACAAACGATTTTCTCCCTGGCCTTTTAAACTGCGTTTCTGTCAGTTCAAATTTTGACACCGCTTTCCTCTCTGACTGTACCAAATTTTGTAACGTTTTTTCAGGTTATTGAATAGGAAATTTAATGAGGATTCCAAAAATTTGCTCAAAACAGTCATTTTCTTACTCCAAGTGGATTTTACAAGTAATTTTGCCACTGACTGTCTTTTCAAACTGTGTTTTTGGCAGTTCATAAACTTTAACACCGCTTTCCTCCCTGACTGTACTAAATTTTGTAGTATTTTTTTAGGTTATTGGATAGGAAATTTAATAAGGATTCCAAAAATGTGCTTAAAATAGTCATTTTCTTACTCTAAATGGGTTCTACAGATGATTTTGTCACTGACTGTCACTGTGTTCCTGTCAGTTCAAATTTTGAAACCACTTTTCACCTTGACTGTTCCAAATTTGGTTGTATTTTTTCATGTTATTGGATAGTAAATTTAATGAGGAATCCAAAAATGTGCTTAAAACAGTAATTTTCTCACTCCAAATGGATTTTACATACGATTTTGTCCCTGGCTGTCCTTTTAAACTGCGTTTCTGGTCAGTTCAAATTTTGACACCGCTTTCCTCTCTGACTGTACCAAATTTTGTAACGTTTTTTCAGGTTATTGAATAGGAAATTTAATGAGGATTCCAAAAATGTGCCTAAAACAGTCATTTTCTTACTTTAAGTTGCTTTTATAAGCGATTTTGTCACTGACTGTCTTTTCAAACAGTGTTTTTGGCAGTTCATAAACTTTGACACCGCTTTTCTCCCTGACTGTACTAAATTTTGTAGTATTTTTCAGGTTATTGGATAGGAAATTTAATGAGGAATCCAAAAATGTGCTTAAAACAGTAATTTTCTCACTCCAAATGGATTTTACATACGATTTTGTCCCTGGCTGTCCTTTTAAACTGAGTTTCTGGTAGTTCAAACTTTGACACCGCTTTCCTCCCTGACTGTACCAAATTTTGTAACGTTTTTTCAGGTTATTGAATAGGAAATTTAGTGAGGATTCCAAAAATGAGCCTAAAACAGTAATTTTCTCACTCCAAATGGATTTTACATACGATTTTGTCCCTGACTGTCTATTCAAACTGCGTTTCTGTTAGTTCAAATTTTGACACCGCTTTGCTCTCTGATTGTACCAAATTTTGTAACATTTTTTCAGGTTATTAAATTGGAAATTTAATGAGGTTTCCAAAAATTTGCTCAAAACAGTCATTTTCTTACTTTAAGTTGCTTTTATAAGCGATTTTGTCACTAACTGTTTTTTCAAACTGTGTTTTTAGCAGTTCATAAACTTTGACACCGCTTTCCTCCCTGACTGTACTAAATTTTGTAGCATTTTTCAGGTTATTGGAGAGGAAATTTAATGAGGAATCCAAAAATGTGCCTAAAACAGTAATTTTCTCACTCCAAATGGATTTTACATACGATTTTGTCCCTGACTGTCCTTTTAAACTGGGTTTCTGTCAATTCAAATTTTGACACCGCTTTGCTCTCTGACTGTACCAAATTTTGTAACGTTTTTTCAGGTTATTGAATTGGAAATTTAATGAGGATTCCAAAAATTTGCTCAAAACAGTCATTTTCTTACTTTAAGTTGCTTTTATAAGCGATTTTGTCACTGACTGTATTTTCAAACTATGTTTTTGGCAGTTAAAACTGTGAAACCGCTTTTCTCTCTGACTATATCAAAATTTGTAGTGTTTATCGGGCTATTGGATAGGAAATTTAATGAGGATTCCAAAAATGTGCTTAAAACAGTAATTTTCTTACTCCAAATGGATTTTACATACGATTTTGTCCCTGGCTGTCCTTTTAAACTGAGTTTCTGGTAGTTCAAACTTTGACATCGCTTTCCTCCCTGACTGTATCAAATTTTGTAACGTTTTTTCAGGTTATTGAATAGGAAATTTAATGAGGATTCCAAAAATGTGCCTAAAACAGTCATTTTCTTACTTTAAGTTGCTTTTATAAGCGATTTTGTCACTGACTGTCTTTTCAAACAGTGTTTTTGGCAGTTCATAAACTTTGACACCGCTTTCCTCCCTGACTGTACTAAATTTTGTAGTATTTTTTTAGGTTATTGGATAGAACATTTAATAAGGATTCCAAAAATGTGCTTAAAATAGTAATTTTCTTACTCTAAATAGGTTCTACAGATGATTTTGTCTCTGACTGTCACTGTGTTTCTGTCAGTTCAAATTTTGAAACCTTAACCACCTCACCTTAACTGTTCCAAATTTGGTTGTTTTTTCATGTTATTGGATAGTAAATATGATGAGGATTAGTTATCTCCAACATTGGATAGTAAATTTGATGAGGATTCAAAAAATGTGCTTAAAACAGTAATTTTCTCACTTCAAGTGCATTTTACAGACCTCTCTGACTGTTCTCTCAAATGTTTTTTCATGTTTTTGGATAGTAAATTTGACCTAATTTTATATATTTGGAATTTTCTATTCTTCTTGCTTTTGGTAGTTACTCTGGAATCTAGCTTAACCTAAAGAAAATAATTTTAGCCAAAATGGTTCCAATATGGCGGTTTTGTCTCAACCAAGATGTGTAAACGTCACTCAAAGGTGTCCTCCAGTGGCCATTTTGATTAGCCGATGATACCTGTTTGTTAGGTTATGTTAAGTAAGTTCATATTCTTATTACATATTACTGAGAATACTCCTCGATGATTAGGAAAAATCAAACAAAACCATCCAAAAATAGACCTAATTTATTCCTGGACAAACATTTTTTACACTTTTCCAAGTTATCCTTATTATCACACTCATAAAGGCCGAAATTTTTGCGTCCTATTTACATCCTAAAGAACCGGACAATTGCTTACAATCTAAATTAAAGATTATTACAGAAAACAAAAAAGATAAAATATAACACAAGCTGCTATAGTTATGCTATATAAAATATATTTTTTTATATTATATACAAGCTGCCTAACGCTTGAACAAACGACAATGTTGTTGTAGTAGTTAATAAGCTTTCATAAAATAAGTACCCTAAATCCAGATCTAACAAAATTAACGAAAAAGGGATTTTTTCTCTAACTATACGGTGTTTTGATGGGGAATAATTAACAGGCGCAGTCGCAGGCGCAACGTTTCACTCTTTTCTCTGGAACCAACGGATTTACGGATCTGGCAACCCTGGATTTGGGTTCGTCTACGGACACTGATCTGGGCTGGACGTCTGTAAATTGTTGCCAAATTTAGTAGTAATTCTGGGATTAGTAGAGAAACTTACAGTATCAAAAAAAATGGGGAATTTATAAGAACAAATCGATTAGCAATGGCATATAAAGTGACACTTTTCAAAACTGATTAGAGTGACAAAACGTTTTACTTTTCGTAACTATTACGAAAAGTATCACTTTATGTAACTGGTTATGAAAAGTTCATTTAATCACTCCCTGTTTTTATGCGTAGAAACATATGGGCGACATCCATCATAACATGTCGTTGTCACTGTTTATACAAGGTGCTATTGAATATTTGTGTTAAATCACTTTAAAAGATTAGTTATCGATTTATTTCAGTGCATTTTTGTTACACAAAATAGATCTTTTCGTAACTGGTTACATAAATAGCTATTAAGTAATGCTTTTTCGATTAGTTATCGATTTATTTCAGTGCATTTATAAGAAAATTGTTTAGCGATTACTAATCGATGTCTTGTCAATGTCAATTGAACTGTTTGAAGTAGGGATGAGATCGTGAAAACTAGAGTTGGGCAAATCTGGAAATTTTCCTATTTCTATGTGATTATATGACGTTTTTGACATTGACGTTTGGTGTCGTGTCAAACTGTCACTGTAGACATTCAATTGTCACATCACACACACAAATGAATGTTGCCTTTTCATCACCTTAACATAATGCAAAACTGGTGTGTATTGACCTATTGTTTCAATGACATTTGATAGAATAGAATACGAGTACACTAGTTTTGCAATTGACTTGTCAGTGGAAAACGCGACTATTGACTGAACTGACAGGTAAAAATGGCATTTGACACTTGACAAATGACGGAAACTTTTCCAGCAAGGATTATTTCCATCTTGGAGTGTTTCCGATTGAGAAAGTCCAAAATTGTCAGAGAACTAAGTGCCCCAAACCTTCTAAATACTGTCAGAGTATTCTAAAAGAGTCCTAAACCTTAGAAATATTGTTCGAAATGCACAGAAGCCTTTAAATACTCTTGTAAACTTATTAGAAATTGTGAGAGGACTCTACAAGTGTCATAAACGTTAGAAAATTCGTTTAAAATAGAAAAAACCTTAGAAATATTGTTCGAAATGCACAGAAGCCTTTAAATACTCTTGTAAACTTATTAGAAATTGTGAGAGGACTCTACAAGTGTCATAAACGTTAGAAAATTCGTTTAAAATAGAAAAAACCTTAGAAATATTGTTCGAAATGCACAGAAGCCTTTAAATACTCTTGTAAACTTATTAGAAATTGTGAGAGGACTCTACAAGTGTCATAAACGTTAGAAAATTCGTTTAAAATAGAAAAAACCTTAGAAATATTGTTCGAAATGCACAGAAGCCTTTAAATACTCTTGTAAACTTATTAGAAATTGTGAGAGGACTCTACAAGTGTCATAAATGTTAGAAAATTCGTTTAAAATAGAAAAAACCTTAGAAATATTGTTCGAAATGCACAGAAGCCTTTAAATACTCTTGTAAACTTATTAGAAATTGTGAGAGGACTCTACAAGTGTCATAAACGTTAGAAAATTCGTTTAAAATAGAAAAAACCTTAGAAATATTGTTCGAAATGCACAGAAGCCTTTAAATACTCTTGTAAACTTATTAGAAATTGTGAGAGGACTCTACAAGTGTCATAAACGTTAGAAAATTCGTTTAAAATAGAAAAAACCTTAGAAATATTGTTCGAAATGCACAGAAGCCTTTAAATACTCTTGTAAACTTATTAGAAATTGTGAGAGGACTCTACAAGTGTCATAAATGTTAGAAAATTCGTTTAAAATAGAAAAAACCTTAGAAATATTGTTCGAAATGCACAGAAGCCTTTAAATACTCTTGTAAACTTATTAGAAATTGTGAGAGGACTCTACAAGTGTCATAAATGTTAGAAAATTCGTTTAAAATAGAAAAAACCTTAGAAATATTGTTCGAAATGCACAGAAGCCTTTAAATACTCTTGTAAACTTATTAGAAATTGTGAGAGGACTCTACAAGTGTCATAAACGTTAGAAAATTCGTTTAAAATAGAAAAAACCTTAGAAATATTGTTCGAAATGCACAGAAGCCTTTAAATACTCTTGTAAACTTATTAGAAATTGTGAGAGGACTCTACAAGTGTCATAAACGTTAGAAAATTCGTTTAAAATAGAAAAAACCTTAGAAATATTGTTCGAAATGCACAGAAGCCTTTAAATACTCTTGTAAACTTATTAGAAATTGTGAGAGGACTCTACAAGTGTCATAAACGTTAGAAAATTCGTTTAAAATAGAAAAAACCTTAGAAATATTGTTCGAAATGCACAGAAGCCTTTAAATACTCTTGTAAACTTATTAGAAATTGTGAGAGGACTCTACAAGTGTCATAAATGTTAGAAAATTCGTTTAAAATAGAAAAAACCTTAGAAATATTGTTCGAAATGCACAGAAGCCTTTAAATACTCTTGTAAACTTATTAGAAATTGTGAGAGGACTCTACAAGTGTCATAAAGTTGTCGTTAGAAAATTCGTTTAAAATAGAAAAAACCTTAGAAATATTGTTCGAAATGCACAGAAGCCTTTAAATACTCTTGTAAACTTATTAGAAATTGTGAGAGGACTCTACAAGTGTCATAAATGTTAGAAAATTCGTTTAAAATAGAAAAAACCTTAGAAATATTGTTCGAAATGCACAGAAGCCTTTAAATACTCTTGTAAACTTATTAGAAATTGTGAGAGGACTCTACAAGTGTCATAAACGTTAGAAAATTCGTTTAAAATAGAAAAAACCTTAGAAATATTGTTCGAAATGCACAGAAGCCTTTAAATACTCTTGTAAACTTATTAGAAATTGTGAGAGGACTCTACAAGTGTCATAAACGTTAGAAAATTCGTTTAAAATAGAAAAAACCTTAGAAATATTGTTCGAAATGCACAGAAGCCTTTAAATACTCTTGTAAACTTATTAGAAATTGTGAGAGGACTCTACAAGTGTCATAAACGTTAGAAAATTCGTTTAAAATAGAAAAAACCTTAGAAATATTGTTCGAAATGCACAGAAGCCTTTAAATACTCTTGTAAACTTATTAGAAATTGTGAGAGGACTCTACAAGTGTCATAAATGTTAGAAAATTCGTTTAAAATAGAAAAAACCTTAGAAATATTGTTCGAAATGCACAGAAGCCTTTAAATACTCTTGTAAACTTATTAGAAATTGTGAGAGGACTCTACAAGTGTCATAAATGTTAGAAAATTCGTTTAAAATAGAAAAAACCTTAGAAATATTGTTCGAAATGCACAGAAGCCTTTAAATACTCTTGTAAACTTATTAGAAGTTGTGAGAGGACTCTACAAGTGTCATAAATGTTAGAAAATTCGTTTAAAATAGAAAAAACCTTAGAAATATTGTTCGAAATGCACAGAAGCCTTTAAATACTCTTGTAAACTTATTAGAAATTGTGAGAGGACTCTACAAGTGTCATAAATGTTAGAAAATTCGTTTAAAATAGAAAAAACCTTAGAAATATTGTTCGAAATGCACAGAAGCCTTTAAATACTCTTGTAAACTTATTAGAAATTGTGAGAGGACTCTACAAGTGTCATAAACGTTAGAAAATTCGTTTAAAATAGAAAAAACCTTAGAAATATTGTTCGAAATGCACAGAAGCCTTTAAATACTCTTGTAAACTTATTAGAAATTGTGAGAGGACTCTACAAGTGTCATAAACGTTAGAAAATTCGTTTAAAATAGAAAAAACCTTAGAAATATTGTTCGAAATGCACAGAAGCCTTTAAATACTCTTGTAAACTTATTAGAAATTGTGAGAGGACTCTACAAGTGTCATAAATGTTAGAAAATTCGTTTAAAATAGAAAAAACCTTAGAAATATTGTTCGAAATGCACAGAAGCCTTTAAATACTCTTGTAAACTTATTAGAAATTGTGAGAGGACTCTACAAGTGTCATAAATGTTAGAAAATTCGTTTAAAATAGAAAAAACCTTAGAAATATTGTTCGAAATGCACAGAAGCCTTTAAATACTCTTGTAAACTTATTAGAAATTGTGAGAGGACTCTACAAGTGTCATAAACGTTAGAAAATTCGTTTAAAATAGAAAAAACCTTAGAAATATTGTTCGAAATGCACAGAAGCCTTTAAATACTCTTGTAAACTTATTAGAAATTGTGAGAGGACTCTACAAGTGTCATAAACGTTAGAAAATTCGTTTAAAATAGAAAAAACCTTAGAAATATTGTTCGAAATGCACAGAAGCCTTTAAATACTCTTGTAAACTTATTAGAAATTGTGAGAGGACTCTACAAGTGTCATAAACGTTAGAAAATTCGTTTAAAATAGAAAAAACCTTAGAAATATTGTTCGAAATGCACAGAAGCCTTTAAATACTCTTGTAAACTTATTAGAAATTGTGAGAGGACTCTACAAGTGTCATAAACGTTAGAAAATTCGTTTAAAATAGAAAAAACCTTAGAAATATTGTTCGAAATGCACAGAAGCCTTTAAATACTCTTGTAAACTTATTAGAAATTGTGAGAGGACTCTACAAGTGTCATAAACGTTAGAAAATTCGTTTAAAATAGAAAAAACCTTAGAAATATTGTTCGAAATGCACAGAAGCCTTTAAATACTCTTGTAAACTTATTAGAAATTGTGAGAGGACTCTACAAGTGTCATAAACGTTAGAAAATTCGTTTAAAATAGAAAAAACCTTAGAAATATTGTTCGAAATGCACAGAAGCCTTTAAATACTCTTGTAAACTTATTAGAAATTGTGAGAGGACTCTACAAGTGTCATAAACGTTAGAAAATTCGTTTAAAATAGAAAAAACCTTAGAAATATTGTTCGAAATGCACAGAAGCCTTTAAATACTCTTGTAAACTTATTAGAAATTGTGAGAGGACTCTACAAGTGTCATAAACGTTAGAAAATTCGTTTAAAATAGAAAAAACCTTAGAAATATTGTTCGAAATGCACAGAAGCCTTTAAATACTCTTGTAAACTTATTAGAAATTGTGAGAGGACTCTACAAGTGTCATAAACGTTAGAAAATTCGTTTAAAATAGAAAAAACCTTAGAAATATTGTTCGAAATGCACAGAAGCCTTTAAATACTCTTGTAAACTTATTAGAAGTTGTGAGAGGACTCTACAAGTGTCATAAACGTTAGAAAATTCGTTTAAAATAGAAAAAACCTTAGAAATATTGTTCGAAATGCACAGAAGCCTTTAAATACTCTTGTAAACTTATTAGAAATTGTGAGAGGACTCTACAAGTGTCATAAACGTTAGAAAATTCGTTTAAAATAGAAAAATTCGTTTAAAATAGCCAGAACCCTTTAGAAGTGTCCCAAAACTTAGGAGTAACTAATAATCTCCCTAAAACAGACGTCACAAGCTCGAAACGCGTCCGAACTGATAGATGCCTCGTGACGTCACACTAAATTCCTTGCAAAACCGTTTTTGCAACTACTGGGATAAGTGAGGATAACTTACAGTGAGGACGAGTTTCTTCGGAAGCAACAGCTTGAGGTTCTTCAGCGTCGGGCACTTGTTGTTGCATCATGTTGACTGGAATGTTGACAGGTAGTCGTCTCATGTAAGCTTGCCTATTGGTCAGATCCATGTCGGTGGGGGCTTCGGTGGGGCGTGGCTGTTCGACGTATTGCATACCCATTTCCTGATTAGATTCGCCGGATTCTTCGGAAGACTCGTCTTCGGAAGATTCGGGTTCGGATACGGCAACAATTACTCGGTCATTGTTGGGCAATCTGAAGAATTTAAATTTACGTGAAGAATATTAAATTTTTTTTGTAGTTGAGAATATTCTTACCTGTTCAATTGAGTCAAAACTTCCTCAGGAATGGGAAATCCATTGGGCAATTCGGTCCTGTTGATGGGACGCATGGGCATCATGGGTCTGGGCTGTTCCATCATTTGTGCCCTAGCTTCCTGAGCGCGGTTCTCCTGATCAGCTTTTTGGCTCTCCATGATTTTCTGAGCAATGATCTGCTGGATAATGTGCTGGATGATTGGATTTGGAGTAGAGTCGGATTGTTGTGGTTCGGCTTGTTGCGGCTCGACACGGATTTGAACCTGTTCATCAAATTTCGTTATAATCAACACATTTTCTCTCCCAAGTAGCAAAGATCACCCTATTGACGTCATAATGACGTTATATTAAGTTAAAGATTGACGCCAATATTGACACTACTGACGTATCGTAAAATGTCGAGTTTCCAATATTTTTATTAATTAAATAATTCAAAAATATACTATTGTAAGCATTAAATGTTATGAACTGGAATAACCAAACAGAAAACACACTCAACTGACATGAAACACAATTTGGCCCATAATTTGGGTATTTGGGCAGTTACGGACCTGAAATATTCACTGAGGTTAGTAAAATGAACCTTAAAACCAGGACCGTACTGAAATTTTCTTAGAAAAATGCTGATTTTTTGTTAAACTGGAATATCCAACCAGAAAATAGCAGAAAATACACTCAACTGACATGAAACACAATTTGACCCATTTTTTGTGTATTTGGGCAGTTACGGACCTGAAATATTCACTGAGGTTAGTAAAATGAACCTTAAAACCAGGACCGTACTGAAATTTTCTTAGAAAAATGCTGGTTTTTTGTTAAACTGGAATATCCAACCAGAAAATAGCAGAAAATACACTCAACTGACATGAAACACAATTTGACCCATTTTTTGTGTATTTGGGCAGTTACGGACCTGAAATATTCACTGAGGTTAGTAAATTGAACCTTAAAACCAGGACCGTACTGAAATTTTCTTAGAAAAATGCTGGTTTTTTGTTAAACTGGAATATCCAACCAGAAAATAGCAGAAAATACACTCAACTGACATGAGACACAATTTGACCCATATTTTGTGTATTTGGGCAGTTACGGACCTGAAATATTCACTGAGGTTAGTAAAATGAACCTTAAAACCAGGACCGTACTGAAATTTTCTTAGAAAAATGCTGATTTTTTGTTAAACTGGAATATCCAACCAGAAAGCAGAAAATACACTCAACTGACATGAGACACAATTTGACCCATTTTTTGTGTATTTGGGCAGTTACGGACCTGAAATATTCACTGAGGTTAGTAAAATGAACCTTAAAACCAGGACCGTAGTGAAATTTTCTTAGAAAAATGCTGGTTTTTTGTTAAACTGGAATATCCAACCAGAAAATAGCAGAAAATACACTCAACTGACATGAAACACAGTTTGGCCCATAATTTGGGTATTTGGGCAGTTACGGACCTGAAATATTCACTGAGGTTAGTAAATTGAACCTTAAAACCAGGACCGTACTAAAATTTTCTTAGAAAAGTGCTGGTTTTTTGTTAAACTGGAATATCCAACCAGAAAATAGCAGAAAATACACTCAACTGACATGAAACACAATTTGACCCATTTTTTGTGTATTTGGGCAGTTACGGACCTGAAATATTCACTGAGGTTAGTAAAATGAACCTTAAAACCAGGACCGTAGTGAAATTTTCTTAGAAAAATGCTGGTTTTTTGTTAAACTGGAATATCCAACCAGAAAATAGCAGAAAATACACTCAACTGACATGAAACACAGTTTGGCCCATAATTTGGGTATTTGGGCAGTTACGGACCTGAAATATTCACTGAGGTTAGTAAAATGAACCTTAAAACCAGGACCGTACTAAAATTTTCTTAGAAAAGTGCTGGTTTTTTGTTAAACTGGAATATCCAACCAGAAAATAGCAGAAAATACACTCAACTGACATGAGACACAATTTGACCCATTTTTTGTGTATTTGGGCAGTTACGGACCTGAAATATTCACTGAGGTTAGTAAAATGAACCTTAAAACCAGGATTGTACTGAAATTTTCTTAGAAAAATGCTGGTTTTTTGTTAAACTGGAATATCCAACCAGAAAATAGCAGAAAATACACTCAACTGACATGAGACACAATTTGACCCATTTTTTGTGTATTTGGGCAGTTACGGACCTGAAATATTCACTGAGGTTAGTAAAATGAACCTTAAAACCAGGATTGTACTGAAATTTTCTTAGAAAAATGCTGGTTTTTTGTTAAACTGGAATATCCAACCAGAAAATAGCAGAAAATACACTCAACTGACATGAGACACAATTTGACCCATTTTTGTGTATTTGGGCAGTTACGGACCTGAAATATTCACTGAGGTTAGTAAAATGAACTTTAAAACCAGGACCGTAGTGAAATTTTCTTAGAAAAATGCTGATTTTTTGTTAAACTGGAATATCCAACCAGAAAATAGCAGAAAATACACTCAACTGACATGAGACACAATTTGACCCATTTTTTGTGTATTTGGGCAGTTACGGACCTGAAATATTCACTGAGGTTAGTAAAATGAACCTTAAAACCAGGACCGTACTGAAATTTTCTTAGAAAAATGCTGGTTTTTTGTTAAACTGGAATATCCAACCAGAAAATAGCAGAAAATACACTCAACTGACATGAGACACAATTTGACCCATTTTTTGTGTATTTGGGCAGTTACGGACCTGAAATATTCACTGAGGTTAGTAAAATGAACCTTAAAACCAGGACCGTACTGAAATTTTCTTAGAAAAATGCTGGTTTTTTGTTAAACTGGAATATCCAACCAGAAAATAGCAGAAAATACACTCAACTGACATGAAACACAATTTGACCCATTTTTTGTGTATTTGGGCAGTTACGGACCTGAAATATTCACTGAGGTTAGTAAAATGAACCTTAAAACCAGGACCGTAGTGAAATTTTCTTAGAAAAATGCTGGTTTTTTGTTAAACTGGAGTAACCAAACAGAAAATGGCAGAACACTCGCTCTATCATCTGCTGTCAACGTGACTGACACTCTGGACGTCAATTACGTCATCTGAGGTGTTTTTGCTACCCTTTGAGGCTAAAAACTTACTTGTTGGGGAATAAACATCATTTGGGGTCTTTGGTCGGCTTCCTCGTTTCTTTGTGGCTCCAACGACTGGCTGACTGGCTCAAAGTTCTGTCTGATGGCGATGATTCTTTCCACAATTGGCCTGGGCGGTTGTTCCATCATGGGTCGCATGGGTGGTCTGAATTGGTCTACGGGAGGTCTCATCTGTTCCATCATGGGTGGTCTCATTGGTGGCATTGGTGGTCTCATGGTTTCCATTGGATGGTAGGGACGGATTTCGATTTGAGGCTGTCAAAATTTTATTACCAACCTTGCCTTAAAATTCGCTTGTTTTCACTTACTTCTTGTTGTTGCATTTGAGGGGGCATTTGTGGAGGCATTCGCGGAGGCATCTGTTGGGGCATGTGAGTCTGGAAAGCGGTGTGGGGGATAGGAATCATAACCGGTTGGATCATTATGGTGTCTTGTTCGCTGTCGTCGTCATCGTCATCATCGTCGTTTTGGGGTTTTTCAGGTTGACGTGGTTCGGCACTACAAAAATATGTTTGATTAATTTCAAAGGATAACGTTTTTATTTATCCAAAAAGAGTAGTCTTTTTATTTACACTCGTGGACTTAAATGACCCAAATTCTGGACTGAACGAGATGGAAATTTGACGTTTTTGACGTGTGTTCTTTCCAAATTTTTAAATTCGTAGTTTTCATATTGGTTCAGGCTTGTATAACATTAAGCACTAAAATTTCATTTTTATAGAATGGTGCAAAAAAAGTACACTTTTTTTAATAATTTTTAGTGCAAAAAGTTCTTCTTTTTTGCACTATATGCTATATTTGCTGTGCTTTTGTCTTACGGGTTGTTAAACTCGACCTTCGGTCACATATATAATAATTTTCATGTTACGTGCACAAAAGATGTACTTTTTGCACTTGTTGCATAAATAACATATAACGTTGCATAATTTGAGTGTTTTTCATCAATTGATGAGGTAGAAGAATTAAGAACAAAATAGTGATTGAGTTTAGGTTAGGTTTGTCTGAAAAAATCTGAGATAATCAAAACAGATGAAAAAACTCGAAATTTTTAATACAGTCAGACCGAAAAATGCTAAAGTTTGAACTGCCCAAAACACAGTTTCAAAGGACAGTCAGGGACAAAATCACCTGTAAAACCCACTTTGAGTGAGAAAATGACTGTTTTAAGCACATTTTTGGAATCCTCATTAAATTTCCCATCCAATAGCCTAAAAAAAATTTACAAAATTTGGTACAGTCAGGGAGAAAAGCGGTGTCAAAGTTTGAACTGTCCAGAAACACAGTTTCAAAGGACAGTCAGGGACAAAATCACCTGTAAAACCCATTTAGAGTAAGAAAATGACTGTTTTAAGCACATTTTTGGAATCCTCATTAAATTTACCATCCAATAACCTAAAAAACCGTTACAATATTTGGTACAGCCAGGGAGAAAAGCGGTGTCAAAGTATGAACTGCCCGAAACACAGTTTCAAAAGACAGTCAGGGATAAAATTGCCTATAAAACTCAGTTGGAGTAAGAGAATAACTGTTTCAAGCACATTTTTGGAATCGTCATTAAATTTCCTATCCATTAGCTTGAAAAATGTTACAAAATTAGATACAGTCAAGGAGAAAAGCTGTGTCAAAGTTTGAACTGCCAGAAACACAGTTTAAAAGAACACTCAGAAACAAAATGGACTGTAAAACTCACTTTGAGTGAGAAAATGACTGTTTTAAGCACATTTTTGAAATCCTCATTAAATTTCTCATCCAATTACCTGAAAAATGTTACCAAATTTGGTACAGTCAGGGAGAAAAGCTGTGTCAAAGTTTGAACTGCTAGAAACACAGTTTAAAAGAACAGTCAGGGACAAAATTGCCTGTAAAACCCATTTAGAGTAAGAAATTTACTGTTTTAAGCACATTTTTGGATTCCTCATTAAATTTCCCATCCAATAAACTGAAAAAATTTTACAAAATTTGGTACAGTCAGGGAGAAAAGCGGTGTCAAAGTATGAACTGCCCGAAACACAGTTTCAAAGGACAGTCGGGATAAAATCACCTGTAAAACCTATTTAGAGTAAGAAAATGACTGTTTTAAGCACATTTTTGGAATCCTCATTAAATTTCCCATCCAATAACCTGAAAAATGTTACAAAATTTGGTACAGTCAGTGAGAAAAGCTGTGTCAAAATTTGAACTGCCAGAAACACAGTTTGAAAGGACAGTCAAGGACAAAATCGCCTGTAAAACCCAGTTGGAGTAAGAAAATGACTGTTTTAAGCACATTTTTGAAATCCTCATTAAATTTTCCATCCAATAACTTCAAAAAATATTACAAAATTTGGTATAGTGAGCGAGAAAAGCGTTATCAAAATTTGAACTGCCAGAAACACAGTTTGAAAGAACAGTCAGGTACAAAATCTCCTGTAAAACCCACTTTGAGCGAGAAAATGACTGTTTTAAGCACATTTTTGGAATCCTCATTAAATTTTCCATCCAATAACTTGAAAAAATATTACAAAATTTAGTATAGTGAGCGAAAAAAGCGTTATCAAAATTTGAACTGCCAGAAACACAGTTTGAAAGGACAGTCAGGGACAAAATTGCCTGTAAAACCCATTTAGAGTAAGAAAATGACTGTTTTAAGCACATTTTTGGAATATTTATTAAATTTCCCATCCTATAACCTAAAGAACCGTTACAATATTTGGTACAGCCAAGGAGAAAAGCTGTGTCAAAGTTTGAACTGTCAGAAACACAGTTTGAAAGGACAGCCAAGGACAAAATCGCCTGTAAAACCTAGTTGGAGTAAGAAAATGACTGTTTTAAGCACATTTTTGGAATCTTCATTAAATTTCCCATCCCATAACCTAAAAAACCGTTGCAACATTTGGTACAGTCAGAGGGAAAAGCGATGTCAAAGTTTAAACTACCAGAAACACAGTTTAAAAGAACACTCAGGAAAAAAATCGACTGTAAAACTCACTTTGAGTGAGAAAATTACTGTTTTAAGCACATTTTTGGAATCCTCATTAAATTTTCCATCCAATAACTTGAAAAAATATGACAAAATTTGGTATAGTGAGCGAGAAAAGCGTTATCAAAATTTGAACTGCCAGAAACACAGTTTCAAAGGACAGTCAGGGACAAAATTGCCTGTAAAACCCATTTAGAGTAAGAAAGTTACTGTTTCAAGCACATTTTTGGAATCCTCATTAAATTTCCCATCCAATAACCTGAAAAATGTTACAAAATTTGGTATAGTCAGTGAGAAAAGCTGTGTCAAAGTTTGAACTGCCAGAAACACAGTTTGAAAGGACAGCCAAGGACAAAATCGCCTGTAAAACCCAGTTAGAGTAAGAAAATGACTGTTTTAAGCACATTTTTGGAATCGTCATTAAATTTCCCATCCAATAACCTAAAAAAAACACTACAAAATTTGGTACAGTTAGGCAGAAAAGCGGTGTCAACATTTGAACTGCCAGAAATTTGTAATTTACCAGTAATTGACCCATCACTAGTTTTATATGACACAAGGGAGGATTCTCTCATAAAAAAGTAATTAACAATTCATTCATAGAGAAAAACCATATTTCAGCACTACAGCATACAGAAAGTACTTGGTATAATTGAAATTTCCTAATAAGTACCACAATATAGTTGAAGGGAAAAAATTGTTTGAAACTGGCTTAATACAGTAACCTGGAGGACTCCAGTACACACTTAGATTTAGTCGGGGGTAATATCCCTAGTGCATTTAATTTTTCCGGAAAAATTCGGAAAAACTAGTTTCTAAGTAATTTGTTTTAACAAAACGAGTATTCCAATTTTTCCACAGGAAAAATTAGATGCACGAGGGATATTTGGTAAGATTATTTCCTGAGTTAAATAAACATTTTATTTTAATTAAAACAATAATTAATAAGAACAATAACTTTCAAGCTAGAAAGGGTAACACTATTCTTTATGTTGCTGTGAGGAGTGTGAAATTTTTTCGAATTTTTTTCCGGAAAAACTGCTGACAGCTAAGTTGACAGTTGTTAAGTGATTTTTCCACTTAAAATTTACATTTGTTATACTAATTCTTGATAGCGATTGGTCAAAATTGATAGGAAGGAAATAATCGGATATATTAAATGTAAAACTAAATTTGAATAATCTTACAGCACCCTGTATAGCCATTATCAGGGCGTATAAATAAGCCAGTCTTTTACGGTCTACAGTACCTGCATTTATATAGGCAGGCATACTTTCACTAATAAAAACTTTCCGTATTATGAAAATTTTGAAATTGTACCTACACCAATCATATAATATAATATGCAAAATGGATTACGTTTACCATATAGACCGGCAAGTGGCTAATTACCTAACACACACCGGCAATAACCGGTCAATTGTATTCATTTCACGTTTGTAGATTTGAAAATCTCTACAAGCCTCAACCACCATAAGCGAGTAAAAATTTACGCATAAAAATGCAACCAGAACGACAATAATAATTAAATCGCACTTGAAATTGCTATAGAAAGCTCATTAGGCATTCCCTTGCATCATTGTGTCTGACTGGCATGATTTGTAAACAATAACTTCCTGCATTATTTAAAGTGCAATCTTGTGTTGTTGGTACTTTCCAGACATCAGTCTTGTCTGACAGTGATTTGTTACGCCGTTTGTTTTGTTGTTATTAGCATTTTGAGAAGACCAGAGGTAAATACCAAATTGGGCTCTCCCACGATTGGCTCTTATATCTGGTTATTCAAAAAGAACTTTTTTATTATACTTAACAGAAAATACTACATTTTCAACTGTTTATAAAATACAGTAAATATGACATTTTCGGAACAGCGCACGGAAATTTTTTCCCGATCCCTCTTTCCGTGCGCTTAATAATAAACATAGATATCCATGATACTAGATATCCTATGGCAACCCGAAGAAAAAAAAGAAACGAGTAATGTGTCTATAGCAACGATTTATTTATTAATGACAAATTTTATTTTCTGTCAGTGAAAATTAAGTATTTATGTATTTATTACATTTTGCAAAAATGAATTCAGATTGTGAAGAAAATCGGGATATTCTCGAAAATATCTTACAACGAGCGGCAGAAGTGAGTGCAGATTTATGACCAGTGAAATCCAGGTTGAGATATGAACAAGAATATAACAGTTTTAGTGTTTTACCGAATGGCGGACTCAGAAACGAATCAAAATTGTGAGTGACGATATTCTTTTAGTATATTTTTCTGAAAAAGCCAACACTATGAAATCCTCCACTTTATGGAGTCGATTCTCTATGTTAAAGAGTTGTTTGGCAATAAAAGAAAATACTCACCATCAATATCCAAAAACGATTGCTTTTTTGAAACGACAAGCTGTAGGATATATACCAAAGAAATCCAAGATTCTTACAGCAGAACAAGTAACCAAATTTTTATGTGAAGCTTCAGATGGAGAATATCTACTAGCAAAAGTAATTTTAGTGATGAGATGATTTAATACGTTTGAGTTTAGATGATGTGGAAGATAATGGGCGTTTCCTTGTCGTGTTCTTACGAGATGGAAAAACTCACAGGTCAAGAAGTTTTACCATTACCAATGAAAATTGCAAATTCGATCCCTGTACAATTTACCGTAAATACGCAGATCTCCGCCCTAAACATATGAAGAGTAGAAGATTATTTGTTGCATACCGAAACCAAAGATGTTACGCTCAACATGTTGGGTGCCATACTATCAGTGGTATTCCAAAACTTGTTGCAAAATACCTAAAACTAAAAAATCCCGAAGAATATACCGGACATGGGCTAAGGCGCTCTTCGGCAACCATGTTGGTGGAAAACGGCGGTGATTTGCTCACTTTGAAAAGACACAGAGGATGGCTTTCTTCCAATGTAGCAGAAGGATATATAGAAGAGTCCATACAAAGAAAAATTGAAGTATCACGGAAGTTGTTTAGCCCTTGTAACTTGGAAACTACAATACAATATTACTATTAATAATAACGGTTCTGTCCAAAATTAATTTTCTTAGAATTACCTACTTGCATTTTTTTTGTTAATTGGAGTTGTAATATCGATACAAACATTTTACATCAATTAGTACTTACATTTTTACTGTTTTAAAAATAAAAATAAATATTCCCGATTTTCTTAATAATTTTTTGCGATATTTTTTGTTTTTTTGTTTATGTTGATTTCAGGTAAATAAGTATAATAAAAAATATCGTTCATTACTCGTCCAGAAATGGATTTTCCGTTCTTGCATGACTTCCCGTGTTCGGCTGCGCCTCACACGAGAATTTGTCACGCGCGCACGGAAAAATCCTCATTTCTGTACTGGTAATGAAATATACTATTTTATTTTTGACAATTCCACTCATGTACAAAAAATGCCATATATACGTCATCAAAACACGGTTTGCTATCGGCTAATAAGGAAGGAAGAGAGTTTGCTAGCGGATAAAAAAATCGGATAAATTTTGCTGTTGATTTCATCGTTTCCACGGATTTTCACTACACTTCTATTGTTGCAATGTCTCACCTTGAGATTTTTGCTGGCACTGTCAATTTAGATTTTTGTTCGTATTGTTTTGGTTATGGCTCGCTTCGGATAGAGTTCTACTGCAGAAAATCAAAAGAACCAGAAAAATGTATTTCTGCCAGTACAAGGCAATCGCAGTCTTATTATATTATTGATTATATTCATGGAATTGTCTTATCAAATACCATTCGAGCTCAGATTTTGAACAGGATAATTTTTCCGCTTGTTACACCAAAAAGAAAGTGTTCACATTCCTGCAGAGAGATATTAGCTATTTTCTTAACAGTTTAGAGAACAGATGAATTCAAATTAGAGATTTAAAAGCGGTAGTTTTCGACTCACATTTTTGTAAATTTACCGGAAAATTATTTCATGCTTGAATGAAAATTTTCCTTGATAGGGAAAACAACTGTCAAACTTGTCATTGTTATTATCAAACTTATCATGCAAAGTGTGGTTTAGAGTGGGACTTTTCTTCACCTGTACTGTCACAGTCTGACCCACACTTAAATTAAGCTCGGCTTACCAAACGGGGGTAAATGATTCAAAAATACTTTAAACTTTATTTGAATTTATATTGGATTGTTGTACCAATTAATTAAAAAACGAATTATTTTTGAATTTTCAGATTTTTCAATTTTTTCCGAAAAATTACCGGAAACTTTCTGAATAATGTTGTATACCTAACCTCAACACTTTTCAAAATAATATGAATTTTTAAAAAAATATCATTTATAAATTTATCCCTTCTGGGTATAAAAGCTTTAATCTGTCGGTAGCGTGACATTTCTGCTATATAGGGTGGTCAAAAGAGAATTTCAAGGGCTACAAATTAGTATATTGAACCACCCTATAATTGTCAAAATAACCGAGTTATTGACAATACAATGGAGTAGTTTACAGGGTGATTCAATGAATTTTTAACATACTTGTAACTTGTTTAATTTTATAAAAAAAATACCAAATATGAATCTTGTAGATATTTGCATATACTTTATTCCTAGATATTAATATACAGAGTGTCCCAAATTTGAGCAACAAACCAAACTTTTTTTATTCGATTTTTGGAATCTACGTCAAATTCTAGGCCCACTTGATGTAAAATGTTTGTATCGATTTTCAATTGTTTTTGCTCTAGCAGCCTTACTTTGACCACCCTCCTCGAAAGCAGAAATTTCCAATTTGAGAGAAATTTTCGTGCACTTTTCCAGAAAATCTTCCATAACTCGCTTATTTGAAACATCCTGTATAAACACACCGTATAACAAAAAAAAACTAATGAACGGGGCTATCACGTGACGTTGAGCGGGCGCGACTATGTTGTCCCGTTTAGCCGCTAGAGGGCGTCAAAGTTGACTTTCGTTTTTTGCAGTTTTTGCTCAATATCTCAAGAACGTTTCAGGTTAGAGGTCTGAATTTTTACCACAAATGCACCTCATGATGGGATACGACTTTTACCCTACATACAATTTTTTGGTACCATGCACCGTTTGACCTTGAAAAATAAAAAACTAGAATTGTCAAGATTTTTCAAGGGTGATACTTCTGATTTTTTTCAGAAAAATTTTTATTTTCAAAATTAACCTCAACTGCTTAAATACCTTCAGGTTAATAGTACAAAAATGACGTAAAGTGTCATTTGTCAAAATGTCATTTTGCAAGGGTGCCACGCCCTAAAATGTCAAAATTGACATAATTTCAAGGTTACCTCCGAAACGGTGCCAGTTAGAGCAAAATGGACGTCAGATTTGTGTACCCCAGGTTCAAATTAGTTAAAAAATTACTTTGATTAAGGAAAATCCAAAATGGTCGCCGTTAGTATAGTAGGCCCAAAAAATCCCTAATTTAGATTAAAATTCCGTGCATTTTTCCAAAAAATCATCCATAACTCGCTTATTTGACACACCCTGTATAAAGACACCGTATAACAAAAGAAAGCTAGTGAACGGGACTATCACGTGACGTTGAGCGGGTGCGACTATGTTGTCCCGTTTAGCCGCTAGAGGGCGTCAAAGTTGACTCTCGTTTTTTGCAGTTTTTGCTCAATATCTCAGGAACGTTTCAGGTTAGAGGTCTGAATTTTTACCACAAATGCACCTCATGATGGGATAAAACTTTTACCTTACATACACTTTTTTGGTACCATGCACCGTTTGACCTTGAAAAATTAAAAACTAGAATTGTCAAGAATTTTCAAGGGTGATACTTCTAATTTTTTTCAGAAAAATTTTTATTTTCAAAATTAACCTCGACTGCTTAAATATTTTCAGGTTTATAGTACAAAAATGACGTAAAGTGTCATTTGTCAAAATGTCATTTTGCAAGGGTGCCACGCCCTAAAATGTCAAAATTGACATAATTCCAAGGTTATCTCGGAAACGGAGCCAGTTAGAGCAAAATGGACGTCAGATTTGTGTACCCCAGGTTCAAATTAGTTAAAAAATTACTTTGATTAAGGAAAATCCAAAATGGTCGCCGTTAGTATAGTAGGCCCAAAAAATCCCTAATTTAGATTAAAATTCCGTGCACTTTTCCAGAAAATCTTCCATAACTCACTTATTTGAAACACCCTGTATAAACACACCGTATAACAAAAGAAAGCTAATGAACGGGGCTATCACGTGACGTTGAGCGGGCGCGACTATGTTGTCCCGTTTAGCCGCTAGAGGGCGTCAAACTTGACTCTCGTTTTTTGCAGTTTTTGCTCAATATCTCAAGAACGTTTCAGGTTAGAGGGTCTGAATTTTTACCACAAATGCACCTCGACAGGATACAACTTTTACCTTCTATCTACTTTTTTATTACCACGCACCGTTTGTCTTTAAATACTTAAAAACTAGAATTGTCAAGATATTTCAAGTATACATTTTTTATTTTTAAACCTAACCTCAACTGCCTAAATACCGTTAAGTTAATAGTACCAAAATGCAAAAAACGAATTATTTTTGAATTTTCTGATTTTGTTCTGTAAATTTTACAAGTGGTCGGACCCGTTATTAAAATGTCATATATGTCAAAATCCGTTCCATCAAGCTATAAAACGCACTTAAAAGGCAACAATTTCAGTTTAAAACATTCTAAACGTATTTTAGACTTTTATGAATGGTTTTGTGACTGTTTTTAAAACAATCTGTCAATTTGACACGTGGTCTGGTTTGTCGTTCAAGTGTCATCTGTCAAAATCCGTTCCATCAAGATATAAAACTCTAAAACGCCCTTAAAAAGCAACAATTTCAGTTTAAAACATTCTAAACGTATTTTAGACTTTTATGAATAGTTTTGTGCCTGTTTTTAAAACAATCTGTCAATTTGACACGTGGTCTGGTCCGTGGTTCAAGTGTCATCTGTCAAAATACGTTCCATCAAGCTATAAAACTCTAAAACGCCCTTAAAAAGCAACAATTTCAGTTTAAAACATTCTAAACGTATTTTAGACTTTTATGAATGGTTTTGTGACTGTTTTTAAAACAATCTGTCAATTTGACACGCGGTCTGCTCCGTCGTTAAAGTGTCATCTGTCAAAATACGTTCCATCAAGCTATAAAACTCTAAAACGTTCTTAAAAAGCAACAATTTCAGTTTAAAACATTTTAAACGTATTTTAGACTTTTATGAATGGTTTTGTGCCTGTTTTTAAAACAATCTGTCAATTTGACACGTGGTCTGGTCCGTGGTTCAAGTGTCGTCTGTCAAAATACGTTCCATCAAGCTATAAAACTCTAAAACGCCCTTAAAAAGCAACAATTTCAGTTTAAAACATTCTAAACGTATTTTAGACTTTTATGAATGGTTTTGTGACTGTTTTTAAAACAATCTGTCAATTTGACACGCGGTCTGCTCCGTCGTTAAAGTGTCATCTGTCAAAATACGTTCCATCAAGCTATAAAACTCTAAAACGTTCTTAAAAAGCAACAATTTCAGTTTAAAACATTCTAAACGTATTTTAGACTTTTATGAATAGTTTTGTGCCTGTTTTTAAAACAATCTGTCAATTTGACACGTGGTCTGGTCCGTGGTTCAAGTGTCATCTGTCAAAATACGTTCCATCAAGCTATAAAACTCTAAAACGCCCTTAAAAAGCAACAATTTCAGTTTAAAACATTCTAAACGTATTTTAGACTTTTATGAATGGTTTTGTGACTGTTTTTAAAACAATCTGTCAATTTGACACGCGGTCTGCTCCGTCGTTAAAGTGTCATCTGTCAAAATACGTTCCATCAAGCTATAAAACTCTAAAACGTTCTTAAAAAGCAACAATTTCAGTTTAAAACATTTTAAACGTATTTTAGACTTTTATGAATGGTTTTGTGACTGTTTTTAAAACAATCTGTCAATTTGACACGTGGTCTGGTCCGTCGTTCAAGTGTCATCTGTCAAAATCCGTTCCATCAAGCTATAAAACTCTAAAACGCCCTTAAAAAGCAACAATTTCAGTTTAAAACATATTGTAAATATATTTTAGACTTTCATGAATGGTTTTGTGACTGTTTTTAAAACAATCTGTCAATTTGACACGTGGTCTGGTCCGTCGTTCATGTGTCAAGTGTCAAAATCCGTTTCATCAAGCTATAAAACTCTAAAACGCCCTTAAAAAGCAACAATTTCAGTTTAAAACATTCTAAACGTATTTTAGACTTTCATGAATGGTTTTGTGACTGTTTTTAAAACAAACTGTCAATTTGACACGTGGTCTGGTCCGTGGTTCAAGTGTCATCTGTCAAAATCCGTTCCATCAAGCTATAAAACTCTAAAACGCCCTTAAAAAGCAACAATTTCAGTTTAAAACATTCTAAACGTATTTTAGACTTTTATGAATGGTTTTGTGACTGTTTTTAAAACAATCTGTCAATTTGACACGCGGTCTGCTCCGTCGTTAAAGTGTCACCTGTCAAAATCCGTTCCATCAAGCTCTAAAACTCTAAAACGTACTTAAAATGTTTTCTCTTTAAGAATAAGTTTAGAAAAAGTAATCGTTCTTTTATAACGCCTGTCTACTTTTTACCTTTTGCCGCTTACTATACAGGGTGTCCCACCAGGAATTACCCCAGTCGATATTTCAAAAAAAGTAACTTTTTGAAAATTTGAAGGAAAAATGTAATTTTTTTTCCACCTTCTCATGGTAAACTCTAATTGCTACATCATTTGATGTTTAAAACGTTTTTACAACTTGTCTATCTACACTCTACAGAGTGAATGATTAACAGTGCGTTCATTATTGGAGAAATTTTTACTGCACTACAGGACGTTCACTTTTTATACCACAGTGGAAAATAAATGCACCCATTTTAGCAGTACGTATTGGTAAAAGTGCCCATCAATTACTTACCTCTGAACGTTGCCACTTTCACAGATGATAACCATTCTTTCACCGGTCAGTCTTTCGAATCTGGGATCGGTGGTTAGGTTTACACCGAATGGCAGTCTTACGGTTTTGGGTTGATGGTCCACCACTTCTTCGGCCCGTTTCTTTTCCACGATACAGTTCATTTTTGATCTAAAACAATTAATATTTAAAAATATTAGAAATGTCAGGAAGAAACTCTCTAAAGGAAGATATTAAAAAATAGCTTTATTACAAAATATGCTGGATACAATATACACAATTTTTATGTCATTCTTCAGGTTCAAATTTCTGTCTGTATAATGGATTTTACTGGAAGAACTACAAAACTGTAATAAGCCAAATAAACCATAATAATGATAACCTTTTGTTTCCATACCATTTTATCAGGATTATCAAGTAAAACCTAATTAAATCCAACCTAACCTACAATTTTAGACTTTTTTTGATTTGTTATTTAAAGGGAAACGATCGACGAAAGACGTTTTAAAGGAAAGAAATAGAATAATTATTATAAAAAAAATGAATTGAATAAAATATGAAGTAGTTACATTTATGCTTGTGAGTGTATTAGCAAAAATTGGTCATTAGATAGAGTACTTTATAAATATATACGAACAACCAATCAAAATTATGTAAAGGTATCAAAATTGGCTTTTTTAAAAATTATACAAGTTTTTTGGGGTCAATTTTGGTTCAAATTTGCTTGAAATAAACCAGGATTTGTAATGAATTTTGCTGTAAAAACTAAAAATAGTAGATGATATAAAAACACATTTAAATAAGTCTTTGATGCATATTTGTGCAATAAACCTAAAACCGTTATTACGTGTGACGTCACGATATTCTTAATATTTGGCAAACAACAAACAAGGACATAATTTTAATGACATTGACATTGAGAAAAGAAGAAACTATGCAACAATAACCAATTATAACAAAATTAACATCACTAGAGTTACCAGATTAGGAGATTTTCCCAAAAAATAGGGAATTTTCTTTCTTTGCGATATTTTTTACCAGGGAAACCACCCCTTTTGAGATAATCTGAGTTTATGAGGAACGCTAGTGCAGTCAAAATCTGTGGAAGAAAGTATACTAAAGTTTTGTATTTAACTTTGACTTGCACAACACTGTTCTATTTTGGTGGTTTGAAATTTGAGCACCCTGTAACTCGATTGTTTTTGGAAGTTCAGGGAGGTTGAACCACTCAAATTGACCGTCTTTAGCTCCTCTTTCCAGTGGTGCAAAGCAAAAAATTGTATCTTAAAAATTGCATACAAGGTGGCTAAAAAATCCAAATCTCTACAATATTTATGCACCCCCTGTATAGTAGCAGCACTGACAGACTGTAAAACTTTCAGGGATGAGTTTAGCAGTTCTTTACGAACATTTTTGCTCTCTTTCAAATTTTTCGTAACTTTTACCGTTTCTGAGTTATTTAGCAAAAACTGGTTTGTTGCAACAAATTTTAAAATCAGTTGAATTTGTGCTTTTAATTTTGAGCACCCTGTAAGTCGGTTATTTTTGGGAGTTCAGGAAGGTTGAACCACTCAAATTAACCGTCTTTAGCTCCTCTTTCCAGTAATGTAAAGCCAAAAATTCTATCTTAAAAATTGCATACAGGGTGGTCAAAAAATCTGAATCAATACAATATTTATGCACCCCCTGTATAGTAGCGGCATTGACGGACTGTGAAACTTCCAAGGATGAGTTTAGCAGTTCTTTACGAACATTTTTGCTCTCTTTCAAATTTTTCGTAACTTTTACCGTTTCTGAGTTGTTTAGCAAAAACTGGTTGGTTGCAACAAATTTTAAAATCAGTTGAATTTGTGCTTTTAATTTTGAACACCCTGTAAGTCGGTTATTTTTGGGAGTTCAGGAAAATTGAACCACTCAAATTAACCGTCTTTAGCTCCTCTTTTCAGTAGTGTAAAGCAAAAAATTCTATTTAAAAAATTGCATACACAGTGGTCAAAAAATCTGAATCCCTACAACTTTTATGCACCCCTTGTATAGTAGCGGCATTGACAGACTGTGAAACTTCCAGAGATGGGTTTAGCAGTTCTTTGCAAACATTTTTGCTCTCTTTCAATTTTTTTGTAACTTTTACCGTTTCTGAGTTATTTAGCAAAAACTAGTTAGTTGCAACAAATTTTAAAATCAGTTGAATTTGTACTTTGAATTTTGAACACCCTGTAAGTCGGTTATTTTTGGGAGTTCAGGAAAATTAAATCACTCAAATTAACAGTCTTTAGCTCCTCTTTCCAGTGGTGTAAAGCAAAAAATTCTATCTTAAAAATTGCATACAGGGTGGTAAAAAAATCTGAATCACTACAACTTTTATGCACCCCCTGTATATTAGCGGCATTGATAGACTGTGAAACTTCCAAGGATGAGTTGAGCAGTTTTTTGCGAACATTTTTGCTCTCTTTCAAATTTTTCGTAACTTTTACCGTTTCTGAGTTATTTAGCAAAAACTGGTTTGTTGCAACAAATTTTAAAATCAGTTGAATTTGTGCTTTGAATTTTGAACACCCTGTAAGTCGGTTATTTTTGGGAGTTCAGGAAAATTGAACCACTCAAATTAACCGTCTTTAGCTCCTCTTTTCAGTGGTGTAAAGCAAAAAATTCTATTTGAAAAATTGCATACAGGGTGGTCAAAAAATCTGAATCCCTACAACTTTTATGCACCCCCTGTATAGTAGCGGCATTGACAGACTGTGAAACTTCCAGGGATGAGTTTAGCAGTTCTTTACAAATATTTTTGCTCTCTTTCAAATTTTTCGTAACTTTCACCGTTTCTGAGTTATTTAGCAAAAACTGGTTTGTTGCAACAAATTTTAAAATCAGTTGAATTTGTGCTTTGAATTTTGAGCACCCTGTAAGTCGGTTATTTTTGGGAGTTCAGGAAGGTTGAACCACTCAAATTAAGCGTCTTCAGCTCCTTTTTCCAGTGGTGTAAAGCAAAAAATTATATCTCAAAAATTGCATACAGGGTGGTAAAAAAATCTGAATTACTACAATATTTATGCACCCCCTGTATAGTAGCGGCATTGACAGACTGCGAAACTTCGAAGAATGAATTTAGCGGTTCTTTGCAAATATTTTGAACTCTTTCAAATTTTTCGTAACTTTTACCGTTTCTGAGTTATTTAGCAAAAACTGGTTTGTTGCAACAAATTTGAAAATCAGTTGAATTTGTGCTTTTAATTTTGAGCACCCTGTAAATCGGTTATTTTTGGGAGTTCAGGAAGGTTGAACCACTCAAATTAAGCGTCTTGAGCTCCTCTTTCTAGTGGTGTGAAGCAAAAAATTCTATCTTAAAAATTGCATACAGGGAGGTCAAAAAACCTGAATCACTACAATATTTATGCACCCCCTGTATAGTAGCGGCATTGACAGACTGTGAAACTTCCAGGGATGAGTTTAGCAGTTCCTTACAAATATTTTTGCTCTCTTTCAAATTTTTCGTAACTTTGACCGTTTCTGAGTGATTTAGCAAAAACTGGTTTGTTGCAACAAATATTTAAATCAGTGGAAGTTGTGGTCTGGGACTGAAAGGACAGTCAGGGACAAAATCACTTGTAAAACCCTATTGGAGTAAGAAAATGATTGTTTTAAGCACATTTTTGGAATCCTCATTAAATTTCCTATCCGGTAACCTAAAAAAAAACTACAAAAATTGATACAGTGAGGAAGAAAAACGGTGTCAAAATTTGAACTGCCAGAAATACAGTATTTATAATTTACCGGTCAAATTTTCGTGGTAAAGTAAAATATTTACTTTTTTGACAAAATTTCGGTACATTCTAAATAGAATCCATGATTTTCCCTGACTAGCCACACAAGTATCAGTTTCGTAATCTGCTAACAGTAACGAGTTAACCGATATTTTTATATACAACTTAAATATACAGGGTCTCTAGTAAAACGTAAAGTAAAACTTACTTTTGGTTTTTAGCAATCAAAGTGCCGGCCAAATCATCAAAATCCAATTGAAGCGGCAATCTGAAACGAGTTTTCGGCTCTTCACTGGCATCATCAGAGTCGGAAGTGTCCACCGAGTTATCTTCTATATCTTTGGTATTTTTCTTTGTGTCATCCAGCGATTCTGATTGGCGCTTGAGCTTGGGTGCATCCTGCAAACAAAGCGCATATATTAATCATTGTGTGAATGTACCAAAAAAAATTGTATAGAAAATACTTTCATCGTTGNCTGCGGTTTCNGAGCNAACGTGGNNATCCNNGTACNAANAATCAANCATAATNTCGNNTACCGNGNTNGNCNTGCANTGACTTATCCAGANCNCCTCGTATGGCGTNNCGTCNNGNATTNAAACNTCGNAACNCNCCCTAGNNTCANTCGACCCGAGCCACCGTNAACCNAGANGGATNCCNGACAGNGTGNAATCACACTATACNCGAGGGCNTNTNAGGACNGCNTGGNCNTACGTGCNGNAGCCCGNCNGNTCTCTATTATANCGGTCTCGNCTCCNNCTAATACGCCAATAGNTGANGTGCAGGCGCGNAGNANGCCTCGGNTCACGACCNCAGTCAGAGGNGNCANTTTTNGNAANCAGTTAAGNAGCANCNATNCATCAGCTACNTGATNNTNTTGTGCAAAATTCGNTTCACACTANTNGGANCTNTGGTGGCCAAGCGANTAANNGNTTGCNCNTCTCAANGCGCCNNANGNAACNTGAATCANAAATCNTAGATAAGTACCGATCGTATCGACCGAATGTAATAGAAAGTTTCGATCGCTCTATAACTAATTACAAATTAATAACCGCATTCGATTTGTACCATTCTATATCTGTGTAAAGCAATTATAAGTGCAAGTTTCACTTTTTTCTATTTCAAGTCATGGTACAACCTGGATCTAATAACTGCGCAATAGTGGTCACGTTGTTATACAGGGTGTTTCATATTTGATATGGTCTGCGAAGATATGAAAACAGTTCCTATTTTTAGTAGGGATGGGTAAAATACTGGTAAAGTAAATATTTTACCTTACCAGGAAAATTTAAGTACTGTGTTTCTGTCAGTAAAAAATGTTTTTCAGGTTATTGGATAGGAAATTTAATGAGGATTCCAAAAATGTGCTCAAAACAGTCATTTTCTCACTCCAAGTTAGTTTTACAGGCAATTTTATCTGTAACTGTTCTTTCAAACTTCTTTCTGACAGTTTATATTTTCACACCACTTTTCTACCTGGCTTTACCTGATTTTGTAGTGTTTTTTTGTGTCGTTAGATAGGACATTTAATGGAGATTCCAAAAATATGCTTAAAAACATGATTCGGTCACTCCAAGTGGGTTTTACACAAGATTTTGTCCCTGACTGTCCTTTAAACCGTGTTCAAATTTTGGATCACAATTTAACTGATTTGAAAATTTGTTGCATCAATCCAGTTTTTCCTAAATAATTAGAAAACGGTGAAAGTTAAGAAAAATTTGCAAGGAATCCAAAAATATTCCTAATCAACTTCTTAAGTCGATACCGTTTTTCCTTCCAGTATACAGGGTGTGCATGAAAATTATGGTGCTTGACTGTTTTTGGTCACCCTGTACGCAACTTTTCAGATAGAATTTTTTGCTCAGCACCAGTGCAAAGAGGAGCTTAAAACGGTTCTTTTAGGTGGTTGAACCACCCTGATCTCCCAAAAATAATCGAGTTACAGGGTGCTCAAATTTCAAACCACAATTTCAACTGATAGGAAAATTTGTTGCATCAATCCAGTTTTTCCGAAATAACTAGAAAACGGTGAAAGTTACGAAAAGTTTGCAATGGATTAAAAATATTCCTAATCAGCTTCTTAAATCGGCACCGTAAGTTTCCAGAACCGTTTTTGCTTCCAGTATACAGAGTGTGCATGAAAAATATGGTGATTGACTGTTTTTGGTCACCCTGTACACATTTTTGCAGATATAATTTTCTGTTCAACACCAATGGAAAGAGGAGCTCAAAATGGTTATTTTGAGTGGTTGGACCACACTGAACTCTCAAAAATAACCGAGTTACAGGGTGTTCAAATTTCAAACCACAACTTCAACTGATTGGAAATTTTGTGCATCAATCCAGTTTTTCCGAAATAACTAGAAAACGGTGAAAGTTACGAAAAGTTTGCAGGGGATTAAAAATATTCCTAATCAGCTTCTTAAGTCGGCACCGTAAGTTTGCAGGACCGTTTTTGCTTCCAGTATACAGGGTGTGCATGAAAAATATGGTGATTGGCTGTTTTTGGTCACCCTGTACACATTTTTGCAGATATAATTTTTTGCTCAACACCAATGGAAAGAGGAGCTCAAAACGGTTATTTTGAGTGGTTGAACCACCCTGAACTCTCAAAAATAACCGAGTTACAGGGTGTTCAAATTTCAAACCACAATTTCAAATGATTTGAAAATTTTCTGCATCGACCCAGTTTTTCCTAAATAACTAGAAAATGGTGAAAGTTACGAAAAGTTTGCAAGGGATTAAAAATATTCCTGATCAGCTTCTTAAATCGGCACCGTAAGTTTGCTGGACCGTTTTTGCTTCCAGTATACAGGGTGTGCATGAAAATTATGGTGCTTGACTGTTTTTGGTCACCCTGTACGCAATTTTTCAGATAGAATTTTTTGCTCAGCACCACTGCAAAGAGGAGCTTAAAACGGTTCTTTTAGGTGGTTGAACCACCCTGAACTCCCAAAAATAATCAAGTTACAGGGTGTTTAAATTTCAAACCACAATTTCAAATGATTTGAACATTTTCTGCATCGACCCAGTTTTCCCTAAATAACTAGAAAACGGTAAAAGTTACGAAAAATTTACAGGAGACCAAAAATGTTTCTAATCACCTTCTTAAGTCGGCATCGTAAGTTAGCAGGACCGTTTTTGCTTCCAGTGTACAGGGTGTGCATAAAAAATATGGAGATTTACTGTTTTTGGTCACCCTGTACGCATTTTTTCAGATATAATTTTTTACTCAACACCACTGTAAAGAGGAGCTCAAAACGGTTCTTTTAAGTGGTTGAACCACCCTGATCTCCCAAAAATAATCGAGTTACAGGGTGTTTAAATTTCAAACCACAACTACAAACGATTTGAACATTTTTTGCATCGACCCAGTTTTTCCTAAATAACTCAAAAACTATGAAATTTACCAAAAAATTGAAAAAGATCAAAAATGTTCGTAAAGAACTGCTAAACTAATCCCTGACAGTTTAAGACTTTTTATCAGTTCCCAGACTTTTTAAATTAATGAGCAAATTGCAAATAGACCCATAAATTTACTGGTCAAATTGGTAAATTTTACTTTTCTAATTTAACTTGCTGGTAAATAACCGGGGACGGTAAATTTACTCCCATTACTACTATTAACCCTCCAAAATGGTGCTTTTTGCAAATATCTCCTACTTCCTTTTATCGTAGAGAAAATAGCTTTTCATAGCATTTTCTACTCATAATAAGGTGTGTTTTGTTCAATTTTTTTTTCCTCCAACTTCCATGTTACGGTTTTGACACGCTCAAGTTGTAAAGTGAATCGTTTTTGAGAAAAATCAATTTTTATGTTGAAAAACATGGTCAATTTTTTGAAATTTTGTTTAGACGTTTTTGTAAAATGCACCTCATTTTAGAGGTTAAGTTAATAGAAACTTTTTTTCATATTTTTGGACATTTTACCATATTACATTATGAAACACCCTGTATTAATAGTTGATCGACCATAAACTCGGTTATCAAAATGTTTATAAAATTAGTAGGTTGAATAACGGGTTATCCGTTTGATTTTAAATGGATTTAGAAGTTTTTTTCCGTAATTATTAACTGATTTAACTGTTTTTATTATTAAAGTTATACTGCCTTAACGGTTGATTAGAGGAGAGTTTACTGATATTTTAGAACTGCCATCTTTGGCCTGTTCAAATTAATTAAAAAACCGCCATTTTGAGTTAATTATAAAATATAGGGACTCTAAAACAGTGTTGCCAACTCTTAAATAATATATAATTTCCAAAAAGTGTTTCAAAACATTTGCCAGATTTCACTACTTTTTAGTTTTTTTTTTTTAAATTATTAAAATGTCAATTTGTAACTTTTTTAACCAATCAAACACTACAAACAGATTTGTACATATTTTAATGTTTTCTAACTACCAATTTGATCGATACGTCATTGTGTAACATCACGGAAACGATATAATGTAACCAATTACAGGTTTTTCGATAATTAGCCCTCTTATATCCTGAATAATTTTAATTGCGTATTACATTACCATTATTACAGTTTTTTTTTTAAATACCTCTCTGTATATTTGCATAGTCGTTGTTGTTTCTACACGTATACGCTAATCAACGGCCTGATTGGCGCAAATCCTGTTTGGAGATCAGTTTTTATGAAAAAATCCCATTGTTCTGTTGGATGGATGGGCTAAATTAGTATACCTAATATACAAATAGTTTCAATGCTATTTAGCGCTGTAGTTGTGGTTTTAAGTGCTAAAAAGTCGTTGTAATGCTGGCATTAAAACTTAACAAAAGTCGTTTCCTGATATTGTAGGAAAAACTGGAGGAGTTTGTAACTGTCCGACTGATGCGTTGCTTCAATAGGCTCAAAGTTGCGGATAAGACAGCGGACGCACGAAACTCCTCCAGTACCTTACACGAGTGCTAATATTTAAATTATAGTTGACTTACAAATTAACAATTTTGCGCTTTCTTTGGCAAAATTCTAGATTTAGGTCAGTAATGACTCGATCTAAGAATATACAGGGTGTCTGATTTAAATTTCCTGATTTTTGGCACTTTACAAATAGGAAATTAAGTACAATTTTGACCTCACATATCTGAGAAACTTTACAGTTTTTAGGTTTTACATAAGTTTGCTTATGTCCGTTTGTCCAACATTAAGTTTGGTTTAGGCTGTGTAATTTTGCAAATGATCTGTCACATTCAAACCTCAAGTTAACTTACAGGATGGCAAGTTGTACATACACGGTGTGTGCAAATGTAATAATTTTTAATAGGTAATTTGAATGCAAAAGTAGGTTCGAAGAACGGCACACAACTTGAGCATAAATCTCCTCGTTAATTTATTTGAGAACACGTTTACGGCAAATCGACATGCTTCATTAGTTCGTGCCGTTCGTTTTTACAGTTGGCTACCACACTTCGATTCAGGAAGGTAACATATACAGAGTGTCTCAATAAATACTGAAAAATTTGTTTTATAATGAATATGCTGTTTTCATTTTTTTTTAGCCTGGTTTTGACAGTTGCCATCTATGTGACAGCTGTCAAATGATTTCAAATACAAAACCTTGTCAGAACTGTTAAAACTTTCATTATAAACTTAAAATAAAGCAGTTTTTACGTTGAATTTTGTCCTGAAGTGATAGCCAAATATTACTGCAAGTAGAAGTAGTGGCTCTATGAATGGGATTTTGACAGTTTCAGGTGACAGCTGTCAAACTACATTCTGAATAGACAACCGTGTCACAACTGTCACAACTTTTATTATAAACGTATAAAGTAGCTTGAATTTTGCTTAAGTGTATGAGTGTATGTGTGTGTGTGTGTGAGTGTATGAGCGAGGTTTTGACAGATACAGTATATATGACAGTTGTGAAACCAAATTCTGAATAGACAGCGGTGTCACAACTGTCAAATCCTCCATTATGGACATATAAATTAGCTTAAGTTGAATTTTACACTAGTAATAGCAAAATTTCACTCCAAGCTGTATTTTATAGCTTATGAGCGGAGTTTTGACAGTTGTAGTCTATGTGACAGCTGTCAAATGATTTCAATTAAAGAAAATCATGTTACAAATGTCAAAACTTTCATTATAGACGTATAAAGTAGCTTAAGTTGAATTTTATCCAAGTGATAGCAAAATATCACTTCAAGCAGCACTTTACAGCTCTATAAGCCGGGTTTTGACAGTTGCAGTCTTAGTGACAGCTGTCAAACTATATTCTGAATAGACGACCGTGTCAAAACTTTCATTATAGACGTATAAAGTAGCTCAAGTTGGATTTTATCCTAGTAATAGCAAAATTTCACTCCAAGCTGTATTTTATAGCTTATGAGCGGAGTTTTGACAGTTGTAGTCTATGTGACAGCTGTCAAATGATTTTAATTAAAGAAAATCATGTTACAAATGTCAAAACTTTCATTATAGACGTATAAAGTAGCTCAAGTTGGATTGTATCCTAGTAATAGCAAAATTTTACTCCAAGCTGTATTTTATAGCTTATGAGCGGAGTTTTGACAGTTGTAGTCTATGTGACAGCTGTCAAATGATTTCAATTAAAGAAAATCATGTTACAAATGTCAAAACTTTCATTATAGACGTATAAAGTAGCTTAAGTTGGATTTTATCCAAGTGATAGCAAAATATCACTTCAAGCAGCACTTTACAGCTCTATAAGCCGGGTTTTGACAGTTGCAGTCTTAGTGACAGCTGTCAAACTATATTCTGAATAGACAACCGGATCTCAACTGTCAACTTCTATTATAATAGTATAAAGTAGCTTAAGTTGAATTTTAGCCAAGTGATAGCAAAATATCACTTCAAGCAGCACTTTACAGCTCTATAAGCCGGGTTTTGACAGTTGCAGTCTATGTGACAGCTGTCAAATGATTTCAATTAAAAAAAATCATGTTACAAATGTCAAAACTTTCATTATAGACGTATAAAGTAGCTTAAGTTGGATTTTACCCAAGTGATAGCAAAATATCATTTCAAGCAGCACTTTACAGCTCTATAAGCCGGGTTTTGACAGTTGCAGTCTTAGTGACAGCTGTCAAACTATATTCTGAATAGACAACCGGATCTCAAAACTTCTATTATAATAGTATAAAGTAGCTTAAGTTGAATTTTAGTCAAGTGATAGCAAAATATCACTTCAAGCAGCACTTTACAGCTCTATAAGCCGGGTTTTGACAGTTGCAGTCTATGTGACAGCTGTCAAATGATTTCAATTTAAAAAAAATCATGTTACAAATGTCAAAACTTTCATTATAGACGTATAAAGTAGCTTAAGTTGGATTTTACCCAAGTGATAGCAAAATATCACTTCAAGTTGCACTTACAGCTCTATAAGCCGGGTTTTGACAGTTGCAGTCTTAGTGACAGCTGTCAAAATACATTCTGAATAGACGACCGTGTCAAAACTTTCATTATAGACGTATAAAGTAGCTGAAATTGAATTTTAGCCAAGTGATAACACAATATCATTTCAAGCAGCACTTTACAGCTCTATGAGCCGGGTTTTGACAGTTGCAGTCTAAGTGACAGCTGTCAAACTATATTCTGAATAGATGACCGTGTCAAAACTTTCATTATAGACGTATAAAGTAGCTTAAGTTGGATTTTATCCTAGTAATAGCAAAATTTCACTCCAAGCTGTATTTTATAGCTTATGAGCGGAGTTTTGACAGTTGTAGTCTATGTGACAGCTGAGTTACAAATGTCAAAACTTTCATTATAGACGTATAAAGTAGCTTAAGTTGGATTTTATCCAGTTCAAGCAGTAGTCTATGTGACAGCTGTCAAATGATTTCAATTAAAGAAAATCATATTACAAATGTCAAAACTTTCATTATAGACGTATAAAGTAGCTTAAGTTGGATTTTAGCCAAATGATAGCAAAATATCATTTCAAGCAGCGCTTTATAGCTCTATGAGCCGGGTTTTGACAGATGCAGTCCTTGTGATAGCTGTCAAACCACATTCTGAGTAGACAATCGTGTTTCATCTGTCAAAACTTTCATCATAGACGTATAAAGTAGCTTAAGTTGAATTTTTGTTGGTGATGGGAAATGCAGATGGCTAAGATAAAAAGATAACGATTAAGAAAAGAAACCAATAGCATCGGAATAAACAAAGAAAGATTGAAGCCACAGATAAACAAAAAAATTGAGAAAAAATTGCTGGAAGAGAAATAGACAATGAAATAATGAACAAAGAAGGTGAAAGAAAAAAGTAAGAAAGTGGAAAACACAGAGAGAAAGAGACAGAAATTACAAGAAACCATTTAATAATATTGAATAATACAATAATTGAAATAACTGTGCAGTTTTCACCATTTTTCTGTGAGGAAAAATTAGAAAACCAGTGATAAAAAGAGAAAATCTTTAGACAGACACAAGTGACATCGGATGTTTTGTAATTGGACAGTTAGTCACAAGTGGTCACGTGACCAATTGCCGAATGACATTCGTTTTAACAAACTGACACTTGTCACTTACAAAGTTTGTTACCATCTTTGTCTAACTCAACGGTTTTCAATGGTTTCTGGTTTTGTTCCTAATTTTGACATTTCTGTACTTGTGTATGGTGTCTCAGCAGTTATACAGGGTGTCCCACGACGAAAGACATCGATTGATATTGGAAAAAGTATAAATAGGAGAGTTTTGAAAATTTGGCAGGATACTGATGTGGGCATGCCCAATCTAACTAAAATATTTTCAAGATGGTTGCACTTCCGTTTATACCGGAAGTCGATCACAACTTTCTTATTTTAAATAGAACACCCTATATATTATTACATATTTGGATTCCTCACAAAATTCTGACCAACTTTTTGATGTTTTTCCAAAAAAGTGACAGTTGCAACGCTCAACATATTTTTGTACTCTGTCAAAACCATAATTTATTTTGCAATGAAACTTTGGGTTATTGTAAATAAAGGATCGTTTTATTAAACTGAGGGTGCGTAATGACTCATTTGTATACAGGGTCGTCAAAAAAAAAATCATAGACCTGCCACTAAAAAAAATGAAAAATTTCAAGTTTTTTAAATAGAAACCCACATTTTTTATGACAGAATCATTTTGAGCATTAAAAATTACTATACGTTTCAATTTACTTGCCTATACCTAAATCCAACCCATTTTGTTTTATAGTGAGATTTGGCCTCGTCGCTCTAAAAATACTTCAGATTCAAAAAAATTCTCTCTCTAATTACGTGCCTAGTCAGCAAAAACTCTACTGAACAAACCTCTCTTTTCGGAAATTTCAACCTGTTTAAATAAGTGTTGCACTAATTCTTCTCCATAGTGACCAGTCAGCAAATTTATGTTTCTTCAGGATCCTTTGAATTGAGCTTTTGGATATGCCTGATTCTACGGAAACTTGTCTTATTGACGAAGTTGGATTTGCAACAAAATAGCCCAAAACTGCAATTTCTACATTTGTATTATTAAGAATTGAACGAAATGGGTTGGATTTAGGTATAGGCAAGTAAATTGAAACGTATAGTAATTTTTAATGCTCAAAATGATTCCGTCATAAAAAATGTGGGTTTCTATTTAAAAAACTTGAAATTTTTCATTTTTTTTAGTGGCAATAACCCAAAGTTTCATTGCAAAATGAAATACGGTTTTGACAGAGTACAAAAATATGTTGAGCGTTGCAACTGTCACTTTTTTGGAAAAACATCAAATATTTCGAAAACGGCTAGAGATAGGCATAGGGCATTGTACACAAAAGTTGGTCAGAATTTTGTGAGGAATCCAAATATGTAATAATATATAGGGTGTTCTATTTAAAATAAGAAAGTTGTGATCGACTTCCGGTATAAACGGAAGTGCAACCATCTTGAAAATATTTTAGTTAGATTGGGCATGCCCACATCAGTATCCTGCCAAATTTTCAAAACTCTCCTATTTATACTTTTTCCAATATCAATCGATGTCTTTCATCGTGGGACACCCTGTATACAGGATGTCTCTTTTTTTTGGGACGCACTGTATATAAACAATATATATTTCGATAATCAGTTTGTGTGTTGGTAATCCTAGTCGGAACAAAAGCAACAACAGAAAATGAGAAATTTTAGGGTCACGATTCGATCGTCGACCTCTGCAACTTTCTATTCTGCATCTTCCTTGATAATATAATATTTATTTGCCTCGTATGGGAAACGATACGCATCCATTCATTAGAAAAAAAATGGATAATTGTACAGGAAGAGGTTTTATTCGAATATGGTTGTTGAGGACTTCATCTCGACCAATACCATAACTGTTAGACAAAATCAATTCAGTGTCTTTCACTCCTAAAACATCCTGTACGTAACCTTCAAGATATATATAAACTATTAGTTGCCAATTACCGTTTATGTGTTAGTTTAAACGTACAAATACTAATTAAATATTCAGCTATTGCGAGTTCGTGCTAAGGCGGTTTATTGTGTGTTAATGTTGTGCGCTGAAATCGGAAAAGTAGGATGATTTCAGTTCTAATACTGTTTGAATTTGCAATTTGGTCTGGAGTGAAATGTGTAGCGTGTTGGCTATCACTTGTCAAGAATCGACCAGTTTGAATTTTGATTTACCAGTAAATTGCTAATAAATTATAAATGACCAGCAATTTTGTCCTTAACTGTTCTTTCAAACTGTGTTTCTGACTTTCAAAATTTTGACACCGTTTTTCTCCCTGACTGTATCTAAATTTTGTAGTGTTTTTCCGGGTTATTGGATAGGAAATTTAATGAGGATTCCAAAAATGTGCTTAAAACAGTCATTTTCTTACTCGAAGTCGGTTTTACCAGCAATTTTGTTCTGGACTGTTCATTCAAACAGTGTTTCTGGCAGTTCAAACTTTGACACCGCTTTTCTCCCTGACTGTACCAAATTTTGTAGTGTTTTTCCGAGTTATTGGATAGGAAATTTAATGAAGATTCCAAAAATGTACTTAAAACAGTCATTTTCTTACTCCAACTGGGTTTTACAGGTGATTTTGTCTTTAACTGTAATTTCAAACTGTGTTTCTGGCAGGTCAAAGTTTGACACCGATTTTCTCCCTGACTGTACTAAATTTTGTAGTGTTTTTCCGGGTTATTGGATAGGAAATTTAATGAAGATTCCAAAAATGTACTTAAAACAGTCATTTTCTTACTCCAACAGGGTTTTACAGGTGATTTTGTCTTTAACTGTAATTTCAAACTGTGTTTCTGGCAGGTCAAAGTTTGACACCGATTTTCTCCCTGACTGTACTAAATTTTGTAGTGTTTTTCCGGGTTATTGGATAGGAAATTTAATGAGGATTCCAAAAATGTACTTAAAACAGTCATTTTCTTACTCCAAGTCGGTTTTACCAGCAATTTTGTTCTGGACTGTTCATTCAAACAGTGTTTCTGGCAGTTCAGACTTTGACACCGCTTTTCTCCCTGACTGTACCAAATTTTGTAGTGTTTTTCCGGGTTATTGGATAGGAAATTTAATGAGGATTCCAAAAATGTACTTAAAACAGTCATTTTCTTACTCCAACTGGGTTTTACAGGCGATTTTCTCTTTAACTGTAGTTTCAACTGTGTTTCTGGCAGTTCAAACTTTGACACCACTTTTCTCCCTGACTGTACCAAATTTTGCAGTGTTTTTTTAGGTTTTTGGTAGGAAATTTAATGAGAATTCCAAAAATGTGCTTAAAACAGTAATTTTCTCACTCCAAATGGGATTTACAGGCGATTTGGTCCCTGACTGTCCTTTCAAACTGTGTTTCTGGCAGTTCAAACTTGGACACTGCTTTTCTCCCTGACTGTACCAAATTTTGTAGTGTTTTTTAGGTTATTGGATAGGAAATTTAATGAGGATTCCAAAAATTTACTTAAAACAGTCATTTTCTTACTCCAACTGGGTTTTACAGGCGATTTTATCTTTAACTGTAATTTCTAACTGTCTTTCTGTCAATATAGATTTTGACACCGTTTTTCTCCCTGATTGTACAAAATTTTTTAGTGTCTTTTCAGGTTATTTGATGTGAAATTTAATGAGGATTCCAAAAATGTGCATAAAACAGTCATTTTCTTACTCCAAGGCGGTTTTACCAGCAATTTTGTCCTTGACTGTTCTTTGAAATTGTGTTTCTGACTTTCAAATTTTGACACCGCTTTTCTCCCTGACTGTACCAAATTTTATAGTGTTTTTCCGAGTTATTGGATAGGAAATTTAATGAGGATTCCAAAAATGTACTTAAAACAGTCATTTTCTTACTCCAAGTCGGTTTTACCAGCAATTTTGTTCTGGACTGTTCATTCAAACAGTGTTTCTGGCAGTTCAAAGTTTGACACCGCTTTTCTCCCTGACTGTACCAAATTTTGTAGTGTTTTTTTAGGTTATTGGATAGGAAATTTAATGAGGATTCCAAAAATGTGCTTAAAACAGTCATTTTCTTACTCCAACTGGGTTTTACAGGCGATTTTGTCTTTAACTGTAATTTCAAACTGTGTTTCTGGCAGTTCAAAGTTTGACACCGATTTTCTCCCTGACTGTACTAAATTTTGTAGTGTTTTTCCGGGTTATTGGATAGGAAATTTAATGAGGATTCCAAAAATGTGCTTAAAACAGTCATTTTCTTACTCTAGCTGGGTTTTACAGGCGATTTAACTGTAATTTCAAGCTGTGTTTCTGTCAGTTCAGAATTTGACACCTTTTTTCCCTGACTGTCCTAAATTTTGTACTGTTTTTTTTTTCAGGTTAATGAATAGGAGTCTTAATGAGGATTCTAAAAATGTGCTTAAAACAGTCACTCCAAGTCGGTTTTACCAGCAATTTTGTCCTTGACTGTCCTTTCAAAATGTGTCACAATTCTAGAAAATTGCCAAAGTGGCAAGTCAAACATTTGCAACGTTGTCTAACTTATCATTCTCCTAATTTAGGCCCAAAATTTAGCAATTGTGTCAAATTGTCAGTTTTCTTAGAAAAATTAATAGTCACATTTCTGTAGATGTTGTCAAGTAGACCATTTTCCTAATCAAATATAAAATTTTGGCAATGTTGCCATAATATTTGCACTTTTTCGAAAATTACTGAAAAATGAGTAACAATCACGTTTCTAGAACATTGCCAAACTGACCATATTTTGGTACCAAAATTTTGCAATGTTGTCAAATTGTTAGTTTTCTTAAAACTAGTTAGAAAAATGAGTAATCACATCTCTGTAAGATTGTCAAATAGACCATTTTTTTAATTTATTAGTTTTATTTCCAACATTTGCCACAAAAATGTTGTCAAATTGTCACTTTTTCTAAAATCACTGAAAAATGAGCATTATTTATGTTTCTAGAACAACGCCAATCTGATAATTTTTCTAGTTTAATACCAGAATTTTGCAATGGTGTCAAATTGTCATTTTTCTTAAATTATTTAGTAATATCAATAATCACACATCTGCAACGTTGTCAAATAGACTTTTTCAGAATTAAACACCAAACTTTGGTAAATTGTAACTTTTCCTTTACTTACAAATTAGCAACGATTCTAGAACATTTCCAAACTATTTAACTATTTTAAAATCAAAATTTTGCAATGTTGTCAAATTATCATTTTTCCTAAAATTACTTTGAAGTTTACATTTCTGCAGCGTTGTCACTCAGACTACATTCTCGATTTCGAATTCATTTTTGTCACATTTCCTGAAATTACTTAAAAATATCAATACTGATTTAATATGAAATTGTTGCAATATTGCCAAATGGTCACTTTTCTTAACATTTCTTAGGAATGAGGACTAATCACGATTTAGAACATTGTCAAATTGACCATTTTCCTAATTTAGTACCAGAATTTTGCAATGTTGTAAAATTTTCACTTTTCCTAAAATTACTTATTAATATCAATAATATAGGTATATACAGGGTGGTCCAGTTTTAAATGTCAATAATTCACCAATCCATAGCCAATTAAAAAGTAAGTTGACATTCATTATGTCATTTTCCTGAAAAGTGCTTCCTAAGGAAAATACAGTCCTTCAAATTTCTGTTTAAAAAATCGTTTTTTTTGTCATAACTGTCAGACCGTTGGAGCAATATTGATCAAATTTGGAACAAGCACTTTATTACACGTTATTACGGTCAAAGACCCAAAACTAACCTAACCCAACTTCAAAATTGTCTTGGAAACGGAAAATTCACTTAAGAAGTTTAAAAAATATTATTGTAGCCAGTTTTCATAGTTTCCAGACAAACTAAAAGCCTTTAGTTTTGAAAATTGAATTAAAAAAGATAAAAATTTCAGAAGCTTAAAAATTGTGTTTGTAACCAGTTTTCATGCAAATCGAGAGACTTTAATACTAAAAATTGACTTGTGGACATAAAAACTACTTTTTCAAGAATTTGTTACTACAAATTCATACATTTAAAACTTAAAAATTGACTTGAACCCCAAAATGTAACTGAACTAATGAAAAGTGACATCAGAAGCTTAAAATTTGCATTTGAAGTAAGTTTTCATAATTTTAAGACAAATTTCAATATTTTAGTCTTGAAAATAGTCTTAGATGCAGGACATTGACATTAGATTCATGAAAATTGTCTTGAAAACGAACTTTTCGTGCTTTTTACTTTGCTTTTCATTTTCTTCGAATTCTGGACTATTTTTAGTGCTTCAAAACTGCTTTCAGCTTGGAAAATCAAGTTTCAAGACTATCTTCACCAAGTTATTGACATAGCAAACTTAAAAAACAATTTTTACATTCTTCATAGACTTAAAATGGCATTCCAAGCTTTGTCACTATTAAATCGACTTCTAGACACCTCAGTGCTAAAAATTCGGGTATTTCTTAATAAACTAGACTGTTTTTAGTGTTTTAAGGCTGTTTTCAGTGCCTCAAATCGAGTTTCAAGACTATCTTTACAAAGTTTTTGACTTATCAGGCCTAAAAGCCAGTGTGTCCACTGACCATAGTCTTGAAAATGTTATTTCAAGCTTCATCACTATTAAATTGACTTCTACACTCATAGGTGCAATGAATTGTAGCACCTCTAAGAAATTCAGACTGTTTTTAGTGCTTTTTAAGACTGAAAAATCGAGTAAGACTATTTCCAAAAGTCAAGTTTCTTCAGTAATAAAAGTAAAAAATTTTGGTACCAAATGCTACAATAATAGTCTTGAGAACTAATTTTTAGAAATAAAATAGTCCGAAAATTTAATTTACTTCTAGACTTGTTGTCCAGTCCAGAAAATTGAGATGTACACCAATTAAAGTCTTGAAACTATACTTTTGGACTCTCTTTAGTCCTAGTAAAGTCAGTTCTAGCATTAAAAGTCAACTTTTATATTATTTTTAGTAGTAAAAAATGAGTTTCATGCACAATACAATCTTTGTCTTGATTTCCGGACTTTTTTTAGTTCTTGAATGCCAGTTTCAGACACTCAACCAGGATGGCAGTCTGAGAAAGCGAATCATAAGACCATTCCTAGTAGTAAAAAAGTTTTTAGACTATTCAGTACAAATTTGGACTTTCACAAGTCTTGAATGTTCAGTTTTAAACTATAAAACGATTTTTTAAATGGAAATTTGGAGGACTGTATCTTCCTTAGGAAACGTTTTTCAGAAAAATGACATAAGTCAAGTCAACTTATTTTTTGATTAGCTATCAAATGGTGAATTATTGACACTTAAAACTGGACCACCCTGTATATTCCAACAATTTTCTCACAAATAGGGTATTTTCCTAATTAAATAAGTATACTATTTTTCACAATTTTTGACAACATTGTCAAATTTCAATTTGGCTAAGAGTGTGTCTTACTGACCTTGTGTGATTTGTCCACCCAGTATATTGCGTGCACTATACAGGAAATTGCAGAAACCTTGCAGCAAAATCTTGAATTAATAGCAAGAAACTTTGAATCTAAACAATACTCATTATTAACCAACTAAATTCTAGAAAAACAATAATTGAAACTTATAATGATTTGAAAAAGTGGTTTCTGGTTGATTATAGTTTGGAAATTTCCAACTGGTTAATAACTATAATGTTTTTTTTTGGTATAAAAATCTTGTTTTTAGGTATTAATTACCGGAAACGAGTAAATTGCATACACGTTGTGGGTTGAATTTTGATTTAGTCGGTCAAGGTGTGTTATGGTAGAAAAATCAGTGTGGGTCGTTAACCGGTAGAAGAAGAACAATTACAATCCTGCCATTTAAAAGCCATCAATATTATTATTGGTTGGTCCGTTTTGAAATCCATCTTATACAACTGAAGGCGGTTTGTTTAATAATTACGTGACCACCAGTTTTTTAAAAACCACCTTAAAATACAAAAAAACTGCCATGGGAATTGTTTAATATTGTTATAAACAATAGTAAAACCTCGAGTTAGTAACTGGATGAACTGGAAACTTTCGACCGGAACCAGTGTCCTTGTTCAGTCATTATTGTTTATGAACAGAACAAAGCCAAACTAATTATTGCCTTCGTTATTTTCTATAAACTTCATATTTAATCAATTTATGGTTGAAAACCGGAGATTCGGCGGATTTTTCTCATCAGATTAATTATTTAAAAATGCATTTTGCCAGTTGTTACTGCGAAACGTGAATTTGATTGTTTCCAACTCGCGTGTAAACAAACTCTTAACACAGTTTGTGTTGTCATCAGCCTTGGTGGCAGTATAAAGCTTGAAAAAAACCACTAATTGTCACGTAATGGACCGTGACTGATTATACTGTCATTAGACACACTAAAACATTAAAAAACTTACGGTAATGTTTCAGCTCAGTACAAATTATCTCACTATTACGTAACACAATCTGTAGAAAGTTGTACTGTGTATATACAGGGTGATTGTCAAGTGCCACCCTATACATTTTTGTGAAACTTCCCGGTATAAGTTTAGCAGAACATTTTTGCTCTCCTTTAAATTTTTCGTAACTTTCACCGTTTTATAGTTATTCAGGAAAAACTGCGTTGATGCAACAAATTTTGCAATTACTTCAAATTGTGGTTTAAAATTTGAGCACCCTGTAACTCGGTTATTTTTGGGAGTTCAGGGTGGTTCAACCACTTAAATAGACCGTTTTGAGCTCCTCTTTCCAGTGGTGTAGAGCAAAAAATTCTACCTGAAAAAATGCGTACAGGGTGATCAAAAACAGTCAATCACCATACTTTTTATGCACACCCTGTATACTGGAAGGAAAAACGGTTGTACGGTACTTAAGAAGTTTAGAAACATTCAAATTTTTCGTAACTTTCATAGTATTAGGCCAAAAAAATCAAGGCGGTTTCAAGCTAAAGCCATTAATAAAGCTAAAAACGCCTTAAAACTTAACAATTATCCTCAAAAACTAATTAATTAAATTTTCAAAAATAGAATCAATAAAATCAAGAATAATAATCGCATTGCTGAAACTAAACAAAAAGACCAAAAGAAAAGTTTGAACTGCCAAAACACAGTTTGAAAGGACAGTCAACGACAAAATCGTTGATAAAACTCACCTAGAGTAAGAAAATTACTGTTTTGAGCACATTTTTGGAATCCCCATTAAATTTTCTATCTAATAACCTGAAAAAAACAATACAAAGTTTAGTACCTACAGTCAGGGGGTAAAGTGTAGTCAAAGGTTGAGCTGCCAGAAACACAGTTTGAAAGGACAGTCGGGAACAAAATCGCCTGTAAAACTCACTTGGAGTGAGAAAATGACTGTTTTAAGCACATTTTTGGAATCCTCATTAAATTTCCTATCCAATAACCTGAAAAAACACTTCAAAATTTGGTACAGTCAGGGAGAAAAGCGGTGTCAAAATTTGAGCTGCCAGAAACACAGTTTGAAAAGACAGTCGGGAACAAAATCGCCTGTAAAACTCACTTGGAGTGAGAAAATGACTGTTTTAAGCACATTTTTGGAATCCTCATTAAATTTTCTATCTAATAACCTGAAAAAAACAATACAAAGTTTAGTACCTACAGTCAGGGGGTAAAGTGTAGTCAAAGGTTGAGCTGCCAGAAACACAGTTTGAAAAGACAGTCGGGAACAAAATCGCCTGTAAAACTCACTTGGGGTGAGAAAATGACTGTTTTAAGCACATTTTTGGAATTCTCATTAAATTTTCTATCCAATAACCTGAAAAAACACTTCAAAATTTGGTACAGTCAGGGAGAAAAGCGGTGTCAAAGTTTGAGCTGCCAGAAACACAGTTTGAAAAGACAGTCGGGAACAAAATCGCCAGTAAAACTCACTTGGAGTGAGAAAATGACTGTTTTAAGCACATTTTTGGAATCCTCATCAAATTTCCTATCCAATAACCTAAAAAAACACTAGAAAATTTGGTACAGTCAGGGAAAAAAGCGGTGTCAAAGTTTGAGCTGCCAGAAACACAGTTTGAAAAGACAGTCGGGAACAAAATCGCCTGTAAAACCTACTTGGAGTAAGAAAATGACTGTTTTAAGCACATTTTTGCAATCGTCATTAAATTTCCTATCCAATAACCTAAAAAAACACTTGAAAATTTGGTACAGTCAGGGAAAAAAGCGGTGTCACAGTTTGAGCTGCCAGAAACACAGTTTGAAAAGACAGTCGGGAACAAAATCGCCTGTAAAACCCATTTGGAGTGAGAAAATGACTGTTTTAAGCACATTTTTGGAATCCTCATCAAATTTCCTATCCAATAACCTAAAAAAACACTTGAAAATTTGGTACAGTCAGGGAAAAAAGCGGTGTCAAAGTTTGAGCTGCCAGAAACACAGTTTGAAAAGACAGTCGGGAACAAAATCGCCTGTAAAACCTACTTGGAGTAAGAAAATGACTGTTTTAAGCACATTTTTGCAATCGTCCTTAAATTTTCTATCCAATAACCTGAAAAAACACTTCAAAATTTGGTACAGTCAGGGAGAAAAGCGGTGTCAAAGGTTGAGCTGCCAGAAACACAGTTTGAAAGGACAGTCGGGAATAAAATCGCCTGTAAAACTCACTTGGAGTGAGAAAATGACTGTTTTAAGCACATTTTTGGAATTCTCATCAAATTTCCTATCCAATAACCTGAAAAAACACTTCAAAATTTGGTACAGTCAGGGAGAAAAGCGGTGTCAAAGTTTGAGCTGCCAGAAACACAGTTTGAAAAGACAGTCGGGAACAAAATCGCCAGTAAAACTCACTTGGAGTGAGAAAATGACTGTTTTAAGCACATTTTTGGAATCCTCATTAAATTTCCTATCCAATAACCTGAAAAAACACTTCAAAATTTGGTACAGTCAGGGAGAAAAGCGGTGTCAAAGTTTGAGCTGCCAGAAACACAGTTTGAAAAGACAGTCGGGAACAAAATCGCCTGTAAAACTCACTTGAAGTGAGAAAATGACAGTTTTAAGCACATTTTTGGAATCCTCATTAAATTTCCTATCCAATAACCTGAAAAAACACTTCAAAATTTGGTACAGTCAGAGAGAAAAGCGGTGTCAAAGTTTGAGCTGCCAGAAACACAGTTTGAAAGGACAGTCAGAGATAAAATCGCCAGTAAAACCCACTTGGAATGAGAAAATGACTGTTTTAAGCACATTTTTTGAATCCTCATTAAATTTTCTATCCAATAACCTGAAAAAACACTTCAAAATTTGGTACAGTCAGAGAGAAAAGCGGTGTCAAAGTTTGAGCTGCCAGAAACACAGTTTGAAAGGACAGTCAGAGATAAAATCGCCAGTAAAACCCACTTGGAATGAGAAAATGACTGTTTTAAGCACATTTTTGAATCCTCATTAAATTTTCTATCCAATAACCTGAAAAAACACTTCAAAATTTGGTACAGTCAGGGAGAAAAGCGGTGTCAAAGTTTGAGCTGCCAGTAACACAGTTTGAAAAGACAGTCGGGAACAAAATCGCCAGTAAAACTCACTTGGAGTGAGAAAATGACTGTTTTAAGCACATTTTTGGAATCCTCATTAAATTTCCTATCCAATAACCTGAAAAAACACTTCAAAATTTGGTACAGTCAGGGAGAAAAGCGGTGTCAAAGTTTGAGCTGCCAGAAACACAGTTTGAAAGGACAGTCGGGAACAAAATCGCCTGTAAAACCATTTGGAGTGAGAAAATGACTGTTTTAAGCACATTTTTTGAATCCTCATTAAATTTTCTATCCAATAACCTGAAAAAACACTTCAAAATTTGGTACAGTCAGGGAGAAAAGCGGTGTCAAAGTTTGAGCTGCCAGAAACACAGTTTGAAATGACAGTCGGGAACAAAATCGCCTGTAAAACTCACTTGGAGTGAGAAAATGACTGTTTTAAGCACATTTTTTGAATCCTCATTAAATTTTCTATCTAATAACCTGAAAAAACACTTCAAAACTTGGTACAGTCAGGGGGTAAAGTGTAGTCAAAAGTTGAACTGCCAGAAACACAGTTTGAAAACGAACCTACCTAAAAATCAAATTTTACGGTTAATATATGGCAATTTTTCAAAAATTATTTGCTTGTTTTGTACAGCTTTCATAACTACTGAATTGAAAAGAAGGACAAATTTTAATGTGTTTTTTTAGTCTTGAAGTTGGTTTAAAATGTGTTTTAAACAATATTATTATAATATTGTTTAAAACACATTTAATATATAAAATATTAAAATTTATTTTAAATAAAATTGAGCACCCTGTAGATTGGAGAACAGTAATATTTGATAAAAAAACATTTTTTGTTTAACAATTTCAGGTTGCTTTGTATATTTAAATTGTTAACTATACTATAGTTTTTATTCTAACAAGATATAAGTTCTCAGATTTTTCTTGTCCCTGGAACTAGCAAGATTGGCAACACTGTGATAACTTTTTAGAGATAGTTAAGGTTAAATGTCTTTGTTAAAACTCAGGTAACAGCATACATTGTTGCAAGATTTTGTCTTAATTTTCTAGACCATACACCACCATTCTAATAAAGTATTCAACAGGTGCAACAGTTATTGTAGTTTGAATTACAAAACAGACAAAACGCTGCTGTTAAAATGTGCATAATTCGAATCGTTAGCATTGAATACCTAATAGTAGTATACAACAAACACACCATTGTCGGTTTATCTACCAATCCTTTATATACCACAGAAATTGTGTATTTTTTAATGGGGTTTTACGAAATCGCTGGGATTTCACAGCGTTTTCAGCGAAGGTCGTCTCAAGATGGTACTTTGTGGTAAATATATGCACAACATTTGGTTTTTTCAATCTTAGTGTATTACCAAGGCCGTACTGGACAAAAATGTAAATCAGTGAATTTAAATGTTAAAGACACTTTGGAAAACATTTTTTTTTAAATTTATATCTCCGAAACTAGACGAGGTACGGTCCTGATTTTTTACTGTCGATTTAGTACATTTTTGGCAGAATTTATTTAAAATTTTATTAAGATCAGTGAATTACCAGGGCCGTACTGGACAAAATTGTAAATCAGTGAATTTAAATGTTTAAGACACTTTGGAAAACATTTTTTTAAAATTTATATCTCCGAAACTAGACGAGGTACGGTCCTGATTTTTTACTGTCGATTTAGTACATTTTTGGCAGAATTTATTTAAAATTTTATTAAGATCAGTGAATTACCAGGGCCGTACTGGACAAAATTGTAAATCAGTGAATTTAAATGTTAAAGGCACTTTGGAAAAACATTTTCAAAAAATGTATATCTCCGAAACTAGACGAGGTACGGTCCTGATTTTTTACTGTCGATTTAGTAGATTTTTGGCAGAATTTATTTAAAATTTTATTAAGATCAGTGAATTACCAGGGCCGTACTGGATAAAAATTTAAATCAGTGAATTTAAATGTTAAAGACACTTTGGAAAACATTTTTTAAAATTTATATCTCCGAAACTAGACGAGGTACGGTCCTGATTTTTTACTGTCGATTTAGTAGATTTTTGCAGAATTTATTCAAAATTTTATTAAGATCAGTGAATTACCAGGGCCGTACTGGACAAAATTGTAAATCAGTGATTTTAAATGTTAAAGACACTTTGGAAAATATTTTTTTAAAAATTTATATCTCCTAAACTAGACGAGGTACGGTCCTGATTTTTTACTGTCGATTTAGTAGATTTTTGGCAGAATTTATTTAAAATTTTATTAAGATCAGTGAATTACCAGGGCCGTACTGGACAAAATTGTAAATCAGTGAATTTAAATGTTTAAGACACTTTGGAAAACATTTTTTTTAAATTTATATCTCCGAAACTAGACGAGGTACGGTCCTGATTTTTTACTGTCAATTTAGTACATTTTTGGCAGAATTTATTTAAAATTTTATTAAGATCAGTGAATTACCAGGGCCGTACTGGACAAAATTGTAAATCAGTGATTTTAAATGTTTAAGACACTTTGGGAAACATTTTTTTTTAAATTTATATCTCCGAAACTAGACGAGGTACGGTCCTGATTTTTTACTGTCGATTTAGTACATTTTTGGCAGAATTTATTTAAAATTTTATTAAGATCAGTGAATTACCAGGGCCGTACTGGACAAAATTGTAAATCAGTGAATTTAAATGTTTAAGACACTTTGGAAAACATTTTTTTTAAATTTATATCTCCGAAACTAGACGAGGTACGGTCCTGATTTTTTACTGTCGATTTAGTAGATTTTTGGCAGAATTTATTTAAAATTTTATTAAGATCAGTGAATTACCAGGGCCGTACTGGATAAAAATGTAAATCAGTGAATTTAAATGTTAAAGACACTTTGGAAAACATTTTTTAAAAATGTATATCTCCGAAACTAGACGAGGTACGGTCCTGATTTTTTACTGTCGATTTAGTAGATTTTTGGCAGAATTTATTTAAAATTTTATTAAGATCAGTGAATTACCAGGGCCGTACTGGATAAAAATGTAAATCAGTGAATTTAAATATTAAAGACACTTTGAAAAACATTTTTTTTAAATCTATATCTCCGAAACTAGACGAGGTACGGTCCTGATTTTTTACTGTCGATTTAGTAGATTTTTGGCAGAATTTATTCAAAATTTTATTAAGATCAGTGAATTACCAGGGCCGTACTGGACAAAATTGTAAATCAGTGATTTTAAATGTTTAAGACACTTTGGGAAACATTTTTTTTTAAATTTATATCTCCGAAACTAGACGAGGTACGGTCCTGATTTTTTACTGTCGATTTAGTAGATTTTTGGCAGAATTTATTTAAAATTTTATTACGATCAGTAAGTTACCAGGGCCGTACTGGACAAAATTGTAAATCAGTGAATTTAAATGTTAAAGAAACTTTGGAAAACATTTTTTTTTAAATTTATATCTCCGAAACTAGACGAGGTACGGTCCTGATTTTTTATTGTCGATTTAGTACATTTTTGGCAGAATTTATTCAAAATTTTATTAAGATCAGTGAATTACCAGGGCCGTACTGGACAAAATTGTAAATCAGTGAATTTAAATGTTTAAAGACACTTTGGAAATTTTTTTTTAATTTATAGCTCCGAAACTAGACGAGGTACGGTCCTGAACTTTTACTGTCGATTTAGTACATTTTTGGCAGAATTTATTTAAAATTTTATTAAGATCAGTGAATTACCAGGGCCGTACTGGATAAAAATGTAAATCAGTGAATTTAAATGTTAAAGACACTTTGGAAAACATTTTCAAAAAATGTATATCTCCGAAACTAGACGAGGTACGGTCCTGATTTTTTACTGTCGATTTAGTACATTTTTGGCAGAATTTATTTAAAATTTTATTAAGATCAGTGAATTACCAGGGCCGTACTGGACAAAAATGTAAATCAGTGAATTTAAATGTTAAAAACACTTTGGAAAACATTTTCAAAAAATGTATATCTCCGAAACTAGACGAGGTACGGTCCTGATTTTTTACTGTCGATTTAGTAGATTTTTGCAGAATTTATTTAAAATTTTATTAAGATCAGTGAATTACCAGGGCCGTACTGGACAAAATTGTAAATCAGTGATTTTAAATGTTTAAGACACTTTGGGAAACATTTTTTTTTAAATTTATATCTCCGAAACTAGACGAGGTACGGTCCTGATTTTTTACTGTCGATTTAGTACATTTTTTTTGGCAGAATTTATTTAAAATTTTATTAAGATCAGTGAATTACCAGGGCCGTACTGGACAAAATTGTAAATCAGTGAATTTAAATGTTAAAAACACTTTGGAAAACATTTTCAAAAAATGTATATCTCCGAAACTAGACGAGGTACGGTCCTGATTTTTTACTGTCGATTTAGTACATTTTTGGCAGAATTTATTTAAAATTTTATTAAGATCAGTGAATTACCAGGGCCGTACTGGATAAAATTGTCAGTCAGTGGCTTTAAGACTTAAAATAAAGTATCATTTGTCAAAACGTTATTTTTTAAGGGTGCAATGCCCTGAAAGTTGTTAACAATGACAAAAATGCCATATTTTTTAGGTTATTTCCGAAACGTTGTAAGTTAGAACAAAACCGACACGAAATTCCGGTTTTCCAGACTGAAACTAATCAAAATGGCCGCTTTGACAGGTTAAAATCCAATATGGCCTCGGTCAGTACAGTAGGTTTGGAAAAACCTAAATTTTGTTGCACTTTTCCAGAAAATCGCGAATAACTCGCTTATTTAAAACATTTTATATAAACATGTCAGATGATGAAAGATAGCCAATAAATGGGGCTATCACGTGACGATGAACGGACGGCGCTAAGTGGTACCGTTTGGCCGCTAGAGGGCGTCAAAATTTTTATTAAAACGTGCCAAATTTGGTGATTTTTAATAATAATTGTAATTTCAGGCTTATCAACGACCCAAAAGCTCGGCAGTCCAAGTGGCCAAAATCATTGCAGTAACCGTGGTTGTAGTTTCCTTCATCTTAGGAATTTTCATCTTGGCTTCTGCTTACGTCACCGCCACCGCTTCCTGCAGACAATTGGAACAGGACTTGGAACTTTTGGGAGAAGTCGCCGATAGATTTGATAATACCAATGTGCCACAGCCAGAAGCTCTAAGACAGGTAAGACGTTTTCCTCTAGTTTGCTAAAAATTTGTAATTTGGCAACGCTGCAAAAAAACACTAAATTTTTAAGATCAAATAGTGCGTCAAAATCAAAAGAGTTTCCGACCTAAAAAAGAAATGTTTTTGAACTGCTCTTTCACCTCGTGCTAACTGATTGAACATATACAGGGTGTTCAAAAAATAACCGTGTTGTGACCGCGTTTACCCGGTTCTAAATGGGTGTAAACCTAGTTCACTGGGTGCAGAAAGTTATTCTGAACATTTTTTGTCTTCTGAAAAATGTCACTAACTCTAACGTTTTCCGAGATATTTGACTTTTTTGCCTTTTTTTGGTAAATTGCATCAAAATTTTGAAAATTTTGGATCTCCGCCATTTTTGGTGTTTCAGTGACTATAAAAAGGTCAAAATGTTTGTTTTAAAGTGATGTTTCACCTCGTGCTATTTGCAATACTATTGCACATATACAGGGTGTCAAAAAAAAATGAGAAATAATTAAATTTGAAACGTTCTGCCAGCTGTGACTGCGCTTAGCAGGTAAAGAAACACATCCTGAAAACTTTTCTCAAAATTTCCGTAACTCTAACTGTCTCCGAGATATTCGACTTTTTTTATAAATACTGTATCTCCTCTATTTTTGGGGTTACAGCAATTCTAAAAAGCTCAATCTGTTCGAAATTAACTCATTTTTCATCTCGTGATAACCGCAACACGATTGAACATATAAAAAACAAAAAACAAAAAGATATACAGTTAAATTTGAAATTAACGCTGTGATCGCGTTTACGTGGGTGTAAACCTAGTCCGCTAGGTAAAGAAAGTCCTTTTGAACATTTTTGGCATCTTGCAAAATTTCTGTAACTCTAACCGTTTCCGAGATATTTGAGGTTTGTTAAATTTTTTTTGGAAATTGCATAAATTTTTGAAAATTTCATATCTTCGCCATTTTTGTGATTTCAGCGACTGAAAAAATTTCGAAATGTTCGTTTTAAACTGCTGTTTCACGTCGTGCTAACTGCAATACTATTGAACATATACAGGGTGGTCAGAAAAAAAAGAAAAACCGTTAAATTCGAAACTGACGCTTTGCCAGTTGTGACCGCGTTTACCCGGTTTTAAGTGGATGTAAACCTAATTCACTGAGTGCAAAAAGACCTTTTGTACATTTTTGGTACCTTGCAAAATTTCTGTAACTCTAACCGTTTCCGAGATAAGTGAGATTTGTTGTTTTTTTTTTGAAAATTGCATTAATTTTTTGAAAATTCCATATCTCCGCCATTTTTGGGATTTCAGCAACTGTAAAAATGTCAAAATGTTCGTTTTAAACTGCTGTTTCACGTCGTGCTAACTGCAATACTATTGAACATATACAGGGTGGTCAGAAAAAAAAGAAACACAGTTAAATTCGAAACTGACGTTTTGCCAGTTGTGACCGTGTTTACCCGGTTTTAAGAGAACGTAAACCTAATTCACTGGGTGCAAAAAGTCCTTTTGAACATTTTTGGTACCTTGCAAAATTTCTGTAACTCTAACCGTTTTCGAGATAAGTGAGATTTGTTCCTTTTTTTTTGGAAATTGCATCAATTTTTTGAAAATTCCATATATCCGCCATTTCTGGGATTTCAGCGACTGTAAAAACTAGAAAATGTTCGTTTTAAACTGCTGTTTCACGTCGTGCTAGTCACAATACGATTACATATACAGAGTGGTAAAAAAAAAAAGATAAACAGCTAAATTTGAAACTGACGCTTTGCCAGTTGTGACCGCGTTTACCCGGTTTTAAATGGATGTAAACCTAGTTCACTGGGTGCAAAAAGTCCTTTTGTATATTTTTCGTACCTTGCAAAATTTCTGTAACTCTAACCATTTCCGAGATAAGTGAGATTTGTTCCTTTTTTTTGAAAATTGCAACAATTTTTTGAAAATTCCATATATCCGCCATTTTTGGGATTTCAGCGACTGTAAAAATTTCAAAATGTTCATTTGAAACTGTTGTTTCACGTCATGCTAGTCACAATACTATTGAACATATACAGGGTAGTCAGAAAAAATAAAGAAAAACAGGTTAATTTGAAACTGACGCTTTGCCAGTTGTGACCGCGTTTACCCGGTTTTGAGTAGATGTAAACCTAATTCTCTAGGTGGAAAAAGTCCTTTCAAACATTTTTGGTACCTTGCAAAATTTCTGTAACTCTAACCGTTTCCGAGATAAGTGAGATTTGTTCCTTTTTTTTTGAAAATTGCATCAATTTTTTGAAAATTCCATATCTCCGCCATTTTTGGGATTTCAGCGACTGTAAAAATTTGAAAATGTTGGTTTTAAACTGCTGTTTCACGTCGTGCTAGTCACAATACTATTGAACATATACAGAGTGGTAAAAAAAAATAAAGAAAAACAGGTTAATTCGAAACTGACGCTTTGCCAGTTGTGACCGCGTTTACCCGGTTTTAAGGGGATGTAAACCTAATTTACTGGATGCAAAAAGTCCTTTTGAACATTTTTAATCTCTTGAAAATTTCCCGTAACTCCATTTCCGTAATATTCCACATTTTTACTTTTTCACAAAAACTTGGACTTGCTTTGAGCTTTGTGCCATTATCTAACAGTTTGTCACATGATCGTTTTGCTGTAAATGAGAGTAATATCACGTGGTGTCAGTTTAATTTTTCGTTGTATTTCTTCAAATAATTCATACCCTGAAACCTTTTCTTCAGTTAAAACCACAATTTTCATTGCTTGAAAACCTTAAAAACCCAACTTTTTAAAATTTCATGCCAAAATGACTAGTTTGTAATTTCTTTAAGAATGACCACCAAAAGTCTAGTTTCAGGCCTTGTAAACGGATTTTAGACCTAAAATTTTACAAACTGAATTCTTTTTTAGTTAAAACTACAATTTTTACTGCCTGAAAACGTTAAAAACTCAACTTTTCAACTAAAATTTTATGTTAAAATTACTAGTTTGTAATTTCTTTAAGAACAACCACTGAAAGTCTTCAAGTTTCAGAACTTTAAACGGTTTTCAGACCTAAAACTGGTCAATGTTAAGCTTTTTCTTTAGTAAAAACTACAATTTTCGATGATATGGAAGGATATATGGTTTGTTGGATTTATCTATAATACTTAATTTTTTTATAAATTAAATTTTTCAAACTACCCTGTGATCGTTAATTCAAAATCAGCTGCGCAGCACTCAGTTTAAACGTCAATAACTCGGTTATTTGACAAGTGACAGTAAAAGTGAATAGAAATAAAATTGTAGCGAGCATTCCGAGGTTTCCAAAACTATTAATCAATCAGGTAATCGAATATATCGTTTAGCCGCTAGAGGGCGTCATAGTTGACCGTTAATTTAAAACCAATCAGCTGCGCAGCACTCAGTTTAAACGTCAATAACTCGGTTATTTGACAAGTGACAGTAAAAGTGAATAGAAATAAAATTGTAGCGAGCATTCCGAGGTTTCCAAAACTATCAATCAATCAGGTAATCGAATATATCGTTTAGCCGCTAGAGGGCGTCATAGTTGACCGTTAATTTAAAACCAATCAGCTGCGCAGCACTCAGTTTAAACGTCAATAACTCGGTTATTGGACAAGTGACAGTAAAAGTGATTGATTATAAGATATAAGAATAAAATTGAAAAGAAACAAATCTCCAAAAAATTATTTGTTTTTGACCACCTTGTATTCGTCCACAGTTATGCCACGGATTCACGTACTGTAAAATTAAAATCAAAACAAAATTCTACATTGAACAATTCGAACGTGACGATTATTATTATGATTGTTATTCCGCGGTGTGATTTTGGTTGTTTTCGTGAAAGTTCGCTAACCTGGGAAGCGAATAAAAATCCAATCAGTAGCAGTTACGCAATGTTTTCCACTGCAATCAATACGCAAGTGAAATCCCACTCGATAACCATCATTTTATGGTCGAAATTTGCGTAAAAAAAATCAAAACGTGGACACTACGAACCGAATTTACCGACCGTTGCTTCAATAATAATAATAATAATAGCCCTTTCTAGACCAAACCAAATAAACCAGTAAATTAATTTAAATTGCTTTAAACAACCTACTGAGTGCAAGTTGATTTAATCAAAAAAAAAAAAACCGCAGTTGATTGCTTTAACAACAAATTTTCTAGGTAACAATCAAGAATTGTGGGACAAAAACGCGACCTAGTCGTATACAGGGTGGTCTAGCTTTAAGTGTCAATAATATAGCATTGCCATTAGATAACCCATTAAAAAAATAAGTTGACATGCATTATGTCCTTTTTTTAAAAGAACTTCAAGGCAAATACGGTCAGAAGCCTCTGAAACATTCTCATAGACATCTCAAAGTACCATAAAGTTTTAATAGTGATCAGAATGTGACAAAAACCTCTGAAACTCTCCAAGAGCCTTTAAAACGTGCCAGAAGCTTCTAGCAGACATTTTAAATCTGCCAGAAGCCTCTGAAACATTCTAATATACTTCTTAAGGTACCAGAAGTTTCTTGTAGTGATTATAATGTGCCAGAAGCCTCTGAAACCTTTTAAAGAAGCTTCTAAAGTTGCCAGAAGCCTCTGAAAAATTCAAAGAGTCTTTTAAACGTGCCAGAAGCCTCTAGCAGACACTTTAAATCTCCCAGAAACCTCTGAAACATTCTAATAGATATCTTAAAGTACCAGAAGTTTCTTCTAGTGATTAGAATGTGACAGAAGCCTCTGAAACCTTTTAAGAGCCTTCTAAACGTGCTAGAAGCCTCTAGCAGACATTTGAAGTGTATCAGAAGCCTCTAAAACATTCTAATAGGCATTTTAAAGTACCAGAAGTTTCGAATAGCGATTAGAATGTTCCAGAGGCCTCTGAAACATTCCGATAGACATCTCAAAGTACCAGAAGGTTCTAACAGCGATTAGAATGTGCCAGAAACCTCTGAAACCCTCCAAGAACCTTCTAAACGTGCTATAAGCCTCTAGCAGACATTTTAAGTGTATCAGAAGCCTCTAAAACATTCTAATAGACATCTCAAAGTACCAAAAGGTTCTTATAGCGACTAGAATGTGCCAGAAGCCTCTGAAACATTCTGATAGACATCCCAAAGCACCAGAAGGTTCCTATAGTGATTGGAATGTACCAGAAGCCTCTGAAACCTTTCAAGAGTCTTTTAAACGTGCCAGAAGCTTCTATCAGATATTTTAAATCTGCCAGAAGCTTCTGAAACATTCTAATAGACATCTTAAAGTGTCAGAAGCTTTTAATAACGATTATAATATGCCAAAATCCTCTGAAACAGTCCAAGAGCCTTCTAAACGTGCTAGAAGCCTCTAGCAGATATTTTAAGTGTATCAGAAGCCTCTAAAACATTCTAATAGGCATCTCAAAGTACCAGAAGTTTCTTATAGCGATTAGAATGTGTCAGAAGCGTCTGAAACCTTCCAAGAGTCTTCTAAACGTGCCAGAAGCCTCTGAAACCTTCCAAAAGTCTTTTAAACGTGCTAGAAGCCTCTAGCAGACGTTTTAAATGTGCCAGAAGCCTCTTAAACATACTAATAGACATCTCAAAGTATCAGAAGGTTCTAACAGCGATTAGAATGTGCCAGAAGCCTCTAAAACATTCTGATAGACATCTCAAAGTACCAGAAGGTTCTAATAGCGATTAGAATGTGCCAGAAGCCTCTGAAACCTTTTAAGAGCCTTCTAAACGTGCTAGAAGCCTCTAGCAGACATTTTAAGTGTATCAGAAGCCTCTAAAACATTCTAATAGGCATTTTAAAGTACCAGAAGTTTCTAATAGCGATTAGAATGTGCCAGAAACCTCTGAAATCCTCCAAGAACCTTCTAAAGGTTCTATACGCCTCTAGCAGACATTTTAAGTGTATCAGAAGCCTCTAAAACATTCTAATAGGCATTTTAAAGTACTAGAAGGTTCTAATAGCGATTAGAATGTGCCAGAAACCTCTGAAATCCTCCAAGAACCTTCTAAACGTGCTATAAGCCTCTAGCAGACATTTTAAGTGTATCAGAAGCCTCTAAAACATTCTAATAGGCATTTTAAAGTACTAGAAGGTTCTAATAGCGATTAGAATGTGCCAGAAACCTCTGAAATCCTCCAAGAACCTTCTAAACGTGCTATAAGCCTCTAGCAGACATTTTAAGTGTATCAGAAGCCTCTAAAACATTCTAATAGGCATCTCAAAGTACCAGAAGTTTCTTATAGCGATTAGAATGTTCCAGAAGCCTCTGAAACATTCCGATAGACATCTCAAAGTACCAGAAGGTTCTAATAGAAATTAGAATGTGCCAGAAGCCTCTGAAACCTTCCAAGAGTCTTTTAAATGTGCTAGAAGCCTCTAGCAGACGTTTTAAATGTGCCAGAAGCCTCTAAAACATACTAATAGACATCTCAAACTATCAGAAGGTTCTAACAGCGATTAGAATGTGCCAGAAGCCTCTGAAACATTCTGATAGACATCTCAAAGTACCAGAAGTTTCTAATAGCGATTAGAATGTGCCAGAAACCTCTGAAATCCTCCAAGAACCTTCTAAACGTGCTATAAGCCTCTAGCAGACATTTTAAGTGTATCAGAAGCCTCTAAAACATTCTAATAGGCATCTCAAAGTACCAGAAGTTTCTTATAGCGATTAGAATGTTCCAGAAGCCTCTGAAACATTCCGATAGACATCTCAAAGTACCAGAAGGTTCTAATAGAAATTAGAATGTGCCAGAAGCCTCTGAAACCTTCCAAGAGTCTTTTAAATGTGCCAGAAGCCTCTAAAACATACTAATAGACATCTCAAACTATCAGAAGGTTCTAACAGCGATTAGAATGTGCCAGAAGCCTCTGAAACATTCTGATAGACATCTCAAAGTACCAGAAGGTTCTAATAGCGATTAGAATGTGCCAGAAGCCTCTGAAACCTTCCAAGAGTCTTTTAAACATGCCAAAAGCCTCTATCAGATATTTTAAATCTTCCAGAAGCCTCTGAAACATTCTAATAGACATCTTAAAGTACCAGAAGGTTCTAATAGCGATTAGAATGTGCCAGAAGCCTCTGAAACCTTTTAAGAGCCTTCTAAACGTGCTAGAAGCCTCTAGCAGACGTTTTAAATGTGCCAGTAGCCTCTAAAACATACTAATAGACATCTCAAACTATCAGAAGGTTCTAACAGCGATTAGAATGTGCCAGAAGCCTCTGAAACATTCCGATAGACATCTCAAAGTACCAGAAGGTTCTAATAGTGATTAGAATGTGCCAGAAGCCTCTGAAACCTTCCAAGAGTCTTTTTAAACATGCCAGAAGCCTCTATCAGATATTTTAAATCTGCCAGAAGCCTCTGAAACATTCTAATAGACATCTCAAAGTACCAGAAGGTTCTAACAGCGATTAGAATGTGCCAGAAGCGTCTAAAACCCTCCAAGAACCTTCTAAACGTGCTAGAAGCCTCTAGCAGACATTTTAAGTGTATCGTGTGATTAGAATGTGACAGAAGCCTCTGAAACCTTTTGAGAGTCTGCTTAAGTTGCCACAAGCTTCTAAAAACTGTTTTGAAAATGCCAAAGGCCTTTGAAACAATCTGATAGACATCTCAAAGTGCCAAAAAGTTCGAATAGTGATTAGAATGTGACAGAAGCCTCTGAAACACAAAATTGAGAAATTTTGTGGCCTAAATTTACTAGAACAGGATCAGGATATTCTGTTTTAAAACTCGATTTTCCAAGTTCTAGTCTGTCAAGTAAATTTTCTCCGTTTTCAAGCCAATTTTCAAGAGTCTTTCAGTTTGTCTGAAAACTGACAAAAAACACAATTTTTAAGCTTTTTAAGTCAATTTTTAAGTTGGGACGGATTGGTTTTGGGTCTTTGAACGTAATAACTCAATTATCTCGTAAACAAAGTTTCAAATCAGAATTTTATAAGAGATACTTTCTTTTTCAACTGGTAACCACCCTGTATATTTAAATCCAGTNNTCNGACCTNNGNTTGGTGCCGGGCGATGGGNNCGCNGCCGNTNACCNNNTCTTAAGAGTGTATCNNGACGGGNGANGTCGAATTCNGNCGNTACNAGCGNNTGCGTTGCCACCGGCTANCNGGGCATNCGGTNGGTGNTCANANATTCTTCGCCANNNGGANGCACTGAAACTCTACCCGANCCCCANCGNGAGCCCCACGGGANTNGTNACNCAANGTCNACATTNNGNNGNNCGNCCGCNTCAGAAAGAGCANGTCANGCTAAACATTCTGCATTANAGACAGTATNCACGCTCTGNGNGGNATTANACGATAACCCGGNAGNNTGGTACGCACCNCTCTTCTNATCACTTCANTCGANTANGANCNTNAAAGNGATNCCGANCNTTGCTTNCGTNGTGAANTAATTAGATAGAGNGAGGAGCTTNGGGNAGCTNCNTGCCACNTNNNNCCATCTTCGCANCGTCGNAAACCGTCAGGAANTGCNAAATAATATAATATGCAAAATGGATTACGTTTACCATATAGACCGGCAAGTGGCTAATTACCTAACACACACCGGCAATAACCGGTCAATTGTATTCATTTCACGTTTGTTGATTTGAAAATCTCTAGCCCCAACCACCATAAGTAAAAATGTACGCATAAAAATGCAACCAGAACGACAATAATAATTAAATCGCACTTGAAATTGCTATAGAAAGCTCATTAGGCATTCCCTTGCATCATTGTGTCTGACTGGCATGATTTGTAAACAATAACTTCCTGCATTATTTAAAGTGCAATCTTGTGTTGTTGGTACTTTCCAGACATCAGTCTTGTCTGACAGTGATTTGTTACGCCGTTTGTTTTGTTGTTATTAGCATTTTGAGAAGACCAGAGGTAAATACCAATCGGGCTCTCCACGATTTTCAACTGTTTTATAAAATACAGTAAAATATTGACATTTTCGGAACAGCGCAAGGAAATTTTTCCCGATCCCTCTTTCCGTGCGCTTAATAATAAACATAGATATCCATGATACTAGATATCTATGGCAACCCGAAGAAAAAAAAGAAACGAGTAATGTGTCTATAGCAACGATTTATTTATTAATGACAAATTTTATTTTCTGTCAGTGAAAATTAAGTATTTATGTATTTATTACATTTTGCAAAAATGAATTCAGATTGTGAAGAAAATCGGGATATTCCCGAAAATATCTTACAACGAGCGGCAGAAGTGAGTGCAGATTTATTACCAGTGAAATCCAGGTTGAGATATGAACAAGAATATAACAGTTTTACCGAATGGCGGACTCAGAAAAGAATCAAAATTGTGAGTGACGATATTCTTTTAGTATATTTTTCTGAAAAAGCCAACACTATGAAATCCTCCACTTTATGGAGTCGATTCTCTATGTTAAAGAGTTGTTTGGCAATAAAAGAAAATACTCACCATCAATATCCAAAAACGATTGCTTTTTTGAAACGACAAGCTGTAGGATATATACCAAAGAAATCCAAGATTCTTACAGCAGAACAAGTAACCAAATTTTTATGTGAAGCTTCAGATGGAGAATATCTACTAGCAAAAGTAATTTTAGTGATGAGATGATTTAATACGTTTGAGTTTAGATGATGTGGAAGATAATGGGCGTTTCCTTGTCGTGTTCTTACGAGATGGAAAAACTCACAGGTCAAGAAGTTTTACCATTACCAATGAAAATTGCAAATTCGATCCCTGTACAATTTACCGTAAATACGCAGATCTCCACCCTAAACATATGAAGAGTAGAAGATTATTTGTTGCATACCGAAACCAAAGATGTTACGCTCAACATGTTGGGTGCCATACTATCAGTGGTATTCCAAAACTTGTTGCAAAATACCTAAAACTAAAAAATCCCGAAGAATATACCGGACATGGGCTAAGGCGCTCTTCGGCAACCATGTTGGTGGAAAACGGCGGTGATTTGCTCACTTTGAAAAGACACGGAGGATGGCTTTCTTCCAATGTAGCAGAAGGATATATAGAAGAGTCCATACAAAGAAAAATTGAAGTATCACGGAAGTTGTTTAGCCCTTGTAACTTGGAAACTACAATACAATATTACTATTAATAATAACGGTTCTGTCCAAAATTAATTTTCTTAGAATTACCTACTTGTATTTTTTTTGTTAATTTGAGTTGTATGTACTTACATTTTTACTGTTTTAAAAATAAAAATAAATATTCCCGATTTTCTTAATAATTTTTTGCGATATTTTTTGTTTATGTTGATTTCAGGTACCTAAGTATAATAAAAAATATCGTTCATTACTCGTCCAGAAATGGATTTTCCGTTCTTGCATGACTTCCCGTGTTCGGCTGCGCCTCACACGAGAATTTGTCACGCGCGCACGGAAAAATCCTCATTTCTGTACTGGTAATGAAATATACTATTTTATTTTTGACAATTCCACTCATGTACAAAAAATGCCATATATACGTCATCAAAACACGGTTTGCTATCGGCTAATAAGGAAGGAAGAGAGTTTGCTAGCGGATAAAAAAATCGGATAAATTTTGCTGTTGATTTCATCGTTTCCACGGATTTTCACTACACTTTTATTGTTGCAATGTCTCACCTTGAGATTTTTGCTGGCACTGTCAATTTTGATTTTTGTTCGTATTGTTTTGGTTATGGCTCGCTTCGGATAGAGTTCTACTGCAGAAAATCAAAAGAACCAGAAAAATGTATTTCTGCCAGTACAAGGCAGTCGCAGTCTTATTATATTATTGATTATATTCATGGAATTGTCTTATCAAATACCATTCGAGCTCAGATTTTGAACAGGATAATTTTTCCGCTTGTTACACCAAAAAGAAAGTGTTCACATTCCTGCAGAGAGATATTAGCTATTTTCTTAACAGTTTAGAGAACAGATGAATTCAAATTAGAGATTTAAAAGCGGTAGTTTTCGACTCACATTTTTGAAAATTTACCGGAAAATTCATGCTTAAATGAAAATTTTCCTTGATAGGGAAAACAACTGTCAAACTTGTCATTGTTATTATCAAACTTATCATGCAAAGTGTGGTTTAGAGTGGGACTTTTCTTCACCTGTACTGTCACAGTCTGACCCACACTTAAATTAAGCTCGGCTTACAAAACGACGGTGCAAACGGGGGTAAATGATTTAAAAGTACATTAAACTTTATTTGAATTTATATTGGATTGTTGTACCAATTAATTAAAAAACGAATTATTTTTGAATTTTCAGATTTTTCAATTTTTTCCGAAAAATTACCGGAAACTTTCTGAATAATGTTGTATACCTAACCTCAACACTTTTCAAAATAATATGAATTTTTAAAAAAATATCATTTATAAATTTATCCCTTCTGGGTATAAAAGCTTTAATCTGTCGGTAGCGTGACATTTCTACTATACAGGGTGGTCAAAAGAGAATTTCAAGGGCTACAAATTGGTATATTGAACCACCCTGTAACTGTCAAAATAACAGAGGTATGGGTTGTCACAGTAAAAACTGTCAAAATCAAACAACTCACTTATTCGACGTTTTAGGTAAAAACGCCATACAGGGTGGTCAAAAAAGAATTTCAAGGGCTACAAATTGGTATAATGAACCACCCTATAATTGTCAAAATAACCGAGTTATTGACAATACAATGGAGTAGTTTACAGGGTGATTCAATGAATTTTTAACATACTTGTAACTTGTTTAATTTTATAAAAAAAATACCAAATATGAATCTTGTAGATATTTGCATATACTTTATTCCTAGATATCAGTATACAGAGTGTCCCAAATTTGAGCAACAAACCAAACTTTTTTTATTCGATTTTTGGAATCTACGTCAAATTCTAGGCCCACTTGATGTAAAATGTTTGTATCGATTTTCAATTGTTTTTGCTCTAGCAGCCTTACTTTGACCACCCTCCTCGAAAGCAGAAATTTCCAATTTGAGAGAAATTTTCGTGCACTTTTCCAGAAAATCTTCCCTAACTCGCTTATTTCAAACATCCTGTATAAACACACCGTATAACAAAAAAAAACTAATGAACGGGGCTATCACGTGACGTTGAGCGGGCGCGACTATGTTGTCCCGTTTAGCCGCTAGAGGGCGTCAAAGTTGACTTTCGTTTTTTGCAGTTTTTGCTCAATATCTCAAGAACGTTTCAGGTTAGAAATCTAAAAAATTTTTACCACCAATGCACCTAGATGGGATACAACTTTTACCTTCTATATACTTTTTTGGTATCATGCACCGTTTGACCTTGAAAAATTAAAAACTGGAATTGTCAAGAATTTTCAAGGGTGACTTCTGATTTTTTTTCAGAAAAATTTTTATTTTCAAAATTAACCTCAACTGCTTAAATTTTTTCAGGTTTATAGTACAAAAATGACGTGAAGTGTCATTTGTCAAAATGTCATTTTGCAAGGGTGCCACGCCCTAAAAAGTCAAAATTGACATAATTTCAAGGTTACCTCCGAAACGGTGCCAGTTAGAGCAAAATGGACATCAGATTTGTGTACCCCAGGTTCAAATTAGTTAAAAAATTACTTTGATTAAGGAAAATCCAAAATGGTCGCCGTTAGTATAGTAGGCCCAAAAAATCCCTAATTTAGATTAAAATTCCGTGCACTTTTCCAGAAAATCTTCCATAACTCACTTATTTGAAACACCCTGTATAAACACACCGTATAACAAAAGAAAGCTAATGAACGGGGCTATCACGTGACGTTGAGCGGGCGCGACTATGTTGTCCCGTTTAGCCGCTAGAGGGCGTCAAAGTTGACTCTCGTTTTTTGCAATTTTTGCTCAATATCTCAGGAACGTTTCAGGTTAGAGGTCTGAATTTTTACCACCAAATGCACCTAGATGGGATACAACTTTTACCTTCTATACACTTTTTTGGTATCATGCACCGTTTGACCTTGAAAAATTAAAAACTAGAATTGTCAAGAAATTTTTTATTTTCAAACTTAACCTCAACTGCCTAAAATACCTTCAAGTTAATAGTACCAAAAAACGAATTATTTTTAATTTTGAGATTTTGTTCTGTTGATTTAACAAGTGGTCTGACCCGTTATTAAAATGTCATATGTCAAAATCCGTTCCATCAAGCTATAAAACGCACTTAAAAGGCAACAATTTCAGTTTAAAATATTCTAAACGTATTTTAGACTTTTATGAATGGTTTTGTGACTGTTTTTAAAACAAACTGTCAATTTGACACGCGGTCTGGTCCGTGGTTCAAGTGTCATTTGTCAAAATCCGTTCCATCAAGCTATAAACTTCTAAAATGCCCCTAAAAAGCATCAATTTCAGTTTAAAACATTCTAAACGTATTTTAGACTTTTATGAATGGTTTTGTGACTGTTTTTAAAACAAACTGTCAATTTGACACGCGGTCTGGTCCGTGGTTCAAGTGTCATTTGTCAAAATCCGTTCCATCAAGCTATAAAACTCTAAAATGCCCCTAAAAAGCATCAATTTCAGTTTTAAAACATTCTAAACGTATTTTAGACTTTTATGAATGGTTTTGTGACTGTTTTTAAAACAAACTGTCAATTTGACAGTGGTCTGGTCTCGTCGTTAAAGTGTCAACTGTCAAAATCCGTTTCATCAAGCTATAAAACTCTAAAACGCCCTTGAAAAGCAACAATTTTAGTTTAAAACATTCTAAACGTATTTTAGACTGAATGGTTTTGTGACTGTTTTTAAAACAAACTGTCAATTTGACACGCGGTCTGGTCCGTGGTTCAAGTGTCATTTGTCAAAATCCGTTCCATCAAGCTATAAACTTCTAAAACGCCCTTAAAAAGCAACAATTCAGTTTAAAACATTCTAAACGTGTTTTAGACTTTCATGAATGGTTTTGTGACTGTTTTTAAAACAATCTGTCAATTTGACACGCGGTCTGGTCCGTGGTTCAAGTGTCATCTGTCAAAATCCGTTCCATCAAGCTATAAAACTCTAAAACGCCCTTAAAAAGCAACAATTTCAGTTTAAAACATTCTAAACGTATTTTAGACTTTTATGAATGGTTTTGTGACTGTTTTTAAAACAAACTGTCAATTTGACACGTGGTCTGGTCCGTCGTTAAAGTGTCATCTGTCAAAATCCGTTCCATCAAGCTATAAAACTCTAAAACGCCCTTAAAAAGCAACAATTTCAGTTTAAAACATTCTAAACGTGTTTTAGACTTTTATGAATGGTTTTGTGACTGTTTTTAAAACAAACTGTCAATTTGACACGCGGTCTGGTCCGTGGTTCAAGTGTCATCTGTCAAAATCCGTTCCATCAAGCTATAAAACTCTAAAACGCCCTTAAAAAGCAACAATTTCAGTTTAAAACATTCTAAACGTATTTTAGACTTTTATGAATGGTTTTGTGACTGTTTTTAAAACAAACTGTTAATCAAACCAGTGGTCTGGTCTCTCGTTAAAGTGTCAACTGTCAGAATCCGTTCCATCAAGCTATAAAACTCTAAAACGCCCTTAAAAAGCAACAATTTCAGTTTAAAACATTCTAAACGTATTCTAGACTTTCATGAATAGTTTTGTGACCTCTGTCAATTTGACAGCAAATCTGTCAAAATCCATTTACGTTTAAAAAGCAACAATTTCAGTTTAAAACATTCTAAACGTATTTTAGTTTTGAATGGTTTTGTGACTGTTTTTACTGTCAATTTGACAGTTTCAAGTGTCATCTGTCAAAACATGCTATTCTTTAAAAAAGCAACAATTTCAGTTTAAAACTGTATTTTCTTTTATGAATGGTTTTGTGACTGTTTTTTTAAAGAACTGTTAATTTGACACGGTCTGGTCCGTGGTTCAAGTGTCATCTGTCAAAAATCCGTTCCATCAAGCTATAAAACTCTAAAACGCCCTTAAAAAGCAACAATTTCAGTTTAAAACATTCTAAACGTATTTTAGACTTTTATGAATGGTTTTGTGACTGTTTTTAAAACAATCTGTCAATTTGACACGTGGTCTGGTCCGTGGTTCAAGTGTCATCTGTCAAAATCCGTTCCATCAAGCTATAAAACTCTAAAACGCTCTTAAAAAGCAACAATTTCAGTTTAAAACATTCTAAACGTATTTTAGACTTTTATGAATGGTTTTGTGACTGTTTTTAAAACAATCTGTCAATTTGACACGCGGTCTGCTCCGTCGTTAAAGTGTCATCTGTCAAAATCCGTTCCATCAAGCTATAAAACTCTAAAACGCCCTTAAAAAGCAACAATTTCAGTTTAAAACATTCTAAACGTATTTTAGACTTTTATGAATGGTTTTGTGACTGTTTTTAAAACAAACTGTCAATTTGACACGTGGTCTGGTCCGTGGTTCAAGTGTCATCTGTCAAAATACGTTCCATCAAGCTATAAAACTCTAAAACGCCCTTAAAAAGCAACAATTTCAGTTTAAAACATTCTAAACGTATTTTAGACTTTTATGAATGGTTTTGTGACTGTTTTTAAAACAATCTGTCAATTTGACACGTGGTCTGGTCCGTGATTCAAGTGAACAAAGTCACAGTCTAAACTACACTTAAATTTGGCAGATAATACGACAGTGCAGTTCGTGGTTAAAATGTTTTCTCTTTAAGAATAAGTTTAGAAAAAGTAATCGATCTTTTATAACGCCTGTCTACTTTTTACCTTTTGCCGCTTACTATACAGGGTGTCCCACCAGGAATTACCCCAGCCGATATTTAAAAAAAAAATAACTTTTTGAAAATTTGAAGGAAAAATTTAATTTTTTTCCACCTTCTCATGGTAAACTCTAATTGCTACATCATTTGATGTTTAAAACGTTTTTTACAACTTGTCTATCTACAGAGTGAATGATTAACAGTATTGGAGAAATTTTTACTGCACTACAGGACGTTCACTTTTTATACCACAGTGGAAAATAAATGCACCCATTTTACCAGTACGTATTGGTAAAAGTGCCCATCAATTACTTACCTCTGAACGTTGCCACTTTCACAGATGATAACCATTCTTTCACCGGTCAGTCTTTCGAATCTGGGATCGGTGGTTAGGTTTACACCGAATGGCAGTCTTACGGTTTTGGGTTGATGGTCCACCACTTCTTCGGCCCGTTTCTTTTCCACGATACAGTTCATTTTTGATCTAAAACAATTAATATTTAAAAATATTAGAAATGTCACGGAAGAAACTCTCTAAAAAATATGTAAAAGAAGATGTTAAAAAATAGTTTTATTACAAAATATGCTAAACACAATTTTTATGTCATTCTTCAGGTTCAATAAATTTCTGTCTGTATAATGGATTTTACTGGAAGAACTACAAAACTGTAATAAGCCAAATAAACCATAATAATGATAACCTTTTGTTTCCATACCATTTTATCAGGATTATCAAGTAAAACCTAATTAAATCCAACCTAACCTACAATTTTAGACTTTTTTTGATTTGTTATTTAAAGGGAAACGATCGACGAAAGACGTTTTAAAGGAAAGAAATAGAATAATTATTATAAAAAAAAAGAATTGAATAAAATATGAAGTAGTTACATTTATGCTTGGGAGTGTATTAGCAAAAATTGGTCATTAGATAGAGTACTTTATAAATATATACGAACAACCAATCAAAATTATGTAAAGGTATCAAAATTGGCTTTTTTAAAAATTATACAAGTTTTTTGGGGTCAATTTTGGTTCAAATTTGCTTGAAATAAACTAGAATTTGTAATGAATTTTGCTGTAAAAACTCAAAATAGTAGATGATATAAAAACACATTTAAATAAGTGTTTGATGCATATTTGTGCAATAAACCTAAAACCGTTATTACGCGTGACGTCACGATATTCTTAATATTTGGCAACATTGTTTCTGGTCAATTTGTGAGTGCAACAATAACCAAACAAAGACATAATTTTAATGACATTGACATTGAGAAAAGAAGAAAATCTGTGGAAGAAATAGTATACTTTCTAGTATTTAACTTTGACTTGCACAACAGTGTTCTATTTTGGTGGTTTGAAATTTTAGCACCCTGTAAGTCGGTTATTTTTGGGAGTTCAGGAAAATTGAACCACTCAAATTAACCGTCTTTAGCTCCTCTTTCCAGTGGTGTAAAGCAAAAAATTCTATTTGAAAAATTGCATACAGGGTGGTCAAAAAATCTGAATCCCTACAATTTACATGCACCCTCTGTATAGTAGCGGCATTGACAGACTGTGAAAGTTCCAGAGATGGGTTTAGTAGTTCTTTACAAATATTTTTGCTCTCTTTCAATTTTTCGTAACTTTCACCGTTTCTGAGTTATTTAGCAAAAACTAGTTAGTTGCAACAAATTTTAAAATCAGTTGAATTTGTGCTTTGAATTTTGAGCACCCTGTAAGTCGGTTATTTTTGGGAGTTCAGGAAAATTGAACCACTCAAATTAACCGTCTTTAGCTCCTCTTTCCAGTGGTATAAAGCAAAAAATTCTATCTTAAAAATTGCATACAGGGTGGTCAAAAAATCTGAATCACTACAATATTTATGCACCCCCTGTATAGTAGCGGCATTGACAGACTGTGAAACTTCCAAAGATGGGTTTAGCAGTTCTTTACAAACATTTTTGCTCTTTTTCAATTTTTTTTGTAACTTTTACCGTTTCTGAGTTATTTCGCAAAAAACTGGTTTAATGCAACCAATTTTCAAATTTGTTGAATTTGTGCTTTGAATTTTGAGCACCCTGTAAGTCGGTTATTTTTGGGAGTTCAGGAAAATTGAACCACTCAAATTAACCGTCTTTAGCTCCTCTTTCCAGTAGTGAAAAGCAAAATTGTCTATTTTAAAAATTGCATACAGGGTGGTCAAAAAATCTGAATCACTACAATATTTATGCACCCCCTGTATAGTAGCGGCATTGACGGACTGTGAAACTTCCAAGGATGAGTTTAGCAGTTCTTTACGAACATTTTTGCTTTCTTTCAAATTTTTCTTAACTTTTACCATTTCTGAGTTATTTAGCAAAAACTGGTTTGTTGCAACAAATTTTAAAATCAGTTGAATTTGTGCTTTTAATTTTGAGCACCCTGTAAGTCGGTTATTTTTCAGAGTTCAGATTGGTTGAGCCACTCAAATTAACCGTCTTTAGCTCCTCTTTCCAGTGGTGCAAAGCAAAAATGTCTATCTTAAAAATTGCATACAGGGTGGCTAAAAAATCTGAATCACTACAATATTTATGCACCCCCTGTATAGTAGCGGCATTGACGGACTGTGAAACTTTCAAGGATGAGTTTAGCAGTTCTTTACGAACATTTTTGCTCTCTTTCAAATTTTTCGTAACTTTTACCGTTTCTGAGTTATTTAGCAAAAACTGGTTTGTTGCAACAAATTTGAAAATCAGTTGAATTTGTGCTTTTAATTTTGAGCACCCTGTAAGTCGGTTATTTTTGGGAGTTCAGGAAAATTGAACCACTTAAATTAACCATCTTTAGCTCCTCTTTCCAGTGGTGCAAAGCAAAAAATTGTATCTTAAAAATTGCATACAGGGTGGTCAAAAAATCTGAATCACTACAATTTGCATGCACCCCCTGTATAGTAGCGGCATTGACAGACTGTGAAACTTTCAAGGATGAGTTTAGCAGTTCTTTACGAACATTTTTGCTCTCTTTCAAATTTTTCGTAACTTTTACCGTTTCTGAGTTATTTAGCAAAAACTGGTTTGTTGCAACAAATTTTAAAATCAGTTGAATTTGTGCTATGAATTTTGAGCACCCTGTAAGTCGGTTATTTTTGGGAGTTCAGGAAAATTGAACCACTCAAATTAACCGTCTTTAGCTCCTCTTTTCAGAGGTGTAGAGCAAAAAATTGCATCTTAAAAATTGCATACAGGGTGGTCAAAAAATCTGAATCACTACAAATTTTATGCACCCCCTGTATATTAGCGGCATTGACAGACTGTGAAACTTCCAAAGATGGGTTTAGCAGTTCCTTACAAATATTTTTGCTCTCTTTCAAATTTTTCGTAACTTTCACCGTTTTCGAGTTATTTAGCAAAAACTGGTTTGTTGCAACAAATTTTAAAATCAGTTGAATTTGTGCTATGAATTTTGAGCACCCTGTAAGTCGGTTATTTTTGGGAGTTCAGGAAAATTGAACCACTCAAATTAACCATCTTTAGCTCCTCTTTTCAGTGGTGTAAAGCAAAAAATTCTATCTTAAAAATTGCATACAGGGTGGTCAAAAAATCTGAATCACTACAACTTTTATGCACCGCCTGTATAGTAGCGGCATTGACAGACTGTGAAACTTCCAAGGATGAGTTTAGCAGTTCTTTACGAACATTTTTGCTTTCTTTCAAATTTTTCGTAACTTTTACCGTTTCTGAGTTATTTAGCAAAAACTGGTTTGTTGCAACAAATTTGAAAATCAGTTGAATTTGTTCTTTTAATTTTGAGCACCCTGTAAGTCGGTTATTTTTGGGAATTCAGGAAGGTTGAACCACTTAAATTAAGCGTCTTGAGCTCCTCTATCCAGTGGTGTAAAACAAAAATGTCTATCTTAAAAATTGCATACAGGGTGGTCAAAAAATCTGAATCACTACAACTTTTATGCACCCCCTGTATATTAGCGGCATTAACTGACTGTAAAACTTCCAGGGATGAGTTTAGCAGTTCTTTACGAACATTTTTGCTCTCTTTCAAATTTTTCGTAACTTTCACCGTTTTCGAGTTATTTAGCAAAAACTGGTTTGTTGCAACAAATTTTAAAATCAGTTGAATTTGTGCTTTGAATTTTGAGCACCCTGTAAGTCGGTTATTTTTGGGAGTTCAGGAAAATTGAACCACTCAAATTAACCGTCTTTAGCTACTCTTTCCAGTGGTGTAAAGCAAAAAATTCTATTTTAAAAATTGCATACAGGGTGGTCAAGAAATCTGAATCACTACAATATGTATGCACCCCCTGTATAGTAGCGGCATTGACGGACTGTGAAACTTCCAGATATGGGTTTAGCAGTTCTTTACGAACATTTTTGCTCTCTTTCAAATTTTTCGTAACTTTTACTGTTTCTGAGTTATTTAGCAAAAACTGGTTTGTTGCAACAAATTTTAAAATCAGTGGAAGTTGTGGTCTGGGACTGAAAGGACAGTCAGGGACAAAATCACCTGTAAAACCCTATTGGAGTAAGAAAATGATTGTTTTAAGCACATTTTTGGAATCCTCATTAAATTTCCTATCCGGTAACCTAAAAAAAAACTACAAAAATTGATACAGTCAGGAAGAAAAACGGTGCCAAAATTTGAACTGCCAGAAATACAGTATATTGGTAATTTACCGGTCAAATTTTCGTGGTAAAGTAAAATATTTACTTTTTTGACAAAATTTAGGTAAATTTTAAATAGAATCCATGATTTTCCCTTGAAGTATCAGTTTCGTAATCTTCTAACAGTAACGAGTTGGCCGATATTTTTATATACAACTTAAATATATAGGGTCTCTAGTAAAACGTAAAGTAAAACTTACTTTTGGTTTTTAGCAATCAAAGTGCCGGCCAAATCATCAAAATCCAATTGAAGCGGCAATCTGAAACGAGTTTTCGGCTCTTCACTGGCATCATCAGAGTCGGAAGTGTCCACCGAGTTATCTTCTATATCTTTGGTATTTTTCTTTGTGTCATCCAGCGATTCTGATTGGCGCTTGAGCTTGGGTGCATCCTGCAAACAAAGCGCATATATTAATCATTGTGTGAATGTACCAAAAAAATTGCATAGAAAATACTTTCATCGTTCCCACGGTAACTTTCTTAAATTGACGGTTAAACAATGAAAGTGCATTTTGATTGGCGCCAACCAGGTTTTCTCTTGTTTGTTTTTATGATCTTCCTTAATAAACGTTGGTTGGCAAAGGTCATAAACACACTAAGTACAATCTGATGCACCTACACGAAAAATCAAATAAATGAACAGTGACGTCACAAATTTGAAAGTTTGCAACAACAAGAAGAAAGCCTATATCTGTCGGTTTTGAACTTTTGTTATTGCTTAAACAGGGTTCATATAGAGTTAAAAAATGGTTAGATTTGCCGCCCTCTAGCGGCCAAACGGTATGACCAATCAACTCATGGGGGGATATTTTTGGAAAGCTTGTAATCTGCACTATCTTTTGTTTTCTATGACATTTTGACGTATCTTGTCAAGTAAGGGAGTAAATTAGGGTGAAAGCAGCGGGTGTCTAAAAATGTGCGATTTTATGGTGAAGCAACTTTGACGCCCTCTAGCGGCCAAACGGTATGACCAATCAACTCATGGGGGGATATTTTTGGAAAGCTTGTAATCTGCACTATCTTTTGTTTTCTATGACATTTTGACGTATCTTGTCAAGTAAGGGAGTAAATTAGGGAGAAAGCAGCGGGTGTCTAAAAATGTGCGATTTTATGGTGAAGCAACTTTGACGCCCTCTAGCGGCCAAACGATATGACCAATCAACTCATGTGGGGATATTTTTGGAAAGCTTGTAATCTGCACTATCTTTTGTTTTCTATGACATTTTGACGTATCTTGTCAAGTAAGAGAGTAAATTAGGGTAAAAGCAGCGGGTGTCTAAAAATGTGCGATTTTATGGTGAAGCAACTTTGACGCCCTCTAGCGGCCAAACGGTATGACCAATCAACTCATGGGGGGATATTTTTGGAAAGCTTGTTATCTGCACTATCTTTTGTTTTCTATGATATTTTGACGTATCTCGTCAAGTAAGAGAGTAAATTAGGGATAAAAACAGCGGGTGTCTAAAAATGTGCGATTTTATGGTGAAGCAACTTTGACGCCCTCTAGCGGCCAAACGATATGACCAATCAACTCATGTGGGGATATTTTTGGAAAGCTTGTAATCTGCACTATCTTTTGTTTTCTATGACATTTTGACGTATCTTGTCAAGTAAGGGAGTAAACTAATGTAAAAGCAGCGGGTGTTTAAAAATATGCGATTTTATGGTGAAGCAACTTTGACGCCCTCTAGCGGCCAAACGGTATGACCAATCAACTCATGTGGGGATATTTTTGGAAAGCTTGTAATCTGCACTATCTTTTGTTTTCTATGACATTTTGACGTATCTTGTCAAGTAAGGGAGTAAATTAGGGAGAAAGCAGCGGGTGTCTAAAAATGTGCGATTTTATGGTAAAGCAAATTTGACGCCCTCTAGCAGCCAAACGGTATGACCAATCAACTCATGTGGGGATATTTTTGGAAATCCTGTAATCTGCACTATCTTTTGTTTTCTATGAATTTTGCATGTTAATGTGCCAAGTTTCGACAAGATGGGTTCATCAGTAGCATAAATATTTCCTTGTTGTTTTGTGTTCACAAACTGAAATATCAGCATGGTTCAAATTGGCTTGAAACAAACCTTCTGCTCAATAGGATTTACCATAAGCATTAGAAATGATAGTAAGCAAAAATGGACCCTAATAACGTTCAATTGTTTTTCAATAGGAAAAAGTTGCTTAACTGGATTGGTTGACTTCCAAAATCAATGACTATATTGATTATTTGGTTGATTTCTACTTTGTAACTGCTAATCATAAAGATGCTACCTAAATACCAATAACGCACCTATTTCGGGTTTAACTCTAACGATCTAAAAATGGGTGTTTTACACCGATTTTCGCAACGATTTACAAAAAAAACAATTACACGACGGTACCAGATGGGTGATTAGTAACGTTTTGCGTGCAAAAAGGAAGATCCACGTTCGCAAAGTATGAATTTTCACGATTGAAGAACCCGAACCGAGGTGAAAGCGAGAGGTCTTTGATCCGCGTCTCGAAATCGGGTCAAATATTGCTAACAGCTGATGGCTTAAGAATATACCGGGTGATTCATGAGAAAACTCAACAGAAAAACCAACCCTGTATATTAACACGTCACGTGATGGTCAGTCAAACTTCAAGGGTGAGTGCCAGTGAGACAAAGAGGGTTTTCACCTAAATATTGAATTACCACATCAAATAGCTTCAATGACTGCTTATTTGAGAAGTAACCCAATTTACTGGAGCAACAGGTTTTGCAGCTGAAACTAGTTACAAAACAGCTGGTTCTTCTCTGTACAGGGTGTCTCAAATTCGATGGTCTCCAAAGTTAGCAAAGGTATAACAATGCTGGCTCTAAAACTGTCTTCTCATTCTGAAAAAACATCACCAGAAGCTTTCAAACAGTTCGTTTCTTGCAGCTCGGAAATGTAACCAGTGTCTTTCAAACTGTTTTGAAAGTATTACAACAAATAGGCCAAAGACACCAAATTTGACAAAATGTGGATTCTGATCCTTTATTAAAATTTCACCAGAAGTTTGAAAACTGTTTTCAGTTGCTTAGATTCTCAAGGTTGAGAGGAAAATTGGTTAAGTTTACCAACCAGTGTTGTCATATATTTAGAAAGCCCATTTAATTGGCTAACTATTGACGTACAAAAGTTTGTATAGTGTGGACCAAATAAGCGAGTTATTTACGATTGAATGAAACCACTGCACTAAAAAAAAGGGAAAATTAATTCATCAACTTTGACGCCCTCTGATGGCCCAACCAATAAATCAACCAACCAGTATTGCCATATCGTTGGAAAGCCCATTTCATTAGCTATTTATTGATGTATAAAAGTCCATACATTATGTGTCAAATAAGATAATTATTCACGATTGAATGAAAGAGTGCACAAAGTTTTAAAAAAAAAATGGTAAAACCTGTCAGGTGATTTAGACAACACATGGTTGGGTAATGATGAAAAAAGTGACGTAATTTTTTCCATTTTAAATGAAAAAAAAAAGAGTCAAAATAACCACCAAAAGTGTCAAATGTCACGTAGACATTTCACCAAAAAAACGGTCAAAATTGTGTGTTACAACACTTTGCCAGAGCAGAAAAGTAAAACAAATTTAGAATAAGGCAAATCAAAATGGCCGAGTAAAAAATCACGTGATCTTGGAGAAATTGGTTAGAATAAAACAATTAAAACATGTCAAAATGGCGGAAATGTCACGTGATAGTCATAACCATTGTAAAAACCGGGTTGAACATAAAATCTAATGTGTTTTGTGTCATCTTCAAAAATAATGGGAAACTTCGAAGTTTAGCCAAGCGTAACTCAGTTATTTGGAAAAATATGAAAAAAGTTTAAAAGAGGAAAGTTGTAGGGAATTTCACCCTTTACCAGATTGTATTAGGGCACTTTTGTCCTAAAGGGTCTTCTCAAGGAGATATTTCTGAAAAAATGTATCAAAGCACAAAAGTTTTAAAAGAACCTAAACAAGTTCAACAAAGCGTCACTCAGTTTAATCACCAAGAAAGTGTAAAACGAGAATTTCTACGTTGTTTTTCAATTTAACTCCATAGTGTTATACAGGGTGGTGCACTGAAAACAGTCCGGAAATTAAGACAAAGATTTTTGCGCTTTACTACTAAAAAAGGCTAAAAATGACTTTACTAAGACTAAAAAGAGTCCAAAAGTCTATTTAATTGGTGTACAACTCAATTTTCTGAATTAAAACAAGTCAAGAATTCAATTAAACACTGGTAACAGCGCAAATTAAATTTTCGGACTAAATCAATTCTAAAAATTACTGTTCAAGACTAATATCGTACGATTTAGTTAACTTTTACTATTATAAATAGTTTTAACTTGATTTTTCAGACTTATACCACTAAAAACAGTCCGAATTTGTTAGAAATGCTCCAATTTTTTGCACCGAAGAGTAATGTAATAGTCAAGAGAATTGAAATAACATTTTCAAGACTATGGACATTGTACAAACTGTCTTTCAGGCCTGATAAGTGAAAATAGTCTTAAAACTCGATTTGTCAGGCTGAAAACAGTCTTAAAACACTACAAACCGTCTAGATTTTTAAGAAATGATCGAATTTTTAACACTGAAGTGTCTAGATGTTATTTTAATATTGACAAAGCTTGAAATGGCATTTTTAAGACTATGGACATTGTACAAACTGTCTTTCAGGCCTGATAAGTGAAAATAGTCTTAAAACTCGATTTGTCAGGCTGAAAACAGTCTTAAAACACTACAAACCGTCTAGATTTTTAAGAAATGATCGAATTTTTAACACTGAAGTGTCTAGATGTTATTTTAATATTGACAAAGCTTGAAATAACATTTTCAAGACTATGGACATTGTACAAACTGTCTTTCAGGCCTGATAAGTGAAAATAGTCTTAAAACTCGATTTGTTAGGCTGAAAACAGCCAGGCTGAAAACAGTATTTTAAAACACTACGATTTGTCAGGCTGAAAACAGTCTTAAAACACTACAAACCGTCTAGATTTTTAAGAAATGATCGAATTTTTAACACTGAAGTGTCTAGATGTCAATTTAATAGTGACAAAGCTTGAAATGGCATTTTTAAGACTATGGACATTGTACAAACTGTCTTTCAGGCCTGATAAGTGAAAATAGTCTTAAAACTCGATTTGTCAAGCTGAAAACAGTCTTAAAACACTACAAACCGTCTAGATTTTTAAGAAATGATCGAATTTTTAACACTGACGTGTCTAGATGTTATTTTAATATTGACAAAGCTTGAAATAACATTGTAGAAATTTTCAAGACTATGGACATTGTATCGAATTTTTAACACTGAAGTGTCTAGATGTTATTTTAATATTGACAAAGCTTGAAATGGCATTTTTAAGACTATGGACATTGTACAAACTGTCTTTCAGGCCTGATAAGTGAAAATAGTCTTAAAACTCGATTTGTCAGGCTGAAAACAGTCTTAAAACACTACAAACCGTCTAGATTTTTAAGAAATGATCGAATTTTTAACACTGAAGTGTCTAGATGTTATTTTAATATTGACAAAGCTTGAAATGGCATTTTTAAGACTATGGACATTGTACAAACTGTCTTTCAGGCCTGATAAGTGAAAATAGTCTTAAAACTCGATTTGTCAGGCTGAAAACAGTCTTAAAACACTACAAACCGTCTAGATTTTTAAGAAATGATCGAATTTTTAACACTGAAGTGTCTAGATGTTATTTTAATATTGACAAAGCTTGAAATGGCATTTTTAAGACTATGGAAAATGTAAAAATTGTTTTTCTAAGTCTGCTATGTCAAAAACTTGGTGAAGATAGTCTTGAAACTCGATTTTTCAAGCTGAAAGCAGTTTTAAAGTTCTAAAAATAGTCCAGAGTTCTAGAAGAAAATGAAAAGTTAGTCTTCAAGACAATTTTCATGAATCTAATGTCAATATCCTGTATTTTAGACTATTTTCAACACCAAAATATTGAAAATTGTCTTCAAATTATATAAACTTGGTTCAAATGCAAATTTTAAGCTTCTGATGTCACTTTTCATTAGTTCAGAGTCACTTTTTCGGGTCCAAGTTAATTTTCCAGGTTTAAATGTGTGAATTTGTAGTCAAACATTCTAGAGAAAGTAGTTTTTCATGTCTACAAGACAATATTCAATACTAAAGCTTCTCAACTTATCTGAAAACTATGACGACTGACTACAAAGACTTCTCAAGTCAATTTTCACAGTTTTCAAGATTAAAGTCTTTCAATTTTTCTGAAAACTATGAAAGCTAACTACAAAGATATTTTTTAAGCTTCTCAAGTCAATTTTCAAGTTTTAAAGTAAATTTACTGGCTTCCAAGTCAATTTTTAAAATCAAAGTCTTTCAATTTGTCGGAAATCTATGAAAACTGGCTACAAAGACAATTTTCAAGACTAATTTCTTTCAATTTATCTGAAAACTATAAAAACTAACTATAAAGACAGTTTTTAAGCCTCTCAAATCAATTTTTACAGTTTTTAAGTCAATTTTTCAAAACCAAAGTTTTTCAATTTGTCTGAAAACTATAAGACTGGTTCTGGTTAAAAAAATATTTTTTAGGCTTCTTAAATCAATTAACCGTTTCCAAGACAATTTTCAAGTTAGGTTAGGTTGCTTTTGGGTTATTGAATAACTCAATTATCTCGTAAACGAAGTTTAAATCAGAATTTTATAAGAGATAGTTATATTTTCAAATTGAACAAAATATTAAAAGAAACTGTAATTTTAGAGGTAACTTTTAGCTTAGGTTTACCATAATGGGTGGCACAGACAAAAAAAAAAGGAAAAGCAGCAAATATGAAACTTATTATTTGATCAGGTGCTAAAACCGCAATACGAATTTGCGGTCGTAGAAAGCGTTCATGTTCTTTAAAAACCAGTAAAAACAAAACTGAATTTTTCTGCAAAAAAGTTCTTTTTGTAAGGTTAGGTTATTTCCAAACCAGACCAGATTTACCAAAATGCAAGAAAGTACATGAAAGGATGAAGAATTTTAAGTTTAAGTAATGAAAATGACAACAGCGTTTGTGATTGCTTGCAGCTCTGACCAATCACAAACTACCAATTGACAAGTGGCAGTGACAGCCGTTTGACACATACTAGAGCTGTTCTACCATATAAACTAATCAGGTTTCTATTATATAGATTACAATCTTGCAGCAAATGTGGTGTTCCTTGACACCGTATATTAATTATTGCATATACTTTCAAGGTTCAGGGAAAAAAATAAAAAAAAGATTGTTTAAATCACGACCACATGTAAATTAAGCATCTTAATGGGTTTTTTTGCATGATTCAATGCCAATTCGCCTTAGTTTTTAACGTTTTTGTCTAAAAGTGAACGACAAAACACACACGATATCTGCAGGAACCAGTTTTGTTTCCTTTAAAGTGACAAACCTTGGTTTTGTTGACTAATAATGGATTTAGTTACTTTTTGTTGTGGACTTTTTCAATTTACTACAAGTTCCTCTTGTTTCATTGAATCTTTGATTAGTGCACCATTAGTTACAATACAGGGTGTATCATAAATATACCCGCTATTGAAGAATAACTTAGTTGAGCTCCAGGGTGCAAAAATTTGATTACAACTGGTAGAGCCACTACTTTCAAAATTAAACTGTTTTCTTTTTGTTTTTTTGAACACGCTGTATATGCTCAATCCTGTTGCGGTCAGCAGGAAGTAAAAGAGCAGTTCAAGACAAACATTTTGAGATTTTTACAATCACTAAAATCCCAAAAATGGCAAAGTTAGAAAATTTTCAAAAAATTTGAAGCATTTTTCAAGAAAAAAAGTAAAAATAGTCGAATAATTTTTGACCAAACTGATATTGTACAAAAATCATCAACAAAGGTTTTATTTTGCTGGCCATCAGTAACAATTCTAGCAAGTTCCATCTAGTAATCTATAAATAATTAATGTTCATAGCTCAAGGTAAACGACAACGAGCACTTATAAATAAATAAACAATCTGGGTATAATTTAGGTTTAGATGACCTTTAGAAATGGTTTCTTCTAGTCTCCGAGTCTGCGAAAAAGTAAATACGTACAGGGTGTCTCATTTATGGATTATTAAATAAGAGATTTTCACTTAAGATTTCACCATAAACTAGTGACGTTGTGTTAGACTACTTGGCCTTAAGCTAAACTAATAACCATAAAACTTAATTAAGTGTTAATTATTTATTTTAAATATTCAAGTAATTACTGCTTGCTACACTGTGAAAATATCTAGTTCAATTTCAAAATAAAATAACCTCAATCAAATGAGTCTTATTAAAGTGAAAAACTGTCTGTATGTGTCAACCCTGTATAATGTTAAAATATACAGGGTGGTTACCAGTTGAAAAAGAAAGTATCTCTTATAAAATTCTGATTTGAAACTTTGTTTACGAGATAATTGAGTTATTACGTTCAAAGACCCAAAACCAATCCGTTCCAACTTAAAAATTGTCTTGAAAACGGTGAAAATTGACTTAAAAAGCTTAAAAATTGTGTTTGTTGTCAGTTTTCAGACAAACTGAAAGACTTTAGTCTTGAAAATTGGCTTGAAAACTGAGAAAATTTACTTGACAGACTAGAACTTGGAAAATCGAGTTTTAAAACAGAATATCCTGATCCTGTTCTAGTAAATTTAGGCCACAAAATTTGCAAAATTTCTGAATTTTGTGTTTCAGAAGCTTCTGTCACATTCTAATCACTATTCGAACCTTCTGGCACTTTGAGATGTCTATCAGATTGTTTCAAAGGCCTTTGGCATTTCCAAAACAGTTTTTAGAAGCTTGTGGCAACTTAAGCAGACTCTCAAAAGGTTTCAGAGGCTTCTGTCACATTTAATCTAGTTCACTTTAAGATGTCTATTAGAATTTTTCAGAGGCTTCTGGCAGATTTACAAGACTCTTGGGGTTTCAGAGGCTTCTGGCACATTCTAATCGCTATTAGAACCTTCTGGTACTTTGAGATGTCTATCGGAATGTTTCAGAGGCTTCTGGCACATTCTAATCGCTATTAGAACCTTCTGGTACTTTAAGATGTCTATTAGAATGTTTTAGAGGCTTCTGATACACTTAAAATGTCTGCTAGAGGCTTCTAGCACGTTTAGAAGGCTCTTGGAATGTTTCAGAGGCTTCTAGCATGTTTAGAAGGCTCTTGGAATGTTTCAGATGCTTTTGGCACATTATAATCGCTATTAAAACCTTCTGACACTTTAAGATGTCTATTAGAATGTTTCAGAGGCTTCTGGCAGATTTAAAATATCTGATAGAGGCTTCTGGCATGTTTAAAAGACTCTTGGAAGGTTTCAGAGGCTTCTGGCACATTCTAATCGCTATTAGAACCTTCTGGTACTTTGAGATGTCTATCGGAATGTTTCAGAGGCTTCTGGAACATTCTAATCGCTATTAGAAACTTCTGGTACTTTAAAATGCCTATTAGAATGTTTTAGAGGCTTCTGATACACTTAAAATGTCTGCTAGAGGCTTCTAGCACGTTTAGAAGGCTCTTAAAAGGTTTCAGAGGCTTCTGGCACATTCTAATTGCTATTAGAACCTTCTGGTGCTTTGAGATGTCGATCAGAATGTTTCAGAGGCTTCTGGCACGCTTAAAAGACTCTTGGAAGGTTTCAGATGTCTATAAGATCTTTGAGATGTCGATCAGAATGTTTCAGAGGCTTCTGGCACGCTTAAAAGACTCTTGGAAGGTTTCAGAGGCTTCTGGTACATTCTAATTGCTATTAGAACCTTCTGGTGCTTTGAGATGTCGATCAGAATGTTTCAGAGGCTTCTGGCACGCTTAAAAGACTCTTGGAAGGTTTCAGAGGCTTCTGCCACATTCTAATCGCTATTAGAACTTCTGGTACTTTAAAATGCCTATTAGAATGTTTTAGAGGCTTCTGATACACTTAAAATGTCTGCTAGAGGCTTCTAGCACGTTTAGAAGTCTCTTAAAAGGTTTCAGAGGCTTCTGACACATTCTAATCGCTATTAGAACCTTCTGGTACTTTAAAATGTCTATTAGAATGTTTTAGAGGCTTCTGATACACTTAAAATGTCTGCTAGAGGCTTCTAGCAGGCTTCTGGCAGTTTAGAAGGCTCTTAGAAGCTCTTAAAAGGTTTCAGAGGCTTCTGGCACATTCTAATCACTATTAGAACCTTCTGGTGCTTTGAGATGTCGATCAGAATGTTTCAGAGGCTTCTGGCACGCTTAAAAGACTCTTGGAAGGTTTCAGAGGCTTCTGGTACATTCTAATTGCTATTAGAACCTTCTGGTGCTTTGAGATGTCGATCAGAATGTTTTAGAGGCTTCTGGCACGCTTAAAAGACTCTTGGAAGGTTTCAGAGGCTTCTGCCACATTCTAATCGCTATTAAAAACTTCTGGTACTTTAAAATGCCTATTAGAATGTTTTAGAGGCTTCTGATACACTTAAAATGTCTGCTAGAGGCTTCTAGCACGTTTAGAAGTCTCTTAAAAGGTTTCAGAGGCTTCTGGCACATTCTAATTGCTATTAGAACCTTCTGGTGCTTTGAGATGTCGATCAGAATGTTTCAGAGGCTTCTGGTACATTCTAATTGCTATTAGAACCCTCTGGTGCTTTAAAATGCCTATTAGAATGTTTTAGAGGCTTCTGATACACTTAAAATGTCTGCTAGAGGCTTCTAGCACGTTTAGAAGGCTCTTAAAAGGTTTCAGAGGCTTCTGGCACATTCTAATCGCTATTAGAACCTTCTGGTACTTTGAGATGTCTATTAGAATGTTTCAGAGGCTTCTGGCAGATTTAAAATGTCTGCTAGAGGCTTCTAGCATGTTTAGAAGGCTCTTAAAAGGTTTCAGAGGCTTCTGGCACATTCTTATCGCTATTAGAACCTTCTGGTACTTTAAGATGTCTATTAGAATGTTTCAGAGGCTTCTGGCAGATTTAAAATATTGATAATCGTTTAAAAGACCTATTAGAATCGCTATTTCTGGTATTTTAAGATGTCTATTAGAATGTTTTAGAGGCTTCTGATACACTTAAAATGTCTGCTAGAGGCTTCTAGCACGTTTAGAAGGCTCTTGGAAGGTTTCAGAGGCTTCTGGCACATTCTAATCGCTATTAGAACCTTCTGGTATTTTAAGATGTCTATTAGAATGTTTCAGAGGCTTCTGATACACTTAAAATGTCTGCTAGAGGCTTCTAGCACGTTTAGAAGGCTCTTGGAAGGTTTCAGAGGCTTCTGGCACATTCTAATCACTATTAGAACCGTCTGGTATTTTAAGATGTCTATTAGAATGTTTTAGAGGCTTCTGATACACTTAAAATGTCTGCTAGAGGCTTCTAGCACGTTTAGAAGGCTCTTAAAAGGTTTCAGAGGCTTCTGGCACATTCTAATTGCTATTAGAACCTTCTGGTGCTTTGAGATGTCGATCAGAATGTTTCAGAGGCTTCTGGCACGCTTAAAAGACTCTTGGAAGGTTTCAGAGGCTTCTGGTACATTCCAATCACTATAAGAACCTTCTGGTACTTTGAGATGTCTATTAGAATGTTTTAGAGGCTTCTGATACACTTAAAATGTCTGCTAGAGGCTTCTAGCACGTTTAGAAGGCTCTTGGAATGTTTCAGAGGCTTCTGGCACATTCTAATCACTATTAGAACCTTCTGGTACTTTAAGATGTCTATCAGAATGTTTCAGAGGCTTCTGGCACGTTTAAAAGACTCTTGGAAGGTTTCAGAGGCTTCTGGCACATTCTAATCGCTATTAGAACCTTCTGGTACTTTGAGATGTCTATTAGAATGCTTCAGAGGCTGATACACTTAAAATGTTTAGAAGCTTCTTGCACGTTTAGAAGGTTTCAGAGGCTTCTGGCACATTCTAATCGCTATTAGAACCTTCTGGTATTTTAAGATGTCTATTAGAATGTTTTAGAGGCTTCTGATACACTTAAAATGTCTGCTAGAGGCTTCTAGCACGTTTAGAAGGCTCTTGGAGAGTTGGCACATTATAAGGTTTTTGTCACATTCTGATCACTATTAGAACATTTTATGATACTTTGAGATGTCTATGAGAATGTTTCAGAGGCTTCTGACCGTATTTGCCTTGAAGTTCTTTTCACTAAAAAAGGACATAATGAATGTCAACTTAGCTTTTTTTTAATGGGTTATCTAATGGCAATGCTATATTATTGACACTTAAAGCTAGACCACCCTGTATACGACTAGGTCGCGTTTTTGTCCCACAATTCTTGATTGTTACCTAGAAAATTTGTTGTTAAAGCAATCAACTGCGGTTTTTTTTTTTATTAAATCAACTTGCACTCGGTAGGTTGTTTAAAGCAATTTAAATTAATTTACTGGTTTATTTGGTTTGGTCTAGAAAGGGCTATTATTATTATTATTGAAGCAACGGTCGGTAAATTCGGTTCGTAATGTCCACGTTTTGATTTTTTTTACGCAAATTTCGACCATAAAATGATGGTTATTGAGTGGGATTTCACTTGCGTATTGATTGCAGTGGAAAACATTGCGTAACTGCTACTGATTGGATTTTTATTCGCTTCCCAGGTTAGCGAACTTTCACGAAAACAACAAAAATCACACCGCGGAATAACAATCATAATAATAATCGTCACGTTCGAATTGTTCAATGTAGAATTTTGTTTTGATTTTAATTTTACAGTACGTGAATCCGTGGCATAACTGTGGACGAATACAAGGTGGTCAAAAACAAATAATTTTTTGGAGTATAATATAATAATAATTTCTTATATCTTATAATCTATCTAGTATCTTTTCATCACTTTTACTGTCACTTGTCCAATAACCGAGTTATTGACGTTTAAACTGAGTGCTGCGCAGCTGATTGGTTTTAAATTAACGGTCAACTATGACGCCCTCTAGCGGCTAAACGATATATTCGATTACCTGATTGATTGATAGTTTTGGAAACCTCGGAATGCTCGCTACAATTTTATTTCTATTCACTTTTACTGTCACTTGTCAAATAACCGAGTTATTGACGTTTAAACTGAGTGCTGCGCAGCTGATTTTGAATTAACGATCACAGGGTAGTTTGAAAAATTTAATTTTTCTCATTTTTTGAGAAAAGTATTATAGATAAATCCAACAAACCATATATCCTTCCATATCATCGAAAATTGTAGTTTTTATTAAAGAAAAAGCTTAACAAACCAGTTTTAGGTCTGAAAACCGTTTAAAGTCCTGAAACTTGAAGACTTTCAGTGGTTGTTCTAAAAGAAATTACAAACTAGTCATTTTAACATAAAATTTTAGTTGAAAAGTTGACTTTTTAACGTTTTCAGGCAGTAAAAATTGTAGTTTTAACTAAAAAAGAATTCAGTTTTTAAAATTAACCGATTTTAGGTCTGAAAATCGTTAGTCCTGAAACTTGAAGACTTTCAGTGGTTGTTCTTAAAGAAATTACAAACTAGTCATTTTAACATAAAATTTTAGTTGAAAAGTTGAGTTTTTAACGTTTTCAGGCAGTAAAAATTGTAGTTTTAACTAAAAAAGAATTCAGTTTTTAAAATTAACCAGTTTTAGGTCTGAAAACCGTTTAAAGTTCTGAAACTGAAGACTTTCAGTGTTGTTCTAAAAGAAATTACAAACTAGTCATTTTAAACATAAAATTTTAGTTGAAAAGTTGAGTTTTTAACGTTTTCAGGCAGTAAAAATTGTAGTTTTAACTAAAAAAGAATTCAGTTTTTAAAATTAACCGATTTTAGGTCTGAAAATCGTTAGTCCTGAAACTTGAAGACTTTCAGTGGTTGTTCTTAAAGAAATTACAAACTAGTCATTTTAACATAAAATTTTAGTTGAAAAGTTGAGTTTTTAACGTTTTCAGGCAGTAAAAATTGTAGTTTTAACTAAAAAAGAATTCAGTTTTTAAAATTAACCAGTTTTAGGTCTGAAAACCGTTTAAAGTTCTGAAACTTGAAGACTTTCAGTGGTTGTTCTAAAAGAAATTACAAACTAGTCATTTTAACATAAAATTTTAGTTGAAAAGTTGAGTTTTTAACGTTTTCAGGCAGTAAAAATTGTAGTTTTAACTAAAAAAGAATTCAGTTTTTAAAATTAACCGATTTTAGGTCTGAAAATCGTTAGTCCTGAAACTTGAAGATTTTCAGTGGTTGTTCTTAAAGAAATTACAAACTAGTCATTTTAACATAAAATTTTAGTTGAAAAGTTGAGTTTTTAACGTTTTCAGGCAGTAAAAATTGTAGTTTTAACTAAAAAAGAATTCAGTTTTTAAAATTAACCGATTTTAGGTCTGAAAATCGTTAGTCCTGAAACTTGAAGACTTTCAGTGGTTGTTCTTAAAGAAATTACAAACTAGTCATTTTAACATAAAATTTTAGTTGAAAAGTTGAGTTTTTAACGTTTTCAGGCAGTAAAGATTGTAGTTTTAACTAAAAAAGAATTCAGTTTTTAAAATTAACAGTTTTAGGTCTGAAACCGTTTAAAGTTCTGAAACTTGAAGACTTTCAGTGGTTGTTCTAAAAGAAATTACAAACTAGTCATTTTAACATAAAATTTTAGTTGAAAAGTTGAGTTTTTAACGTTTTCAGGCAGTAAAAATTGTAGTTTTAACTAAAAAAGAATTCAGTTTTTAAAATTAACCGATTTTAGGTCTGAAAATCGTTAGTCCTGAAACTTGAAGACTTTCAGTGGTTGTTCTTAAAGAAATTACAAACTAGTCATTTTAACATAAAATTTTAGTTGAAAAGTTGAGTTTTTAACGTTTTCAGGCAGTAAAAATTGTAGTTTTAACTAAAAAAGAATTCAGTTTTTAAAATTAACCGATTTTAGGTCTGAAAATCATTAGTCCTGAAACTTGAAGACTTTCAGTGGTTGTTCTTAAAGAAATTACAAACTAGTCATTTTAACATAAAATTTTAGTTGAAAAGTTGAGTTTTTAACGTTTTCAGGCAGTAAAAATTGTAGTTTTAACTAAAAAAGAATTCAGTTTTTAAAATTAACCAGGTTTTAGGTCTGAAAACCGTTTACAAGTTCTGAAACTTGAAGACTTTCAGTGGTTGTTCTTAAAGAAATTACAAACTAGTCATTTTAACATAAAATTTTAGTTGAAAAGTTGGGTTTTTAAGGTTTTCAGGCAGTGAAAATTGTAGTTTTAAGCTAAAAAAGAATTCATTTTTAATTTTAACAGATTTTAGGTCTGAAAATCCCTGAAACTTGAAGACTTTCAGTGGTTGTTCTTAAAGAAATTACAAACTAGAATTTTAACATAAAATTTTAGTTGAAAAGTTGTTTTTAACGTTTTCAGGCAGTAAAATTGTAGTTTTAACTAAAAAAGAATTCAGTTTTTAAAATTATAGGTCGAAAACCGTTTAAAGTCTGAAACTTGAAGACTTTCAGTGGTTGTTCTTAAAGAAATTACAAACTAGTCATTTTAACAAAAATTTTAGTCCAAAAGTTGACTTTTTAACGTTTTCAGGCAGTAAAAATTGTAGTTTTAACTAAAAAAGAATTCAGTTTTTAAAATTAACCGATTTTAGGTCTGAAAATCGTTAGTCCTGAAACTTGAAGACTTTCAGTGGTTGTTCTTAAAGAAATTACAAAGTAGTCATTTTAACATAAAATTTTAGTTGAAAAGTTGACTTTTTAACGTTTTCAGGCAGTAAAAATTGTAGTTTTAACTAAAAAAAATTCAGTTTGTAAAATTAACCAGTTTTAGGTCTGAAAACCTTGTTTACAAGTCCTGAAACTAGACTTTTGGTGGTCATTCTTAAAGAAATTACAAACTAGTCATTTTGGCATGAAATTTTAAAAAGTTGGGTTTTTAAGGTTTTCAAGCAATGAAAATTGTGGTTTTAACTGAAGAAAAGGTTTCAGGGTATGAATTATTTGAAGAAATACAACGAAAAATTAAACTGACACCACGTGATATTACTCTCATTTACAGCAAAACGATCATGTGACAAACTGTTAGATGATGGCACAAAGCTCAAGGCAATGTCCAAGACACTTTTTGTGAAAAAGTAAAAATGTGGAATATTACGGAAATGAAGGACTTTTTGCATCCAGTAAATTAGGTTTACATCCACTCACCACTCTGTATATGTTCAATAGTATTGTGACTAGCACGACGTGAAACAGCATTTTAAAACGAACATTTTCTAATTTTTACAGTCGCTGAAATCCCAAAAATAGCGGAGATATAGGATTTTCAAAAATTGTATGCAATTTCCAAAAAAAAGTAACAAATCTAAAATATCTCGGAAACGGTTAGAGTTACAGAAATTTTGCAAGATACCAAAAATGTTCAAAAGGACTTTTTGCACCCAGTGAATTAGGTTTACATCACTTAAAACCGGGTAAACGCGGTCACAACTGGCAAAGCGTCAGTTTAGAATTTAGCTGTTTTTCTTGTTTTTTGACCACTCTGTATATGTTCAATAGTATTGTGGCTAGCACGACGTGAAACAGCAGTTTAAAACGAACATTTTGACATTTTTACAGTCGCTGAAATCCCAAAAATGGCGGAGATATGGAATTTTCAAAAAATTGATGCAATTTTCAAAAAAAAGGAACAAATCTCACTTATCTCGGAAACGGTTAGAGTTACAGAAATTTTGCAAGGTACCAAAAATGTTCAAAAGGACTTTTTGCATCCAGTGAATTAGGTTTACAACCACTTAAAACCGGGTAAACACGGTCACAACTGGCAAAGCGTCAGTTTCGAATTTAACTGTGTTTCTTTTTTTTCTGACCACCCTGTATATGTTCAATAGTATTGCAGTTAGCACGACGTGAAACAGCAGTTTAAAACGAACATTTTGACATTTTTACAGTCGCTGAAATCCCAAAAATGGCGGAGATATGGAATTTTCAAAAAAAAGCAACAAATCTCACTTATCTCGGAAACGGTTAGAGTTACAGAAATTTTGCAAAAGTTACAAAAAATGTTCAAAAGGACTTTTTGCATTCAATGAATTAGGTTTACATCCACTTAAAACCGGGTAAACGCGGTCACAACTGGCAAAGCGTCAGTTTCAAATTAACCTGTTTTTCTTTTTTTTTTTGACCACTCTGTATATGTTCAATAGTATTGTGACTAGCACGACGTGAAACAGCAGTTTAAAACGAACATTTTCTAATTTTTACAGTCGCTGAAATCCCAAAAATGGCGGAGATATGGAATTTTCAAAAAATTGATGCAATTTCCAAAAAAAAAGGAACAAATCTCACTTATCTCGGAAACGGTTAGAGTTACAGAAATTTTGCAAGGTACCAAAAATGTTCAAAAGGACTTTTTCCACCCAGTAGAATTAGGTTTACATCCACTTAAAACCGGGTAAACGCGGTCACAACTGGCAAAGCGTCAGTTTCAAATTAACCTGTTTTTTTTTTTTTTTTTGACCACTCTGTATATGTTCAATAGTATTGTGACTAGCACGACGTGAAACAGCAGTTTAAAACGAACATTTTCTAATTTTTACAGTCGCTGAAATCCCAAAAATGGCGGAAGATATGGAATTTTCAAAAAATTGATGCAATTTTCAAAAAAAAGGAACAAATCTCACTTATCTCGGAAACGGTTAGAGTTACAGAAATTTTGCAAGGTACCAAAAATGTTTAAAAGGACTATTTGCATCCAGTAAATCAGGTTTACATCTACTCAAAACCGGGTAAACGCGGTCACAACTGGCAAAGCGTCAGTTTCGAATTTAACCGTTTTTTTTTTTTTTTCTGACCACCCTGTATATGTTCAATAGTATTGTGAGTTAGCACGACGTGAAACAGCAGTTTAAAACGAACATTTTCTAATTTTTACAGTCGCTGAAATCCCAAAAATGGCGGAGATATGGAATTTTCAAAAAATTGTTGCAATTTTCAAAAAAAAGGAACAAATCTCACTTATCTCGGAAACGGTTAGAGTTACAGAAATTTTGCAAGGTACCAAAAATGTTCAAAAGGACTTTTTGCACCCAGTGAATTAGGTTTACATCTACTTAAAACCGGGTAAACGCGGTCACAACTGGCAAAGCGTCAGTTTCAAATTAACCTGTTTTTCTTTATTTTTTTTTGACCACTCTGTATATGTTCAATAGTATTGTGACTAGCATGACGTGAAACAACAGTTTAAAACGAACATTTTCAAATTTTTACAGTCGCTGAAATCCCAAAAATGGCGAAGATATGGAATTTTCAAAAAATTTATGCAATTTCCAAAAAAAAAGTAACAAATCTCAAATATCTCGGAAACGGTTAGAGTTACAGAAATTTTGCAAGATACCAAAAATGTTTAAAAGGACTTTTTGCATCCAGTAAATTAGGTTTACATCTACTCAAAACCGGGTAAACGCAGACACAACTGGCAAAGCGTCAGTTTCGAATTTAACGGTTTTTCTGACCACCCTGTACATGTTCAATAGTATTACAGTTAGCACGACGTGAAACAGCAGTTTAAGACAAACATTTTGACATTTTTACAGTCGCTGAAATCCCAAAAATGGCGGACACAACTGGCAAAGCGTCAGTTTCGAATTTAACGGTTTTTCTTTTTTTTTCTGACCACCCTGTATATGTTCAATAGTATTGTGACTAGCATGACGTGAAACAACAGTTTAAAACGAACATCTTCACATTTTTTCAGTCGCTGAAATCCCAAAAATGGCGGAGATATGGAATTTTCAAAAAATTGATGCAATTTCCAAAAAAAAAGGAACAAATCTCACTTATCTCGAAAACGGTTAGAGTTACAGAAATTTTGCAAGGTACCAAAAATGTTCAAAAGGACTTTTTGCACTCAGTGAATTAGGTTTACATCCACTTAAAACCGGGTAAACGCGGTCACAACTGGCAAAGCGTCAGTTTCGAATTTAACTGTTTTTCTTTTTTTTCTGACCACCCTGTATATGTTCAATAGTATTGCAGTTAGCACGACGTGAAACAGCAGTTTAAAACGAACATTTTGACATTTTTACAGTCGCTGAAATCCCAAAAATGGCGGAGATATGGAATTTTCAAAAAATTTATGCAATTTCAAAAAAAAAGAACAAATCTCACTTATCTCGGAAACGGTTAGAGTTACAGAAATTTTGCAAGGTACCAAAAATGTTCAAAAGGACTTTTTGCACTCCAGTGAATTAGGTTTACATCCACTCAAAACCGGGTAAACGCGGTCACAACTGGCAAAGCGTCAGTTTCAAATTAACCTGTTTTTCTTTTTTTTTTGACCACTCTGTATATGTTCAATAGTATTGTGACTAGCACGACGTAAAACAGCAGTTTAAAACGAACATTTTGACATTTTTACAGTCGCTGAAATCCCAAAAATGGCGTAGATATAGAATTTTCAAAAAATTAATGCAATTTTCAAAAAAAAACAAACAAATCTCACTTATCTCGGAAACGGTTAGAGTTACAGAAATTTTGCAAGGTACCAAAAATGTACAAAAGCCAGTGAATTTTTACATCACTCAAAACGGGGTAAAGTCACAACTGGCAAATTAGGAATTTATGTGTTCCTTTTTTTTCTGGCCACTGTATATGTTCAATAGTATTACAGTTAGCACGACGGGTAAACGCATTTTGACATTTTTACAGTCACAACTATGGAATTTTCAGCAAGCGTCTCGGAAAGTTAGAGTTACAGAATTTAGGTACCTGTTTAAAAGGACTATTTGCATGTAAATCAGGTTTACATCAACTCAAAACCGGGTGACACAACTGGCAAAGCTGTATATGTTTTCTTTCAATAGTATTGTGACTAGCACGACGTGAAACAGCAGTTTAAAACGAACATTTTCTAATTTTTTACAGTCGCTGAAATCCCAAAAATGGCGAAGATATGGAATTTTCAAAAAATTTATGCAATTTTCAAAAATCTTTATGCAATTTTTACCAAAAATGTTCAAAAAAAAAAAGGTTTACAACTCAAAACCGGGTAAACGCGGACACAACTCAAAGCGTATCTCGGAAACGGTTAGAGTTACAGTTTAACACAAAATTTTGACATTTTTTAAGTCGCTGATCACAAAAATGGCGAAGATATGAAATTTTCAAAAAATGTTCATATCTCGGAAAAACGGTTAGAGTTACTTTACCAAAAATGTTTGACCTTTAGCGGACTAGGTTTACACCCACGTAAACGCAATCACATCTGGTAAAGCGTTAATTTCAAATTTAACTGTATATATTTTTGTTTTTTGTTTTTTATATGTTCAATCGTGTTTCGGTTATCACGAGATGAAAAAGGAGTTAATTTCGAACAGATTGAGCTTTTTAGAATTGCTGTAACCCCAAAAATAGAGGAGATACAGTATTTTAAAAAAAAAGTCGAATATCTCGGAGACAGTTAGAGTTACGGAAATTTTGAGAAAGAAGAAGTGTTCAGGATGTGTTTCTGCACTCAGTGGACCAGGTTTACACCCAATTAAAACCTGCTAAATGCAGTCACAACTGGCAGAACGTTAGTTTCAAATTTAATTGTTTTTTTTTTTTTTTTGACACCCTGTATATGTGCAATAGTACTGCAAATAGCACGAGGTGAAACAGCACTTTAAAACAAACATTTTGACCTTTTTATAGTCACTGAAACACCAAAAATGGCGGAGAATCAAAATTTTGATGCAATTTACCAAAAAAAGGCAAAAAAGTCAAATATCTCGGAAAAGGTTAGAGTTAGTGACATTTTGCAGCAGACAAAAAATGTTCAGAATAACTTTCTGCACCCAGTGAACTAGGTTTACACCCATTTAGAACCGGGTAAACGCGGTCACAATTGGACATGTTTTTGTGTTATTTTTTGAACACCCTGTATATGTTCAATCAGTTAGCACGAGGTGAAAGAGCAGTTCAGAAACATTTCTTTTTTAGGTCGGAAACTATTGACGCACTATTTGATCTTAAAAATTTAGTGTTTTTTTGCAGCGTTGCCAAATTACAAATTTTTAGCAAACTAGCGGAAAACGTCTTACCTGTCTTAGAGCTTCTGGCTGTGGCACATTGGTATTATCAAATCTATCGGCGACTTCTCCCAAAAGTTCCAAGTCCTGTTCCAATTGTCTGCAGGAAGCGGTGGCGGTGACGTAAGCAGAAGCCAAGATGAAAATTCCCAAGATGAAGGAAACTACAACCACGGTTACTGCAATGATTTTGGCCACTTGGACTGCCGAGCTTTTGGGTCGTTGATAAGCCTGAAATTACAATTATTATTAAAAATCACCAAATTTGGCACGTTTTAATAAAAATTTTGACGCCCTCTAGCGGCCAAACGGTACCACTTAGCGCCGTCCGCTCATCGTCACGTGATAGCCCCATTTATTGGCTATCTTTCATCATCTGACATGTTTATACAAAATGTTTCAAATAAGCGAGTTATTCGTGATTTTCTGGAAAAGTGCAACAAAATTTAGCCGAAATAAAGGTTTTTCCAAACCTACTGTACTGACCGAAGCCATATTGGATTTCAACCTGTCAAAGCGGCCATTTTGATTAGTTTCAGTCTGGAAAACAAGAATTTCGTGTCGGTTTTGTTCTAACTTACAACGTTTCGGAAATAAGCTAAAAAATATGGCATTTTTGTCATTGTTAACAACTTTCAGAGCGTTGCACCCTTAAAAAATGACGTTTTGACAAATGATACTTTATTTTAAGTCTTAAAGCCACTGACTGACAATTTTATCCAGTACGGCCCTGGTAATTCACTGATCTTAATAAAATTTTAAATAAATTCTGCCAAAAATGTACTAAATCGACAGTAAAAAATCAGGACCGTACCTCGTCTAGTTTCGGAGATATAAATTAAAAAAAAAAGGTTTTCCAAAGTGTCTTTAACATTTAAATTCACTGATTTACATTTTTATCCAGTACGGCCCTGGTAATTCACTGATCTTAATAAAATTTTAAATAAATTCTGCCAAAAATCTACTAAATCGACAGTAAAAAATCAGGACCGTACCTCGTCTAGTTTCGGAGATATAAAATTTTTAAAAAAAATGTTTCGACCAAAGTGTCTTAAACATTTAAAATCACTGATTTACAATTTTGTCCAGTACGGCCCTGGTAATTCACTGATCTTAATAAAATTTTAAATAAATTCTGCCAAAAATCTACTAAATCGACAGTAAAAAATCAGGACCGTACCTCGTCTAGTTTCGGAGATATAAATTTTTGCCAAAAAAAAATGTTTTCCAAAGTGTCTTAAACATTTAAATTCACTGATTTACATTTTTATCCAGTACGGCCCTGGTAATTCACTGATCTTAATAAAATTTTAAATAAATTCTGCCAAAAATCTACTAAATCGACAGTAAAAAATCAGGACCGTACCTCGTCTAGTTTCGGAGATATAAATTTTAAAAAAATGTTTCCCAAAGTGTCTTAAACATTTAAAATCACTGATTTACAATTTTGTCCAGTACGGCCCTGGTAATTCACTGATCTTAATAAAATTTTAAATAAATTCTGCAAAAATCTACTAAATCGACAGTAAAAAATCAGGACCGTACCTCGTCTAGTTTCGGAGATATAAATTTTAAAAAAATGTTTTCCAAAGTGTCTTAAACATTTAAATTCACTGATTTACAATTTTGTCCAGTACGGCCCTGGTAATTCACTGATCTTAATAAAATTTTAAATAAATTCTGCCAAAAATGTACTAAATCGACAGTAAAAAATCAGGACCGTACCTCGTCTAGTTTCGGAGATATAAATTTTTTGAAAATGTTTTCCAAAGTGTTTTTAACATTTAAATTCACTGATTTACATTTTTATCCAGTACGGCCCTGGTAATTCACTGATCTTAATAAAATTTTAAATAAATTCTGCCAAAAATGTACTAAATCGACAGTAAAAAATCAGGACCGTACCTCGTCTAGTTTCGGAGATATAAATTTTTAAAAAATGTTTTCCAAAGTGTCTTTAACATTTAAATTCACTGATTTACAATTTTGTCCAGTACGGCCCTGGTAATTCACTGATCTTAATAAAATTTTAAATAAATTCTGCCAAAAATGTACTAAATCGACAGTAAAAAATCAGGACCGTACCTCGTCTAGTTTCGGAGATATAAATTTAAAAAAAAAATGTTTTCCAAAGTGTCTTTAACATTTAAATTCACTGATTTACAATTTTGTCCAGTACGGCCCTGGTAATTCACTGATCTTAATAAAATTTTAAATAAATTCTGCCAAAAATGTACTAAATCGACAGTAAAAAATCAGGACCGTACCTCGTCTAGTTTCGGAGATATACATTTTTTGAAAATGTTTTCCAAAGTGTCTTTAACATTTAAATTCACTGATTTACAATTTTGTCCAGTACGGCCCTGGTAATTCACTGATCTTAATAAAATTTTAAATAAATTCTGCCAAAAATGTACTAAATCGACAGTAAAAAATCAGGACCGTACCTCGTCTAGTTTCGGAGATATACATTTTTAAAAAATGTTTTCCAAAGTGTCTTAAACATTTAAAATCACTGATTTACAATTTTGTCCAGTACGGCCCTGGTAATTCACTGATCTTAATAAAATTTTGAATAAATTCTGCCAAAAATCTACTAAATCGACAGTAAAAAATCAGGACCGTACCTCGTCTAGTTTCGGAGATATACATTTTTTGAAAATGTTTTCCAAAGTTTCTTAAACATTTAAATTCACTGATTTACATTTTTATCCAGTACGGCCCTGGTAATTCACTGATCTTAATAAAATTTTAAATAAATTCTGCCAAAAATGTACTAAATCGACAGTAAAAAATCAGGACCGTACCTCGTCTAGTTTCGGAGATATACATTTTAAAAAAAATGTTTTCCAAAGTGTCTTAAACATTTAAATTCACTGATTTACAATTTTGTCCAGTACGGCCCTGGTAATTCACTGATTTAAATAAAATTTTAAATAAATTCTGCCAAAAATGTACTAAATCGACAGTAAAAAATCAGGACCGTACCTCGTCTAGTTTCGGAGATATACATTTTTTAAAAAATGTTTTCCAAAGTGTCTTTAACATTTAAATTCACTGATTTACATTTTTATCCAGTACGGCCTTGGTAATTCACTGATCTTAATAAAATTTTAAATAAATTCTGCCAAAAATGTACTAAATCGACAGTAAAAAATCAGGACCGTACCTCGTCTAGTTTCGGAGATATAAATTTTTTGAAAATGTTTTCCAAAGTGTCTTTAACATTTAAATTCACTGATTTACATTTTTGTCCAGTACGGCCTTGGTAATACACTAAGATTGAAAAAACCAAATGTTGTGCATATATTTGTGTATCTTGGTCGCGGTTCCACAAAGTACCATCTTGAGACGACCTTCGCTGAAAACGCTGTGAAATCCCAGCGATTTCGTAAAACCCCATTAAAAAATACACAATTTCTGTGGTATATAAAGGATTGGTAGATAAACCGACAATGGTGTGTTTGTTGTATACTTCTATTAGGTATTCAATGCTAACGATTCGAATTATGCACATTTTAACAGCAGCGTTTTGTCTGTTTTGTAATTCAAACTACAATAACTGTTGCACCTGTTGAATACTATATTAGAATGGTGGTGTATGGTCTAGAAAATTAAGACAAAATCTTGCAACAATGTATGCTGTTACCTGAGTTTAAACAAAGACATTTAACCTTAACTATCTCTAAAAAATTATCACAGTGTTGCCAATCTTGCTAGTTCCAGGGACAAGAAAAATCTGAGAACTTATTTCTTGTTAGAATAAAAACTATAGTATAGTTAACAATTTAAATATACAAAGCAACCTGAAATTGTTCAACAAAAATTGCAAGAAAATAAGAAAAAATGTTTTTTTATCAAATATTACTGTTCTCCAATCTACAGGGTGCTCAATTTTATTTAAAATAAATTATAATATTTTATATATTAAATGTGATTTAAACAATATTATAATAACATTGTTTAAAACACATTTTAAACCAACTTCAAGACTAAAAAAACACATTAAAATTTGTCCTTCTTTTCAATTCAGTAGTTATGAAAGTTGTACAAAACAAGCAAATAATTTTTGAAAAATTGCCATATATTAACCGTAAAATTTGATTTTTAGATAGGTTCGTTTTCAAACTGTGTTTCTGGCAGTTCAAACTTTGACTACGCTTTCCCACTGACTGTACCAAATTTTGAAGTGTTTTTTCAGGTTATTAGATAGAAAATTTAATGAGGATTCCAAAAATGTGCTTAAAAGAGTCATTTTCTCACCCCAAGTGAGTTTTACAGGCGATTTTGTTCCCGACTGTTTTTTCAAACTGTGTTTCTGGCCGCTCAAATTTTGATACCGCTTTTCTCCCTGACTGTACCAAATTTTGAAGTGTTTTTTCAGGTCATTGGATAGGAAATTTGATGAGGATTCCAAAAATGTGCTTAAAACAGTCATTTTCTCACTCCAAGTGAGTTTTACAGGCGATTTTGTTCCCGACTGTCTTTTCAAACTGTGTTTCTGGCAGTTCAAACTTTGACACCGCTTTTCTCCCTTACTGTACTAAATTTTGTAATTTTTTTCATGTTATTGGATAGGAAATTTAATGAGGATTCCAAAAATGTGCTTAAAACAGTCATTTTCTCACTCCAAGTGAGTTTTACAGGCAATTTTGTTCCCGACTGTTTTTTCAAACTGTGTTTCTGGCAGCTCAAACTTTAACACCGCTTTTCTCCCTGACTGTACCAAATTTTGAAGTGTTTTTTCAGGTTATTGGATAGGAAATTTGATGAGAATTCCAAAAATGTGCTTAAAACAGTCATTTTCTCACTCCAAGTGAGTTTTACAGGCGATTTTGTTCCCGACTGTCTTTTCAAACTGTGTTTCTGGCAGTTCAAACTTTGACACCGCTTTTCTCCCTTACTGTACTAAACTTTGTAATTTTTTCATGTTATTGGATAGGAAATTTAATGACGATTCCAAAAATGTGCTTAAAACAGTCATTTTCTCACTCCAAGTGAGTTTTACAGGCAATTTTGTTCCCGACTGTTTTTTCAAACTGTGTTTCTGGCAGCTCAAACTTTAACACCGCTTTTCTCCCTGACTGTACCAAATTTTGAAGTGTTTTTTCAGGTTATTGGATAGGAAATTTGATGAGAATTCCAAAAATGTGCTTAAAACAGTCATTTTCTCACTCCAAGTGAGTTTTACAGGCGATTTTGTTCCCGACTGTCTTTTCAAACTGTGTTTCTGGCAGCTCAAACTTTGACACCGCTTTTCTCCCTGACTGTACCAAATTTTGAAGTGTTTTTTCAGGTTATTGGATAGGAAATTTAATGAGGATTCCAAAAATGTGCTTAAAACAGTCATTTTCTCACTCCAAGTGAGTTTTACTGGCGATTTTGTTCCCGACTGTCTTTTCAAACTGTGTTACTGGCAGCTCAAACTTTGACACCGCTTTTCTCCCTGACTGTACCAAATTTTGAAGTGTTTTTTAGGTTATTGGATAGAAAATTTAATGAGGATTCAAAAAATGTGCTTAAAACAGTCATTTTCTCATTCCAAGTGGGTTTTACTGGCGATTTTATCTCTGACTGTCCTTTCAAACTGTGTTTCTGGCAGCTCAAACTTTGACACCGCTTTTCTCTCTGACTGTACCAAATTTTGAAGTGTTTTTTCAGGTTATTGGATAGGAAATTTAATGAGGATTCAAAAATGTGCTTAAAACTGTCATTTTCTCACTTCAAGTGAGTTTTACAGGCGATTTTGTTCCCGACTGTCTTTTCAAACTGTGTTTCTGGCAGCTCAAACTTTGACACCGCTTTTCTCCTGACTGTACCAAATTTTGAAGTGTTTTTTCAGGTTATTGGATAGGAAATTTAATGAGGATTCCAAAAATGTGCTTAAAACAGTCATTTTCTCACTCCAAGTGAGTTTTACTGGCGATTTTGTTCCCGACTGTCTTTTCAAACTGTGTTTCTGGCAGCTCAAACTTTGACACCGCTTTTCTCCCTGACTGTACCAAATTTTGAAGTGTTTTTTCAGGTTATTGGATAGGAAATTTAATGAGAATTCCAAAAATGTGCTTAAAACAGTCATTTTCTCATTCCAAGTGGGTTTTACTGGCGATTTTATCTCTGACTGTCCTTTCAAACTGTGTTTCTGGCAGCTCAAACTTTGACACCGCTTTTCTCTCTGACTGTACCAAATTTTGAAGTGTTTTTTCAGGTTATTGGATAGGAAATTTGATGAGGATTCCAAAAATGTGCTTAAAACAGTCATTTTCTCACTCCAAATGGGTTTTACAGGCGATTTTGTTCCCGACTGTCTTTTCAAACTGTGTTTCTGGCAGCTCAAACTTTGACACCGCTTTTCTCCCTGACTGTACCAAATTTTGAAGTGTTTTTTCAGGCTATCGGATAGGAAATTTGATGAGGATTCCAAAAATGTGCTTAAAACAGTAATTTTCTCATTCCAAGTGGGTTTTACTGGCGATTTTATCTCTGACTGTCTTTTCAAACTGTGTTTCGGGCAGCTCAACCTTTGACTACACTTTACCCCCTGACTGTAGGTACTAAATTTTGTATTGTTTTTTTCAGGTTATTAGATAAAAATTTAATGACGAATCTACAAATGTTCTTAAAATTGTCATTTTCTCACTCCAAGTGAGTTTTACTGGCGATTTTGTTCCCGACTGTCTTTTCAAACTGTGTTTCTGGCAGCTCAAACTTTGACACCGCTTTTCTCCCTGACTGTACCAAATTTTGAAGTGTTTTTTCAGGTTATTGGATAGGAAATTTAATGAGGATTCCAAAAATGTGCTTAAAACAGTCATTTTCTCACTACAAATGGGTTTTACAGGCGATTTTGTTCCCGACTGTCTTTTCAAACTGTGTTTCTGGCAGCTCAAACTTTGACACTGCTTTTCTCCCTGACTGTACCAAATTTTGAAGTGTTTTTTCAGGTTATTGGATAGAAAATTTAATGAGGATTCCAAAAATGTGCTTAAAACAGTCATTTTCTCACCACAAGTGAGTTTTACAGGCGATTTTGTTCCCGACTGTCCTTTCAAACTGTGTTTCTGGCAGCTCAAATTTTGACACCGCTTTTCTCCCTGACCGTACCAAATTTTGAAGTGTTTTTTCAGGTTATTGGATAGGAAATTTGATGAGAATTCCAAAAATGTGCTTAAAACTGTCATTTTCTCACTCCAAGTGAGTTTTACAGGCGAATTTGTTCCCGACTGTCCTTTCAAACTGTGTTTCTGGCAACTCAAACTTTGACACCGCTTTGCTCCCTGACTGTACCAAATTTTGAAGTGTATTTTCAGGTTATTGGATAGGAAATTTAATGAGAATTCCAAAAATGCGCTTAAAACTGTCATTTTCTCACTTCAAGTGAGTTTTACAGGCGATTTTGTTCCCGACTGTCTTTTCAAACTGTGTTTCTGACAGCTCAACCTTTGACACCGCTTTTCTCCCTGACTGTATCAAATTTTGAAGTGTATTTTCAGGTTATTGGATAGGAAATTTGATGAGAATTCCAAAAATGTGCTTAAAACAGTCATTTTCTCACTCCAAGTGAGTTTTACAGGCGATTTTGTTCCCGACTGTCTTTTCAAACTGTGTTTCTGGCAGCTCAACCTTTGACTACACTTTACCCCCTGACTGTAGGTACTAACCTTTGTATTGTTTTTTTTTAGGTTATTAGATAGAAAATTTAATGGGGATTCCAAAAATGTGCTCAAAACAGTAATTTTCTTACTCTAGGTGAGTTTTATCAACGATTTTGTCGTTGACTGTCCTTTCAAACTGTGTTTTGGCAGTTCAAACTTTTCTTTTGGTCTTTTTGTTTAGTTTCAGCAATGCGATTATTATTCTTAATTTTATTGATTCTATTTTTGAAAATTTAATTAATTAGTTTTTGAGGATAATTGTAAAATTTTAAGGCGTTTTTAGCTTTATTAATGGCTTTAGCTTGAAACCGCCTTGATTTTTTTGGCCTAAACTATGATTTGAATCAAACTGTAAACAACGGGAGGACCAAATTAAAATTTTTTGCTCTACACCACTGGAAAGAGGAGCTCAAAACGGTCTATTTAAGTGGTTGAACCACCCTGAACTCCCAAAAATAACCGAGTTACAGGGTGCTCAAATTTTAAACCACAATTTGAAGTAATTGGAAAATTTGTTGCATCAAAGCAGTTTTCCTGAATAACTAAAAAACGAAAAATTTGAAGGAGAGCAAAAATGTTCTGCTAAACTCATACCGGGAAGTTTCACAGTCAGTGTCGCTACTATACAGGGGGTGTAAAAATGTATAGGGTGGCACCTGACAATCACCCTGTATATACACAGTACAACTTTCTACAGATTGTGTTACGTAATAGTGAGATAATTTGTACTGAGCTGAAACATTACCGTAAGTTTTTTAATGTTTTAGTGTGTCTAATGACAGTATAATCAGTCACGGTCCATTACGTGACAATTAGTTGTTTTTTTCAAGCTTTATACTGCCACCAAGGCTGATGACAACACAAACTGTGTTAAGAGTTTGTTTACACGAGTTGGAACAATCAAATTCACGTTTCACAGTAACAACTGGCAAAATGCATTTTTAAATAATTAATCTGATGAGAAAAATCCGCCGAATCTCCGGTTTTCAACCATAAATTGATTAAATATGAAGTTTATAGAAAATAACGAAGGCAATAATTAGTTTGGCTTTGTTCTGTTCATAAACAATAATGACTGAACAAGGACACTGGTTCCGGTCGAAAGTTTCCAGTTCATCCAGTTACTAACTCGAGGTTTTACTATTGTTTATAACAATATTAAACAATTCCCATGGCAGTTTTTTTGTATTTTAAGGTGTTTTTAAAAAACTGGTGGTCACGTAATTATTAAACAAACCGCCTTCAGTTGTATAAGATGGATTTCAAAACGGACCAACCAATAATAATATTGATGGCTTTTAAATGGCAGGATTGTAATTGTTCTTCTTCTACCGGTTAACGACCCACACACACTGATTTTTCTACCATAACACACCTTGACCGACTAAATCAAAATTCAACCCACAACGTGTATGCAATTTACTCGTTTCCGGTAATTAATACCTAAAAACAAGATTTTTATACCAAAAAAAAACATTATAGTTATTAACCAGTTGGAAATTTCCAAACTATAATCAACCAGAAACCACTTTTTCAAATGATTATAAGTTTCAATTATTGTTTTTTCTAGGATTTAGTTGGTTAATAATGAGTATTGCTTAGCCAAATTGAAATTTGACAATGTTGTCAAAAATTGTGAAAAATAGTATACTTATTTAATTAGGAAAATACCCTATTTGTGAGAAAATTGTTGGAATATACAGTTTTAAGTGTCAATAATTCACCATTTGATAGCCAATCAAAAAATAAGTTGACTTGCATTATGTCATTTTTCTGAAAAACGTTTCCTAAGGAAGATACAGTCCTCCAAATTTCAATTTAAAAAATCGTTTTATAGTTTAAAACTGAACATCCAAGACTTGTGAAAGTCCAAATTTGTACTGAATAGTCTAAAAACTTTTTTACTACTAGGAATGGTCTTATGATTCGCTTTCTCAGACTGTCATCCTGGTTGAGTGTCTGAAACTGGCATTCAAGAACTAAAAAAAGTCCGGAAATCAAGACAAAGATTGTATTGTGCATGAAACTCATTTTTTACTACTAAAAATAATATAAAAGTTGACTTTTAATGCTAGAACTGACTTTACTAGGACTAAAGAGAGTCCAAAAGTATATTTTCAAGACTTTAATTGGTGTACAACTCAATTTTCTGGACTGGACAACAAGTCTAGAAGTAAATTACATTTTTGGACTATTTTATTTCTAAAAATTAGTTCTCAAGACTATTAATGTAGCATTTGGTACCAACATTTTTTACTTTTATTACTGAAGAAACTTGACTTTTGGAAATAGTCTTAAACTCGATTTTTCAGTCTTAAAAAGCACTAAAAACAGTCTGAATTTCTTAGAGATGCTACAATTTATTGCACCTATGAGTGTAGAAGTCAATTTAATAGTGAAGAAGCTTGAAATAACATTTTCAAGACTATGGTCAGTGGACACACTGGCTTTTAGGCCTGATAAGTCAAAAACTTTGTAAAGATAGTCTTGAAACTCGATTTGAGGCACTGAAAACAGCCTTAAAACAGTCTAGTTTATTAAGAAATACCCGAATTTTTAGCACTGAGGTGTCTAGAAGTCGATTTAATAGTGACAAAGCTTGGAATGCCATTTTAAGTATATGAAGAATGTAAAAATTGTTTTTTAAGTTTGCTATGTCAATAACTTGGTGAAGATAGTCTTGAAACTCGATTTTCCAAGCTGAAAGCAGTTTTGAAGCACTAAAAATAGTCCAGAATTCGAAGAAAATGAAAAGCAAAGTAAAAAGCACGAAAAGTTCGTTTTCAAGATAATTTTCATGAATCTAATGTTAATGTCCTGCATCTAAGACTATTTTCAAGACTAAAATATTGAAATTTGTCTTCAAATTATGAAAACTTACTTCAAATGCAAATTTTAAGCTTCTGATGTCACTTTTCATTAGTTCAGTCACATTTTGGGGTTCAAGTCAATTTTTAAGGTTTAAATGTATGAATTTGTAGTAACAAATTCTTGAAAAAGTACTTAGTTTTTATGTCTATAAGTCAATTTTCAGTATTAAAGTCTCTCGATTTGCATGAAAAGTCAATTTTCAAAAAGTCTTTCAGTTTGTCTGGAAACTATGAAAACTGGCTACAATAATATTTTTTAAACTTCTTAAGTGAATTTTCCGTTTCCAAGACAATTTTTAAGTTGGGTTGGGTTAGTTTTGGGTCTTTGACCGTAATAACGTGTAATAAAGTGCTTGTTCCAAATTTGATCAATATTGCTCCAACGGTCTGACAGTTATGACAAAAAAAAAACGATTTTTTAAACAGAAATTTGAAGGACTGTATTTTCCTTAAGAAGCACTTTTCAGGAAAATGACATAATGAATGTCAACTTATTTTTTAATTGGCTATGGATTGGTGAATTATTGACATTTAAAACTGGACCACCCTGTATAACAGTCAAGTGATCCTAAAGACATTGAATTGGCAACTGTCAAAGTTCAAATGTTAACAAGATAAAACGAAATAGTAGTCGCTGACTTCCAATTCATCCAATCCAATAGTTTTATTTTAACAAGTTTTTCAGTGTTTTGTTGTCTAACACCCCACGGTTAAAGTGTCAAACCTACCTTGGCCGCATGTAAAGTGACGTTTAACTGAGTGGGATGATCGTCGACCACCATAAATTCCAGTTCTCTAGGAACGAAACCGTCCGCGTAAACCTATAATCAAGTACACTGTTGCCACACTGCTAGTAGAAAGCAACTTTTTTCTTTTTACCTCAAGCTTATACACTCCGGGCAGTAGAATTCGCCAAAATTCGCCATATTTGGTTGTTTGGAAACCCACGTCCCTGGACTTGATTTTCAATGAGGCCTTTTCTACGGGGTTGCCAGCCTCGTCAAACACAAAGCCTTGCACGCCTCTATGCGCCTCGGAAAGGAATTTGATCAAAGCCTAAAATAAAGTTTTAAGTCATTACGTATAAAATATCAAGCCTTTAAAGGAAGATAATGCAGAATAAGTTGAGGTGAACACTAGTAAACTTAATTGAAAGATAAAATACGAATCAAAGCTAAATAAAAATGTACTTTTTTTAAACACTCTGTAAATATGAGCTGTAACGTACCACCCGATTATCCTCCCAATACTTGGGCAACTCATAGGCAGGGGGATATTTACAGCAAGATATCTCCAAGGTAATTTCCATACAACCGTACCAAACATAGTTGTAATCCTGCATTCCACCAATGAGCGGATACCATTCGGCTCCGTTGGTGATTCCCTAGAAAAGAGTAAATTCAAGTTATTTCGTGTTAATATAAGGGTTTCACAAGGTAACTTACCCTTCTAAAGGAGGTTTGCGATGTCTGGCACGAAACGCCCTTGCTCATTTTAGCGTGGTTGGTTGAATAGGTCAATGCCAGGTGTTTGAACACGTCATCGTCCGGCGTCAGTGACGGGGAGTGTGTGTACGTTGTAAACACTGTTAAAAACACCCAGTTAGTGTACGGTTACGGTACATGGTGTCCCAAATTCAAGTGGTGTAATAGAAAACGACACTAACGAGATTGACCTTAAATGCCGCTACTTTGCCAGATGTTTTTCTTTTCTAATCAAACTCTATTTTTGCACAAAAATATAACTTTGATTATACAGGTGTGGTAAATCCAAAAGCGACCATAGGAAAACCGTGTAACGGACAGAGAAACGTAGGTAATTGCATGCGCGGGAGAAAGACAGAAAACGAAAAAAATATCAAGTAGGCCATATTTTTAGCGCGCTGTTGCCAAACGCCGTAAGTAAGTTTGTCGAGGGTATTGAATACTTACGGCGTTTGGCAACAGCGCGCTAAAAATATGGCCTACTTGATATTTTTTTGTTTTCTGTCTTTCTCCCGCGCATGCAATTACCTACGTTTCTCTGTCCGTTACACGGTTTTCCTATGGTCGCTTTTGGATTTACCACACCTGTATACCGGGTGTTAAACTGTCAAAATCTAAATGATGATCTCAATTTAAAAATATGCAGTAGGCTGTAAAAACAAAAGAACCAGAGTCGTTTGTCAAGTTCACTGTGTGGCTTATTAGTGTCATTTCCTATAGCGTTGGAAAATTTAGAATATAAGACACCATAATACCATTTTAGTTGGACTTACTAGAACACAAAGCGGCAGATACACACACTCCTTATTAGAGAGCAGCGTGAACCACTTACAAATTATTATTACAAAAAATGCCAAACCACCCTTTTTCAAGGTTTACACTTACGCGAGTTGGGGCTGTTATCGAAGGGGTAACTGGCGACCAGCGCCCCACCGTGTAGACTGCCCGACAACACAAACTGAATCTTTTTGATCCACTCTTTGACCGCTTCGGTTTCTGGTTGGGGTCGTTTGTTGTTCTGTTTGAAGTAGTCGGGGAAGTTTCGGTTCAAGTCAAAACCTTGCGAGTTGTACCTACAATTTTATCATTAAGTATATGACGTCATTCGTATACAGAGAGAACCACGCTGACCTTCCTTGAGCACCGTCACAGGTGCCCTCTTTGGACACTTCGAACCCGTCCGGGTTCATTGACGGCATAATGTGAATCCTGGTGTTGTCCAGCAACCACTTAATATACGCGTCAGTATTGTAGCTGGTCACTAAGTACTTGAAATTCAACAATTGTCAGTAAGTTAGAGACTTATGCTTGGTTCACATGAATCCGGAACATTCGCGGAATGCGGACAGCGGAAAATCGTTCAGCCAATCAGCGTTCTGTCCGTCTATCCGGACCGGATTGCATATTTTGATATTTTCCGCGCGTAAACGTCGTAATCATGACATTCATGACAGGGACAGAAAACAAAACAGAAACAGCAAAGCAAATATGTCCGTGGAGATGAACGAAAACGATTTTAACACTACGCTAATTGATTTTGTCCAAAGTTACCCCATTTTGTGGGATTCTAAGCACCCTCAACACAAGGATAATAATGCCTTGAAGAAGGCTTGGCTTCAAATTGCCAATCGAATGAAAACAATAGGTATTCGGTACAGTCAGAGAGAAAAGCGCTGTCAAAGTTTGAACTGCCAGAAGCACAGTTTGAAAAGACAGTCAGCAACAAAATCGTCTGTTAAACTCACTTGGAGTGAGAAAATAACAGTTTTATCCACATTTTTGGAATCCTTATTAAGTTTCCTATCTACTAACCTAAAAAAAACACTAAAAAGTCGAGTATAGTCAGTTAGAAAAACAGTATCAAAGTTTGAACTGCCAGAAACACGGTTTGAAAGGACAGTCAGAGACAAAATCGTCTGTAAAACCCACTTGGAATGAGAAAATGACAGTTTTAAGCACATTTTTGGAATCCTCGTTAAATTTCCTATTCAGTTACTTGGAAAACCGTATAAAATGTGGTACAGTCTGGGAGAAAAGCAGTGTCAAATTTTGAACTAAAAGAAACACAGTTCGGAAGGACAGTCAGGGACAAAATCGCTGGTGAAACCCACTTCTAGTAAGAAAATGTTTGATTTAAGTACATTTTTGGAATCCTCATTAAATTTCCTTTTCAATAGCCAAAAAAAAACAAAAAACATATCGGTACAGTCATGGTGAAAAATGGTGTCAAAGTTTGAATTGTTAGAAACACAGTTTGAAAGGACAGTCAAGGACAAAATCGCCTGTAAAACCCACTTGGAATGAGAAAATGACAGTTTTAAGCACATTTTTGGAATCCTCATTAAATTTCTTATCCAATAACCTGAAAATGACAGTTTTAAGCACATTTTTGGAATCCTCATTAAATTTCCTATAAGTTTCCTATCTACTAACCTAAAAAAACACTAAAAAATCGAGTATAGTCAGTTAGAAAAACAGTATCAAAGTTTGAACTGCCAGAAACACAGTTTGAAAGGACAGTCAGAGACAAAATCGCTTGTAAAAACAGTAACAGTCACAAATCCTTATTGTTTCCTATCTACTAACCTACAAAACAACAAATTGAGTACAGTCAGAGAGAAAAAAAGTGTCAAAATTTGAAACACAGTTTGAAAGGACAGTCAAGGACAAAATCGCCTGTAAAACCCACTTGTAGTGTGAAAATGACAGTTTTAAGCACATTTTTGGAATCCTTATTAAATTTCCTATCCAATAGCCTAAAAAAATATCACTAAATTCGGTACAGTCAGGGAGAAAAGTGCTGCCAAAGTTTGAAAACACAGTCAGCGACAAAATCGTCTGTTAAACCCACTTGGAGTGAGAAAATGACAGTTTTAAGCACATTTTTGGAATCCTCATTAAATTTCCTATCACTAACCTAAAAAAACACTACCAAATTGAGTACAGTCAGAGAGAAAAACAGTGTCAAAGTTTGAACTAACAGAAACACAGTTTGAAAGGACAGTCAAGGACAAAATCGCCTGTAAAACCCACTTGTAGTGTGAAAATGACAGTTTTAAGCACATTTTTGGAATCCTCATTAAATTTCCTATCCAATAGTCTAAAAAAACACTAAAAAATCGAGTATAGTCAGTTAGAAAAACAGTGTCAAAATTTGAACTGCTAGAAACACAGTTTGAAAGGACAGTCAAGGACAAAATCGCCTGTAAAACCCACTTGTATTAAACACTATTCCGTCAACCATTCCGCAGCTGTGTCACTCGTCACATGTGAACGACAAGTAGTTTTCCGTGCGTAAAAAGCATTCATTCCGCACCCCGCGCTCCTTTATAATTCCGGATACATGAGAACCGAGCTTTAAGGTTTGTTCGCAGAGATAATCCACAATCACAATAGAAATATGCACATCAGCTATTGGTTACTAGCCTTCAACCAATAAGAGTCGAAATTTCTCTGATTTTTAGTAGGAAAAAAATTATGTATTGCCTCTGCAAACAGGCCTGAATAAACATTATCTTACATGGATTAGCTGTAACAGCAACTCGCGACTGACAGCCTCGTTGCCATGGATATTGCCAATGTACTTTACGTCTGGTTTACCAATCATGTGTTCGTAAGGTGAAGCTGACACTACCATAACCCATAAGTCACGCCCTAAAACAGTCCTAATGTCACACAAAAAAACCAAACTGTATGTAAATTTTAGATAACCTTTTACGGATTTTCCTATCGAATAAAGCGCAGTCAGGGACGGATAACGGGCAGTGGTTTGTCGTAAAAACTGAGTCATCTGATCGAATCTATGGTACTTGTAGTCGATTTTGTACGGTTCCGCATATTGCTGGTCCAGGTTTAAGTTGGCGCTAGTGGCGTAATGCCTTAACTCGGCCTGGTTTGCAGGATCTCCAACCTTAAAGAAAAACTATTACGGCTACAGAACATTATACCAATCGCAATAATTTACCGCCACTCGTCTGATTTGGGACACATTCAAAGTTTTGACGTTGGATGGGACATCATCAGGAAACACTACCGAATCGTCAGCCACTTGAAAACTTGACGTTAAATGGGCTTGGTTGAAATTGCTCGGTACTTCACCAGACTGGACTAATGTAAAGACAGCCAACAAGATGGCGTGACAGTACGGTACTCTCATCATAGTTTGTATGTACCGTTGAGGGCGCTGCAATATAAAATCCCACACAAACAGAATTTAGAATAGCTATGTTGTATTACAGGAATATTACGTTATATAATTTCCTAGTTCCTAGTAGTGTAGTAGATGACATTTTCTTTGAGTACAATTTACAAAAAAAGGTCGCATATAGTTTATGTCTCTTTATTCGGACCTCGACAGTCATTATAGTACATTTATAACGAGAATAGGAAGTGATTTTTTCCGTCCTTGACCCACTGGCTTAATGCTTTAGGTCGGTCAAACTTGTTTCAGGTTTAATTGGCTTCCTTTTCAACGTTAACAATCATGTTGACCATGCTTGTCGTTGTCTCTATATAAAAACGAAATTGCAGCAATTTACCTTATTCTAGCATTTCTAGCTCACAGTATAATTGGTGTGAATAAGACCCAGATTTGGCCACTGTATTTTTTATAGCATTATGTATTAGTTAGAAAATTTGGAAAAAAATCAAAGCTAACCTTTAAGGGCAACACAATTGAGTGTCAAAAATTTTGGCGATATTTTGAATTATGAATTGACGTATTAATCATAAAAATAATCAAACTTAATTAGGGTTGTGCTGTCATGCACAGGCCGAGTGATATGTGTTTTATAGCCAATTGTCAAATGACGTCACACATTGGTTCCAACCATACTGACACATGTCACTTCTGAAGCACGCTTAACCAATCACAAACTATCGACTGAGCTGCGATTGGTGCACATGTTAGACTTACCCTTATTCTATACAGGGTGGTCCAGTTTTAAATGTCAATAATTCACCAATCCATAGCCAATTAAAAAATAAGTTGACATTCATTATGTCATTTTCCTGAAAAGTGCTTCCTAAGGAAAATACAGTCCTTCAAATTTCTGTTTAAAAAATCGTTTTTTTTGTCATAACTGTCAGACCGTTGGAGCAATATTGATCAAATTTGGAACAAGCACTTTATTACACGTTATTACGGTCAAAGACCCAAAACTAACCCAACCCAACTTAAAAAGTTTTGTCTTGGAAACGGAAAAATTCACTTAAAAAGAAGTTTAAAAAATATTATTGTAGCCAGTTTTCATGAACCCCAAAATTTGAAGACAAATTTCAATATTTTAGTCTTGAAAATAGTCTTAGATGCAGGACATTGACATTAGATTCATGAAAATTGTCTTGAAAACGAACTTTTCGTGCTTTTTACTTTGCTTTTCATTTTCTTCGAATTCTGGACTATTTTTAGTGCTTCAAAACTGCTTTCAGCTTGGAAAATCGAGTTTCAAGACTATCTTTACCAAGTTATTGACATAGCAAACTTAAAAAACAATTTTTACATTCTTCATAGACTTAAAATGGCATTCCAAGCTTTGTCACTATTAAATCGACTTCTAGACACCTCAGTGCTAAAAATTCGGGTATTTCTTACTAAACTAGACTGTTTTTGGTGTTTTAAGGCTGTTTTCAGTGCCTCAAATCGAGTTTCAAGACTATCTTTACAAAGTTTTTGACTTATCAGGCCTAAAAGCCAGTGTGTCCACTGACCATAGTCTTGAAAATGTTATTTCAAGCTTCTTCACTATTAAATTGACTTCTACACTCATAGGTGCAATAAATTGTAGCATCTCTAAGAAATTCAGACTGTTTTTAGTGCTTTTTAAGACTGAAAAATCGAGTTTAAGACTATTTCCAAAAGTCAAGTTTCTTCAGTAATAAAAGTAAAAAATGTTGGTACCAAATGCTACAATAATAGTCTTGAGAACTAATTTTTAGAAATAAAATAGTCCGAAAATTTAATTTACTTCTTGACTTGTTGAAAGTTGAAGAAAATTGAGTTGTACACCAATTAAAGTCTTGAAAATATACTTTTGGACTCTCTTTAGTCCTAGTAAGGTCCGTTCTAGCATTAAAAGTCAACTTTTATACTATTTTTAGTAGTAAAAAATGAGTTTCATGCACAATACAATCTTTGTCTTGATTTCCGGACTTTTTTTAGTTCTTGAATGCCAGTTTCAGACACTCAACCAGGATGGCAGTCTGAGAAAGCAAATCATAAGACCATTCCTAATAGTAAAAAGCAAGTTTTTAGACTATTCAGTACAAATTTGGACTTTCACAAGTCTTGAATGTTCAGTTTTAAACTATAAAACGATTTTTTAAATTGAAATTTGGAGGACTGTATCTTCCTTAGGAAACGTTTTTCAGAAAAATGACATAATGCAAGTCAACTTATTTTTTGATTAGCTATCAAATGGTGAATTATTGACACTTAAAACTGGACCACCCTGTATAAGTAATTTCTACTGAAAAGTATTTACATTGTAACAATGTTTTTTTCTTAAAATCAGCTACAAAACACACAAAACGTTAAGCAGGAATTTTGTAATATTAATTTTAGTGTCAAGTTCATCAGCCTTTCGGTTGCTAAACACCAAATTATTGAACAGAGCCAAATTGGGCAATAATTTTGACTTGTTGACCAAACTCACATAATATGCCAGATGGTTTTTATAATTGACGCTTGCGAAAGTGCAATTTCACTTTTCATACATTTAACACATTACAAGAGAAAATTAACAGGACTATTTAGGAAAATTATTAGACCACGACTCCTCTGCCCCAGGTGAAAATTTTCGGTGTAGAGAGACATTTTATGTGGTAAAATATTGAGTAATTTAGCCACATTTTACGTGTAAATTTCTTGTTTTAAAGATAACCTTAGAAAAAATGCGGTTGGCAATGAAAAACACATTATAACGTAAAGTTCTCGGTCATTCTTGGAATATTTATTGTTTATGCTGTAATTACCTTTTTGTTTGGTTGCAACTAAAATTCTAATTAAAGAAGTATTTAAAGCAGTTTCGAGGTCTTTATAACTGTATGTATTAGTCGTTAAATCACCAAATTGTCACGTATCCAATAAAACCAAAGTACAGTTAGGTGGATGCCCTAATTTACCTGGAGGTACATATTATACAGTGATATTGTTTTTAATATATCGATTACTTACCAGGTTTTTGGGACAGCGACACAAACAAGGGCTTCAATTGGGCATTTGGTGTAAGGTCGCGGAAAAATCTCACCGAAACTGAGACGGATACAACTGAAACTGGCTTCTTTCACTTTTTACTGCACGCCGTTGAGGAAATCGGGCCGACACTGTTTTCTCTCTTCAACTTCTCCGAATCCGTCGCAGCTTTCTCACGATTCCGGCCCCATGAGTCGATACCCAATGGAATATGGTCTTAATTTCACCTGCAATGAACTTGTACCGTTGCTGCTCACCAATACACGGATGGATGGACTGCGCTCTTTGTAGTCCGGTTAAAAAATGCTTTCAACTCGACTAGTTGCACGTACAAAACAGGACAAAATCTTGTTAAATAGTATCCATTTGGCAACACGGCATTTTTGAGAGATGTCACACGCAAAGTTAAAACCAAAAAGCGATTGATTTGATTGCGAACTGTCCGCGTCTGCCCGGACTATACTGCTGTATAGGTAATTCCGTAAAATGCAATCCGTAGCCAATACTTTTAGTCTAAATCGATCCCCTCTACACAAGTGTATGTTATTCACACAAAAGATACAAATAGTAAGGATGTGGTTAAAAGTGTTTCGCTTATTAACCACTTCGCGCTGCAATCGTAATTATTATAGAAATGTTCAAAAATGGCGTATCCGTCAAACTAAAAAACGCTTAAACGCAGCAGATTACGCTGAAAGCGCTCATTGAATTTTAAAGCAAAGTTCGTTCTGATTATTTTTACTACTACAATTACGTTTTTTTTTTACTGGAACCAAAAAGTAAATTAAAATAATAAATAACGCACTTTAAATTGTATACCATATTTTATTGTATGGCGCACGCTTGACTTTCCTTTTTAGCACGTTTAATTTTTAAAGTAGGATATTTCGATTTTCCATCACTTTTGGGCGGAGTGTACGGGATCAATTCCGCATTAATCACGGGCGGCTGTCTGCCCACCTCCAAACAATTGGGCGGCAAATTCAAATACCTGGCAATTATGTCGGCGAAAGTGGCATCGACCTGAAAGTTAACGCATTAAATCTAGCGCAAATTCAGTGCGTTTTAACGCACATTTTCACCATTTTTCGCCGACACGTGGTAACTGTACAGTTTGTTGTCGTGCACGAAACTGTCGGTTACGGCACGGGCTACGGCTCTTTTATGCTCCAAATCACCTAAAAAATGTGTTTATCTCATTTTTATGTTTTCATTAAATGGACACTTTTGTAATAGTATAGATCACATTCCAGAATGACGTTATTGACAGTTTAAATGGGCGCCGTCATATAAGAGAAAAAAGAGTAACTAATAATTGAGTACATGATGATGAGATTTGAGAGTTTTTATCATTTGCTTTATCATATAATAAAGTAGATGTTTTTATTCTTTAATTGAACACTAACTGAAAGTTGAACGGCTTTTTTGTTGCCTCAAAACATAAGCCAAAATGCAATGTTTTGATGCCAACTGTCAGTGAGGATGACAATCAGAAGAATTATTATGTTTACGTTCAAGATTAGCTGTGATTGGTCTATTTCATATTGCACGCTGAAAATTGCCTGTGATTGGTCTATTTCTGTATAGATTCAACCGTTGGCAATTGCCTACTTATCCGTTCTCTAAACTGTTAATGAACTAATATCCCTGTAGAAGAAGGAAAAAGTTTTTCTTCTATAAATACTAAAAAGATAAGCAAACTATGAATTGTTTTTAACGTGCCAGAGGCCTCTGACAGCCATTTTGAATTGCCAGAGGCCTCTGAAACCTTCTTAAGCTTACTATGAATTGTTTTTAACGTGCCAGAAGCCTCTAGCAGCCATTTTGTATTGCCAGAGGCCTCTGAAACCTTCTTAAGCTTACTATGAATTGTTTTTAACGTGCCAGAGGCCTCTGGCAGCCATTTTGTATTGCCAGAGGCCTCTGAAACCTTCTTAAGCTTACTAAAACTGTTTTTAACGTGCCAGAGGCCTCTGGCAGCCATTTTGTATTGCCAGAGGCCTCTGAAACCTTCTTAAGCTTACTATGAATTGTTTTTAACGTGCCAGAGGCCTCTGGCAGCCATTTTGAATTGCCAGAGGCCTCTGAAACCTTCTTAAGCTTACTATGAATTGTTTTTAACGTGCCAGAAGCCTCTAGCAGCCATTTTGTATTGCCAGAGGCCTCTGAAACCTTCTTAAGCTTACTATGAATTGTTTTTAACGTGCCAGAAGCCTCTAGCAGCCATTTTGTATTGCCAGAGGCCTCTGAAACCTTCTTAAGCTTACTAAAACTGTTTTTAACGTGCCAGAGGCCTCTGGCAGCCATTTTGTATTGCCAGAGGCCTCTGAAACCTTCTTAAGCTTACTATGAATTGTTTTTAACGTGCCAGAGGCCTCTGGCAGCCATTTTGAATTGCCAGAGGCCTCTGAAGCAAAAAGACTAAAATTAAGGAGTTTATCCTCTAGCAAATATGGCCGACATCTGTATGGGTGTTGATAGAATGTGACAGAACTAACAATGACAGGGACTGTCAGATTCTGACGTGTTTCTCTTGATTTCCCTTCCGTGACGTTTTTTTTTCATGTCCACAATTTAGTTTGAAAACCATAAAAACCCACTTGAAAAGCCAATTCATAAGCCTTAGAGTAATTTGTTTGATAAGTTAATTATCAAGACTGGATACTTGAAATTAGTTTGAAAACCATGAAAAATGACTTGACAGGCCAATTTTAAGCCCTAGCAGACAAAAGTATTGTCTACTAGGGGTGCTGTTTCATAAAAGACAATTTTCATTCAATTTTGACTTACTTTTGTTACCAACTACGACGATACAAACGGATCGGGCATCAGTGTTACCACCCATAATAAGATCGATTTTCCTTAACCAGACAATCAAAGAATCGAAACTGTCCTTGTTCGATATGTCATACACGAGTACGACAATCTGGAATATTCTTCCTGTTAAGTTGTTGTTTTTGTGTAAGTCGAGTCAACCCCATTTCAGTTTAACTCGGCTTTGTAAAGGCTTAAGGTCAAAAGGATCTTACGTGAACTTTAAACAAATATGTAGCCAACATGTGACCGTTCAGTTCTGATCCGCTTACGTCCGTCATTCGGGCAATTAAATCTGAATTTCCCTCAGTTTTCAGAACGATGCGCTTTCGGTAAAATTCCGCTCCAATTGTGGCAACGTACGTTTTTTGGAAGTCGTCGTAACAAAATCGTTTTACTAGACTGGTCTTCAATTGCGTTGATTAACTAGTTGATCAGTTTCAATTACGTAGATACCTACTTTACCGACGTTTTCCTCCCCCAGAACCACCAATTTCAATTGCTTTTCGATACGTTCTTCTTCGGTGTCTGACATTCTGTATTGTTGAACCAGCTTATACAATATGGAAAGTCACATTTCTGGTTAAGTGGGTGAGTATTATTGCCCGAATCTAAAAAGCATGTAAAGACACATTTAAATAGGAACGTGCTTATGAAATTCAAAATTATAAAGCTAAGTAGGCGACAGTGGTAAAGTATAAAAGGGCCAGGCAAACGCAATTCCAGACACAGACACGCCGCAACATGTCAAGCACCACAACAACCTCAAAAGTCTTAGTGGCAGTTACCCTTTTGTTTTTAGTCGATCTAGTGACTGGATGCCTGATAACAAACTGTCCGAGAGGTGGTAAGCGGTCTGGATCAAAATACGGCGAACTAGGTGAGATTGGCAACGTTAAACAATGCATCAGCTGCGGACCTGGTGGAGCTGGCCAGTGTTTCGGCCCCAGGACATGTTGCGGACCTTTCGGCTGCCTCCTGGGCACCCCAGAAACCGTACGGTGTCGACGCGATGGGATGTTCCACGATTCAGAACCATGTATTGCGGGTAGTATGAATTGCAGGAAAAACAGCGGGAGATGCGCTGCCGAAGGGTTGTGTTGCAGTCAAGGTATGATTTCTATCCTTAGAGTTTGCTAAAAGTGTTAATATTTTTTTTTGCAGACTCATGTTTTGCGGATAGAGGGTGTTTGATGCAGGACGCGAAAAACAAACTAGTAGGAGAAGATCTCAGTAACACTTTCGAACTCATCAACTTGCTGGGGTACAGACCAGAAGATGTAGGCCTGATTAAGTGAATAGACCATCATCACCAGAATAATTTGATACCGGAATACTGATACGCTTGTTGAAGGGAATAATAAAATATGCAACTTAATTGTATTATTAATATTTCTTACCTTATCGTAAGTTTTTGTGTGTGCAAACTGGTCGGTCAGATCATTGTGTGTTGTCCGGCTCAATTCTCCAATAAAAGCGCCAAGGCGATGACCGTTTCACCAACAATACAAACATTAGGGTTTAAAATGAACAGAGTTGACAACAGTGGAAACCACTAATCTGGAGTAACCCATTGGTGCCATTTTGATCCTAAAGAAAAATCAGCATATCTTAACAAAAATACTGTTCTAATGCTAAGTTCACATGTGAAGTCAAAAAATGCTGAAAGCTGTACGAATTACAAACTACTCTACTGTTTGATTTTTCGACGCATTATTGGATTTTTACATTTTCTTAAATAGACTGTGTTTTCTGCTTAGGATGATGTATCATATGTTGTGGTTTAAGTTTTGCAAATTAGTGAAAATAACAAAAAATTCTGTTTTCACGATGTAACTAAGCTGTTTAGGTTAAAAACGTGAAAGCAAATCATTGAAGTACTGAGAATCACAAAAGTTTGGCAACGCTGTGATTAATCGGAAGTGTCACGTGACTGTCATAAATGCAAATTGATGTATGGTCCATTTATTTTCCCGTGGCGGTTACGTCATCATTTGCCTTTCTTGTCTATTACATGGTTTCCGAGCGCGATAGAATTTTGACGTCATCTAGTCACGTCGGCAATGAATCAGGACGACAAGGCTCGAAAAATCGGCCGCCCGCCATTGTTGACGAAAAGTAAACAAAGAGACATTTTTTATTTTTGATGTAAATTTTACAATATTTTAAGAAGTATTTTGATTTAACTTGTTTTTAACTGCGATACTACGTGTGAGACTAGATAATGTGTGTGTGTTTCGGTAGTCAGTTTTGAAAATGCCACCTTCTTAATACACTTTACAACTATCAAGGGGCCCAGTGAAACATTCTGAAGGAACTAGAGTTTGTGGAACAGAAACGGCCGCCTTTTCTAATAGAAAACTGTCACAATGAAACAGCCTATATATTTACTTACTCCCAAGAAGAGTTTTTACAAGAACACTACAAAAACCAAGTTTATTCAAGCCAGTGGTTCTCGAAGAAACATGGATATAGAGTAAAGGTGTATTTAGCAGAAGCTGACAAGGTGATTTACCTAATACTATAAAAAGGACTCTGGTAGAGGTATTAATAAGCTGCTAATACTAAATAGCTTATGTTTCAGGTACCTTTATTTGCCTAATCTGGAGTTTGCTTATCATACTTTGAAAGAGTCCAAATTTAAAAAGTCTCATTATCAATTGCTCTAAAAGACTGAACAAAAGGTGTTTGAAGCTATGGTTATAATGGTGTTGTCAAAATCCATATGCAGAGTGTTGAAAAAACAAATTTCTAATAAGTTTCAGGTAATATTAGAAAGATACAAGTTACTTAATACATAAATTTGATCAAATGCCATTATTTTGCAGAATTAGCCCTTATAAATTTTGCTGTCTATAAGGCTAGAAACAGATGGTGCTACTGTTAAATACTTTTCCATCAGATAGTAGGTTAAATTACTATTTTAATTTTTATTATTTACACATTATGAAATATACAAATAAAATCTTTAAAAAGTACACTCAAGTTTCTTTTTTATCTAAGAAGTCTAGTTTTCTTCATAAACAATCATAAAATTAGATAATTTCTTTAACTGAGGTACCTACCTGCTCTTACAATAAATTGAACTAAAATTGTAAAAACATGTTAAATGAATCAGACAACAAAACCAAATTGATATGTATTTAATGCTGGGTAAATTTACAAAAGGAAATAAATAAGCAATCTATATCACAAAACCAAGAAGCAAGTTCTTAAAACACCAACAATTCTGTTATAAGTTTAAACACTGCTTTAGGATTTAATAGTCCCCAGGATACACACATTGCCTTTCCTTTCTTGCAAATTTTATGGAATAATTCTTGAAACGTTGGTATTGGGCTGTTAATGACTCGTTTGAATGCACCTATCTGTGATGTTCTTTCCAGATAATTTAAATTCAATGTGGTTGTTGTTCCCAAGCCAAAGTTTGATTGGAACTTTCCGCCTTTGTTTACCACCAAATGTTGCAAATTTTCCAGTTTGGTGAAGAAAAATCTTAAATTCTACGAAGGTCTCGCAATAACAACACTAATTAATAAACTTAAACAACCCTAAATTAAGTTTTTATTTCTTCTGTTTGTAGTTTTTGGTGTTTTTCAACTTTTTAAAATTCCTAACCTCAAAATGTTTAGCCGATTGTCAGTTGGGACTATGCTCTATGTTGCCACATCTTCCACGAGCAGATGTGAACCTGGTGTATTGTTGGTTGCAGTAATAAACGGACCGATGAATTATACAGATTTCGAAAAAAAAAATTTATTGCATGCAAAACATGTGAGATTCTTAGAATGTTTTTTTCAAAACAATATAGTTTTCTCATTTTCATTTATAATTGCTTAATGAAAGATACATATTGTGAGGTTTAAAGGAGGAATTTGTCAATACGGCAACGTCCAAACAGGTGATTAAAAAGATGGATAGCCTAGCTTGTAATAAACGACGTGCGTAAATTTCAATATGGCGGAGCACTTGATGACGTAACCGCCACGGGAAAAAAAAATGAAACATACCTAACTTACAGGTAACTTTAGACTTTGTTTACTAACCCCTACTTGCGCCCTTATACTTTAAGCCAAGTTGAAAACAATGCAAGTGAAAAAACACAATCTAAACCACACTTTAACTAAATTTACTTTTTCTAGTCCATTTTTCGTTATTTTACCAACTAAAAACTGAGATGGTTTTTTTTTTTTTTGTAGTTTAACACGATATAAAAATTGTCACGTGATAATTTTACAATACGTGGCAAGCTTAAGGTTAGACAACCAGTCATACGCCTAGTTGGGTGGTCAATACATTTTAGGGGGCGCGTCTAGGGGTTTAGAAGAGTTCGCACACCACATTTTTTCCGTTCTGCTGTTGGTATTGATCCATAGACATGATTGAGCATTATTCGCGCAACTCACGTTGGCAGAGCTTCGTATGCCGAGACGCCTTTTGTTGCGTTCCCTTCCGCGTTTTCGGTGCGCCGATGTGAACACAGACCTTTAATCCGTACCGTGTTGTGATTGTAGTCGATATAGTACGACCGGTACGCGCGTGTATAGCCGCTTAATATAAACAGCTGCCGATTTCCGTCCCTATACGATGAATGGAAATCCGCCCGTGTTTACAACCAACCAAAGGTGCAGCAGATGAGTTTTTCTAATCTCAGAACTTTACGGTCTGGTTTTGTTCAATTGTGAGTGCCCTTCGCAGTCTTCGTTTATTTGAACGAACCATGTCAGGTACGTACCCGAATGTTTAGAAAATAACACAGAAATTTTAGTCCTGCGGTATTAAAATTGTGTGTATTTGTTCTAATTTGGGAATTTAGCAATTAACACGTTTCCTGTCTTGAGTTTTTTTTAAGAACAATTTTCTAGGTCGGTTTTATATTGAACAGCCTAATTTATACTCTACTCAACAGAATCAACAACCTCGCTGCCAGCTTAGCGTAACTAATTTGCTTTTTTTATATACCGACATTTCGAAGAAAAAAGGCTTAAAAATCAGTTTTCCTGTCGACTATAAAATTAACGGAATTCCTTTTATATATCAAATTTATTTCGGCTTGGCATATCGCAATACACATAACACCAGATAAGCCAAAATAAGTAGGAAAGCTGCAGCAGCTTTCCTGCTTATAATCTCGCTCGGGTCATATTTCCGTCAGCTATACTTGAATATCGGTCAGACAAATTGACCGACAGTTTACCAACTGCAAGTTTAAAATGCGATTTTAGTGCGAATAGGGCCTAAAGGGAATAGCTGTCAGTACAACCCTTCGAGTCAGCCTTGAATGTGACGTCACGATTTGACTAACAATCAGAACGAACCATATCATACTCAAATGTCACATAAAACAATCAAATAACATTGTGTGTTATTTGGCAACATCAACGTTATTTGTCATCGTTGACAAGTAACGAATGTGCCAATTGTCAAATAAAGTGTTGCATTCATAATTATTTATTTTGTTTATAGCCGATTGCACCTACGGACGGTAATCAGTAAAGGATTGCTTAATCCCATAAGCGCAATGTTGTTGCCATTATCGTCACCATCAAGTCGGAGATCGCGCATTGTCTGTCATTTCTAGAAACTACGTGAAATTTCCTATAAAATGAGGTGCAAGTCAATATTTTGACAGAAAATTCAAAATGGCGGCCTGGAACGCCAGTCACGTGAAATTTCCTTCAGAATGAGGTGCAAGTCAATATTTTGGCAGAAAATTCAAAATGGCGGCCTCGGACACCATTTTGTCTCTCATTTCTTGAAACTACGTCAAATTTCCTTCAAAATGGCGGCCTGAATGAGGTGCAAGTCAATATTTTGGCAGAAAATTCAAAATGGCGGCCTGGAACGCCATTTTGTCTGTCATTTCTTGAAACTACGTGAAATTTCCTATAAAATGAGGTGCAAGTCAATATTTTGGCAGAAAATTCAAAATGGCGGCCTGGAACGCCATTTTGTCTGTCATTTCTAGAAACTACGTGAAATTTCCTATAAAATGAGGTGCAAGTCAATATTTTGACAGAAAATTCAAAATGGCGGCCTGGAAAGCCATTTTGTCTGTCATTTCTTGAAACTACGTGAAATTTCCTATAAAATGAGGTGCAAGTCAATATTTTGACAGAAAATTCAAAATGGCGGCCTGGAACGCCATTTTGTCTCTCATTTCTTGAAACTACGTGAAATTTCCTTTAGAATGAGGTGCAAGTCAATATTTTGACAGAAAATTCAAAATGGCCGCCTGAAACCGTCAAAAAATACAATTTTTTTATTTGTCAAGTTACAGTTGACGTCTCGGTGTCATTTTATGTTAAAATTTTCCAGAAAAGACGCTGGTGCAGTCGGTTTTTTGATATCTCAAAAACTAACGGAGTTAGACCTAAAATTTAACATTTTAAAAATTTCTTTGCCAGGAACTCGGCCGGATTAAAAGATACATGAAATCTGACTAAAAGATATTTACAATATAATATGTGATATCATGGTAAAGGAAATTTGACGCCCTCTAGCGGCCAAACGGTGTTATCAATCAACTCATGTGAGGTTATTTTTAGAAAGCTTGAAATCTGCTCTATCTTTTGTTTTCTATGACATTTTGACGTAACTTGTCAAATAAAGGAGTAATTTAGGGTCAAAGCAACGAGTGTTACAAAATATGTGATTTTATGGTGAAAGAACTTTAACGCCCTCTAGCGTCCAAACGGAGTTATCAATCAACTCATGTGGGGTTACTTTTAGGAAGCTTGAAATCTGCTCTATCTTTTGTTTTCTATGACATTTTGACGTAGCTTATCAAGTAAGGGAGTAACTTAGAGTTTTTCATTGGTATGTTTAGTTGCCAAACTGTTTCAACAATATTTGACAGAGACGGTTACAAAAGCAGTACATTAAACTTGCCAATAGAAAACGCTATTAGAGAAGTTCAATTAGACAAAATATAAGTTTTTCAATTCGCGGACACCCTGTATACCAACCTCGACGTAATCTTTTCATACCTGCTGTTTTTGATGACTTATTTTTTCGTTGAAGTTTAACAGATTCCAGAAGCGTATAAAAATGTTGTGTTTACGTAAAACGACTTCCGCCGATTATATTATACACATCAGATACTCTACTGGCTATAACAGTAAGTGCAGGTATAATAAATGCGAATCCGTACAGCTCTCACACTCACTAATCTACTTAGCAAACAGTTTTATTACATTAATAACCTTCTCCAGTAGGATAGTTAATTCAATTGTTCGTTTACAGTGGCCCCCACACATTCACAACAAATTCGAATCAATTGTATATTAGGTGAAGTATGTAGCTCATCAGCAGTTCACGTATATGCACGAAAGTTTCCCCGAGAATGTTCAAAAGAACGTGACCGGATTAATTAGATGGGAACATGCTAATGGCCTGGAAGACTTTAAGCGCTTATCTATTCTATCGTGAGAGGAATACGGTCAAATGAAGAACCGGTCATCCGGTATTTATTTGCGAGAATCTATAAAAGTTCTGTATTAAGTTTAGTCTGTGACTGTCTAATATTGAATGCAGTAGAAAGAAAATCACAGTCTCAACTCAAACCCTCAAAAAATCAGAAATAAAGTGACAATTAATATTCAAATCAAATGTGGAACACAGATGTCTTTTGGCGACAGTTTTTATCTCATTTTGACAAAACAAAATGGCCTATGTTACTATACTACTAAAATTCAGGTTAACACTTCTGTCAAAATTTCCGTTATTTGAAATATTTTTTGTTTCCAGTCAAAAATGTAAAAACAAAATTAAATCTCTGTTAGAAATTCAATTTAAAAAACTCCTGACATTCCATTAATTAGACAATCGGAATTTGTAGCCACTAACGTTTGTTAAATATAAACATGCGAGTGTGTATGAGTGTATTCGATTACGTGTTTGTTTGCTTTCTACTTTAAATAGTCGAGTATTGAAGCCGCTTGAAGACAACGTTAATGTACCATCGAAACCAGTCAGACTAGGAATTTTTAAACAAATAACAAACGAATTATTTATGCAAACCGCATTTTTGGAATCGGTGGGGACCTCTAATAAAATAATTTGGGTAAACTAGTATTTCGGGTTGTTTCCTTGAGAATTAAGCATCGATTGAGATGTCGTTTCTGCATGAAATGTTTAGTTTAACAAAACGTAAGTTATTGCAGTTTTTACTAATAATGCACTCTACGTTGATTTATTACAGAGTCGGGAAGGGATTATATCGGTTTCGCCACTTTGCCGGATCAAGTGCATCGGAAATCGGTGAAAAGAGGCTTCGAATTCACCCTAATGGTGGTGGGCGATTCTGGCCTAGGAAAATCCACCTTGATCAACAGTCTATTCCTAGAGGATCTGTACAAAAATAGGAAAATACCCGACGTGAGCGAACGCATCCACAGAACCACCACAATCGAGAAGAAAACTATGGATATTGAGGAGCGTGGAGTCAGAGTGAGGTAATGGTCCCGTTCGTTTTGACGTTCCATGGAACGTGCAGAACGTGGCAGCTTCGTGGAGTCTCAGAACGAATGCAGCCACTAAGTCCGTCCCAGGGCAAGTGGCAGTAAGTTAACTTGTACTATTTGACCGCTGGAGGTAGTTCTTGGATATATCAGGAACGCCTCAAGTTAGACTTCTGAAATGTTTACTATTAGTTTATTACATTATTTAAAATATCAAAGACAATTTTCAGAACAAATCTAAGACATAAGTGAATTACAATATGACGTCACAGTTATGTCGTCACTGCCATTTCTGCTGGGACAGAGGTCGCATTCGTTTTCACGCTCCATGGAGCGAGCCATGCAGAGAAAAACGCTCTGCTCTCCATGGAGCTTGAAAACGAATGCGGCCAGAGAGTAAACTCTCCCTTACCCCCATCTATAGTAAATTTCTTTATACAAATTTTTCCAGGTTAACCGTAATTGACACGCCAGGTTTTGGTGATTCGGTGAATTGTGAAGACAGCTGGAAAGTTTGCACCAACTACATCGACGAACAATTTCGACAGTATTTCACCGACGAAAGCGGTCTGAATCGACGTAATATCCAAGACAACCGCGTCCATTGTTGTCTGTACTTTGTGCCCCCCTGGGGACACAGGTAAATCCTCCCCAGTTATTTTTCAACTTAACGCTGGTTAAACTGTCATATTCGTCCAGTCTACGTCAAATGGACCTGGAGATGTTAAAACGACTGCACCGTAAGGTCAACATAGTGCTGGTGATTGCAAAAGCTGACACTCTAACTACCTCAGAAGTGGACAAATTGAAAAAGAACATACTGAATGATATTAGGGAGCACGAAATACAGGTAAAGTTTAATTTCCAACAGACTAGAATTTTCTGAAAACGTTGGGATTTCTTAAATCGAGTACTGATGAACACCCTAAATACAATATACAAACTAACGTTCTGCCCGCCTTTATTCGGTTCTAAGTGGGTGTAAACCTAGTCACCATTGGGTGCAGAAAGTCATTTTGAACATTTTTGTTATTTTGCAAGAACTCTAACCATTTCCGAAATATTCGACTTGAGAAATGCTCTAGTTTGGCCTAAATTTGGTTAACGAAAAACCCCATAACAAAAGATAAGTTGCTTATGTGACATGTGTCAAAACTATACGTGATTTGACAACTCCAACACGGGAACACGTGACAGTTCTCGCGTTATTCACTGGCGACACAAAACAAAAGACGATGTTTGACGTTTTAAATCTCTGCACAAGTGATGTCTGTTTACAGATGTATGAGTTTCCGAGTGTGACAGTGACGAAGATGAAGAATTCAAGCAACAAGACCGCGAACTGAAAGCGAGCGTTCCGTTTGCCGTAGTAGGCAGCAACACCATCTTGGAAGTGGCGGGACGAAAAATCCGGGGGCGACAATACCCCTGGGGAGTGGTGGACGGTAAGGTCGAGTTTCACTCTCCTAAACTGCATAAAAAAATCACCGGTTTTAGTGGAAAACCCCAAACACAGCGACTTTATCAAACTACGCACCATGCTGATATCCACCCACATGCAAGACCTGAAGGATGTCACTGAAGACGTGCACTACGAAAATTTCAGAGCTCAGTGCATCTCGCAGATATCGCAACACGCTAGGGAACGGGGGTAGGACTTGGGGGGAGAAATTCCATGGGGAACTGTTATCATTGCGAATGTTAACATCCAGTTTTTCATTTTCCAGAAAACTGAAACGTGACTCCGCCCCTTACGAGTCTGATATCACCGATACGGATCGTTTATTGTTGCAAAAGGACGAAGAGGTGGGTCTGCTGTTTTAAATCAGTCTCATGTGGCAGTTTTAAAGTGCAATTTTTTTAGATTCGTCGTATGCAAGAAATGTTGAATCAGATGCAGGAGAAGCTTAAAGTGACCGCTCAAGATAGAAAGCACGAAAGTATTATCGATGTTTAGAGGCCCCCCGTGTTCTTCTATAGTAAAACTTTTTTTCGACCATTCCCGTGTTTCTAGTGAAATCGTGTATGCAACCAAAGAATTTCATAGAATAGTTAATTTTTTATGTTTATAAGCGATATTTATTGATGTACACTTATTACGTTAATAAAAAAATTAAGTTTACTTACTTGGATCATCGTATTTTTCTAGAAGCTTAATATTCTTCTAGAATAGCATACCAGAGTCCAGACGTCCAGACAAGAACTACAAGGAGACAGAACACAGAACACAGAACAACTCAACAACAAAACAAAAAACAGATAAACAAAACTACTCCCAGTACTCCCATCAGGTTGATCTAAATAAATTAGCTGCTGATCACATGACCCCTTGAGGTTATACACTAAGGCGTCATGTGACCAACTATCGGAATACGTCAGATTTGCTTTGTTGATTTTATTAATTTATTTATTGTACAGGTAATCATAATCAAATAAACTGCATTTAATTTTTTTAATTCAACCGATCAGCGTAATGCATTCATTAGACTCCAGTTTTATTTTACTCTATTTACAGAAAAAAGCACATTTTCAAATTTTACAACATGCTTAAGGCCATCTATCGGTTATTTTGTCAAATGGATTTAAAGCAAAACATTTGGCTAGGTTAGGTTAAGTGTTGAAATTAATAAGTAAACAAGCATTTTCTAAATTTTCTTTAATTTTATATCACATTTTGGATATATGAATTGCAAATAAATGTGACCCCCCTCTTTTATATTATAAATAATCTTCGTTGGGGGGCAAACAAACGGGTTATCAGTCTCCCGCGTGAGGTTATCACCATAGCAACGTCAGTTGTTTTCATCCCGGTTGGGTGCACTAGTCAACAAGTGGTTGCCAAATATCCACACTTATTTGGGTAATAAATAGCTTATTTTCGTCACTACAGTTTTGTGAAACCTGAATTTTTTTTCCACTTGCTTTAGTTCTGTTCTAAAGTGGCATAGTTCACTAACTTTACATCAAAACTGCAGAGTAATATGTCAAAAAATGTGCTGGTAATAGGCGGCGGTGGTCGGGAACACGCCATTGTTTGGAAACTGTCCCACAGCCAACTAGTTAAAGAAGTGTTTGCAGCTCCCGGTAGCGTGGGCATCGGAAAAGTGCCTAAAGCCAGAAATGTGGCTCTCGATGTGAAAGACTTTAAGGTAACTTTATCAATACAGTTTTCACTTTAACACTGACGTTTGGGGCTCTTTCAGGAAGTAGCCAGATTTTGCCGTGCCCACAATGTTAGTTTGGTGGCGGTGGGACCTGAAGATCCCCTGGCTAATGGCATAACAGATGTCCTAGCAGCAGAAGAGATTAAAGTGTTTGGACCACACAGACAAGCAGCTCAAATTGAGTCAGACAAGGAATGGGCTAAAGCATTTATGGACCGCCATGGAATACCTACTGCACGCTGGGAGTCTTTCAGTGATTCCCAAAAAGCCAAGGATTTTATAAATAAGTAGGTTTTGTTAAAACAGTATACACTGGAAAATGTTAAGGCTATACTTAGGAATAAGGAGAGAGAGAGAATTATTGCAAGTCAATGCCAATGCTATAGACAAAGATAAAAAACACTTTTAAGGTGAGATGTGTCAGTGTGCCCAACGGTTGGTCACATGACCACATTATCAGGGAGTTTAATTTAAACCACCCCCTAAACACTGCAAGCAATATTAAGGTCACATGATGTACTAAATATTGATAAAATGTATTGTAAAACTTATTATCTTGTTTTAATGTATTTTTGGTGTGTCTAATAAAAGAGTGTTTACTACAGCGCCCCCTACCCCGCCCTGGTGGTGAAAGCAAGCGGATTGGCGGCCGGTAAAGGTGTTATTGTAGCGTCCAATAAACTCGAAGCTTGTCAAGCCGTCGACGACATTTTAACCGACAAAAAATTTGGCCAGGCTGGCAACACTGTCGTGATTGAGGAATTGTTAACGGGAGAGGAAGTTTCGGTAAGACTGAAAACTTTCACGACCAAACTATTTAAAAAAAAAAAATTAGGTACTGGCCTTCTGCGACGGAACCACAATAAAAGCGATGTTGCCGGCTCAGGACCATAAACGAATCTTTGACCAGGACAAAGGTCCTAACACGGGAGGAATGGGAGCCTACTGTCCGTGTCCGTTATTGACTGATGAACAGTACGAATATGTCCGCACTGACGTGCTCGAAAAAAGCCTTAAAGGCTTTCAGAAGGATGGTATTAAGTACACGGGCGTCCTGTACTCGGGACTGATGCTCACTCCCAACGGACCGAAAGTTTTGGAGTTTAATTGTCGGTTTGGAGATCCAGAAACCGAAGTAATTCTCCCTTTATTGGAATCAGATCTGTACGAAATCATGCTCTCTTGTTGCAACGGAACTTTGGAATCTCAACCGTTAAAATGGAAGGAAAACGTCAGTGCTGTGGGAGTGGTCATGGCTTCCAGGGGATACCCCGAAACTTCCAGTAAAGGACAAATTATTACAGGTTTGAACCCCTTTTGTAATCAATTATTTATCAAGCAATATAACTTTTTGATGGTGTAGGTATTGAAAGCGTAACATCCAGTCCAAATCACGTGGTGTTTCATTGCGGCACCGCCATTCAAAACGGCAACATTGTAACCAATGGCGGTAGAGTGTTGGTGTCGGTGTGCGTCGCGTCCGAGTTGGCCACGGCAGCCGCCAACGCCACCAAGTCTTGTGACACAATTAAATTCGAAGGGGCTCAGTACCGCAAGGACATTGCCCATAAAGGTATAGCAAGGTAGGAACTTACAGCTGAAATAATTCGGAGACACTTAATAATAACTTTATGGTGGTACAGTTCAATACTGAAGTCGGGTAGACTGACTTATAAGCAAAGTGGAGTGGATATTACCGCCGGTAATCAGCTGGTCGACCATATTAAACCTCTGGCCAAGTCGACTGCACGAGCGGGGGTAATGGGATCTCTGGGAGGGTTTGGTGGGTTGTTTGACCTTCAGGCCGCTGGATATCGAGATCCTTTGTTAGTGTCAGGGACAGACGGGGTCGGTACTAAATTGAAGGTATGACAACTATTTTAACTTTTTTATAGTTCATTTTTGATTTTTTTGTCAATCAAATCAATTGAATTGAAATCAAAAGGAGAATGGATGAAAAATTAAACTATTTTAGAACAAACTTATCAAATTCTCTGTTAAAATTTACAGGAGGTTTGAGAAATATTGGTAATAGATAATTGGAAAAATCTTCACTTTAACCAGCTAACTGATAAAGTGCGTTTTGATTGGTGTGACCTCAGAGGTTGCCAGACTGATTACCTACTCGTATTTTGAGTATATAATTCGTATTATTTTAGAATCTATTTATTTTAAAAGTCACGGGACTGATTTTTAACGTCAAAATAGAATCTTAAAGGTCACGTGACCGTTTTTAGTTTTAAACTGACTCACTAAATCACGTATCTATTTGTAAGATTAAAATGTCATTTTTAACGTGACGTGACAGTTTTTATGTTTAGACTATTTTTTTTAAATCGCGTGATTCTTTTTTTAACGTCAAAACAGATCCTGAAGGTCACGTGACTCTTTTAAGATTAAAAATGGAATTTATAATGTCACAGGACAGTTTTAAATGTCATTTGAAGGATCACGTAATCGTTTTTTAGTTTAAACTGATATTTTTAAAAACACGTGACCTTCTTTAGAGTGCAAATGGCCACGTGACAATTTTCAATTATTTTAACGTCAAAACGAAATCCTAAAGGTCACGTGACTGTCAGAATAGATGTCAGAATATTATTTGAAGAGTCACGTGACTCCTTATAATATGCAAATGGTCACGTGACGATTTTCAATAATAAATATATTTTCAAAGGTCACGTGACTATTTGTTATTAAAAGTATTATTTGAAGTGACGTGACTCTTTTTACAGTTCATAAAGTCGCATAACAATTTTCAATAATCAAACATTTTTTAAAAAGTCACGTGACTCTTTTTTAATGTCAAACCGAAATCCTGAAGGTCACGTAACTGTAAATAGCGAAATAATGTTTAAAAGGTCACGTGACGATTTTCAATAATAAATATATTTTCAAAGGTCACGTGATTCTTTTTTATTAAAAGTATTATTTGAAGTGACGTGACTCATTTTACAGTTCATAAAGTCGCATAGCAGTTTTCAATAATCAAACATTTTTAAAAAAGTCACGTGACTCTTTTTTAATGTCAAACCGAAATCCTGAAGGTCACGTGACTGTAAATAGCGAAATAACATTTAAAGGGTCACGTGACAGTTCTTCAGTTTGAACTGAGATTTACATTTAATTTTTTAGTCCACGTGACTCTTTTTTAACTTTAAAACGGATCCTAAAGGTCACGTGACTCTTTTAAGATTAAAAATGCATTTTATAATGTCACATGACAGTTTTGAATGTCAAAATGTTATTTAAAGGATCACATGCTCGTTTTTCAGTTTAAACTGATATTTTTAAAGACACACGTCATAACGTGTTAACGTCAAATCGGAATCCTAAAGGTAACGTGACTGTTTTAGATGTTAAAAATATTATTTGAAGAGTCACGTGACTCTTTTTACAGTTCACAAAGTCGGATGACGATTTTCAATACTTAAATTTTTTTTTTAATCGTCACCTGACTAATATTTAGTGCCAAAATGAAACCCTGAAGATCACGTGACTGTAAATGACAAAATATTATTTGACGGGTCACGTGACTATTTTCAATAATTAAATTTAATTTTAAAAATTACGTGACCGTTTTTTTAGTTTTAAACTCAAAAAATCACGTGACTCATTTTAAGGTACAAATGGTCACGTGACTGTTTTAAGATTAAACATGGAATTCATAATGTATTAAGTATAAAATAACCCCCCTTGATGAATATTAAAAATAAACTAATAAAAAACAACTAAAATAAAAATACAACGAAGTGAAACACAATAATTAAAGAAAACACACAGAAAATCTATTATTTTTTGCCTAGAAACAAAACAAAAAAATGTGATTTGTAAACTAGACAACGCCGCATTTAAACTGATGTTTTCCAACAATCAAAAGATCCGAATTGCTGCGTCTGGCTATAAATTAGGCGAATATGCGTTTAGTGGTGCCATCTCGCGCTGCTTACTTAAATTAATTTTCAGTTCCATTGCCACTATACTTATCATTTAGTCTATGTCAGTACTACTCACTACGTCACTTATTTCCTATTGGTCTACATTATTTTCAGCTGATCGTTCTGACGATACTTTGTTGTGCTGTCCCCAGTAATTGTCTGTGAATACACCGTTTTTAATTGTCACTAAATTGTTAAACACTTCTTTACAATGTTGGGTGAAATATCTTGACAATATTGGGATTTTTTTTAGATAGCTCAAGAAATAGGTATTCATGGAACCATCGGTGTGGATCTAGTGGCCATGTGTGTTAACGACGTTTTGGCCCACGGAGCTGAACCGCTGTTTTTCTTAGACTACTTTGCTTGCGGTGCACTGGATGTAAACGTAGCCCAGCAAGTAGTTAGTGGAATTGCTGATGGTTGTCGCCAAGCTGGATGCGCCCTAATTGGTACCCTTCTTCTGATAAATTTTCCTGTTAGGTTTTAGTAAAGGTTACGATAATTTACAGGTGGGGAAACTGCAGAAATGCCCGACATGTACCCACCTGGGGACTACGATTTAGCCGGTAGCATTTCGATGATTCTCTTCTAATGAAATGAGTTTTACAGTATTTTTGTAGGATTTGCCGTGGGAGCTGTCGAACGTACCCAACTAATGCCTCATATTGACCAAATCCAAGATGGTGATTTGGTAATCGGCCTTCCCTCAACGGGAGTACACAGTAACGGATTCAGCTTAGTACGAAACGTAATGAAACTGGCTGGCGTAGGTTACCAAGACCAGGCTCCATTCAGTAAAGACTCGAAAAGTTTTGGTAAATATTACACACTTGACGTTTATATTACATTTATAAATCAATCATTCCGATCAGGTCAAGAACTACTAACTCCCACTAAAATTTACGTCAAATCGGTCATAAAGGCGGTTGAGACGGGGAAAGTGAAAGCGTTCGCTCATATTACCGGCGGCGGCTTAACGGAAAATATTCCCAGAGTTTTACCAGAAAGTTTGGGGGTGGAACTCGACTCCACCAAGTGGCAAATCCCGGAAGTTTTTAGTTGGTTGGCTACTACTGGCGGCGTCAGTCAACACGAAATGTTAAGGTACGTGTTTGTTGATCATAAAAATGTGCTTAATTAATATAAGACAGTGTTAAGTACGATTTCGTTAATTTTCTGTCAGGTTTCTTTTAAAAAATGGATTTTACATTAGCAAATCACTTTACAAAAGTAAGTAAATAAGAGTTAACAACAATACTGAATTTAGATTCGATAATACAGGGTGGTCCAGTTTCAAGTGTCAATAATTCACCATTTGATAGCCAATCAAAAAATAAGTTGACTTGCATTGTGTAATTTTTCTGAAAAACGTTTCCTAAGGAAGATACAGTCCTCCAAATTTCAATTTAAAAAATTGTTTTATAGTTTAAAACTGAACATTCAAGACTTGTGAAAGTCCAAATTTGTACTGAATAGTCTAAAAACTTGCTTTTTACTATTAGAAATGGTCTTATGATTCGCTTGTATAACTCAATTTTCTGGACTGGACAACAAGTCTAGAAGTAAATTAAATTTTCGGACTATTTTATTTCTAAAAATTAGTTCTCAAGACTATTATTGTAGCATTTGATACCAACATTTTTTACTTTTATTACTGAAGAAACTTGACTTTTGGAAATAGTCTTAAACTCGATTTTTCAGTCTTAAAAAGCATTAAAAACAGTCTGAATTTCTTAGAGATGCTACAATTTATTGCACCTATGAGTGTAGAAGTCAATTTAATAGTGAAGAAGCTTGAAATAACATTTTCAAGACTATGGTCAGTGGACAAACTGGCTTTTAGGCCTGATACGTCAAAAACTTTGTAAAGATAGTCTTGAAACTCGATTTGAGGCACTGAAAACAGCCTTAAAACTCTAAAAACAGTCTAGTTTATTAAGAAATACCCGAATTTTTAGCACTGAGGTGTCTAGAAGTCGATTTAATAGTGACAAAGCTTGGAATGCCATTTTAAGTTTATGAAGAATGTAAAAATTGTTTTTTAAGTTTGCTATGTCAATAACTTGGTGAAGATAGTCTTGAAACTCGATTTTCCAAGCTGAAAGCAGTTTTGAAGCACTAAAAATAGTCCAGAATTCGAAGAAAATGAAAAGCAAAATAAAAAGCACGAAAAGTTCGTTTTCAAGACAATTTTCATGAATCTAATGTTAATGTCCTGCATCTAAGACTATTTTCAAGACTAAAATATTGAAATTTGTCTTCAAATTATGAAAACTTACTTCAAATGCAAATTTTAAGCTTCTGATGTCACTTTTCATTAGTTCAGTCACATTTTGGGGTTCAAGTCAATTTTTAAGGTTTAAATGTATGAATTTGTAGTAACAAGTTCTTGAAAAAGTAGTTTTTATGTCTACAAGTCAATTTTTAGTATTAAAGTCTCTCGATTTGCATGAAAACTGGTTACAAACACAATTTTTAAGCTTCTGAAATTTTTATCTTTTCTAATTCAATTTTCAAAACTAAAGTCTTTTAGTTTGTCTGGAAACTATGAAAACTGGCTACAATAATATTTTTTAAACTTCTTAAGTGAATTTTCCGTTTCCAAGACAATTTTTAAGTTGGGTTGGGTTAGTTTTGGGTCTTTGACCGTAATAACGTGTAATAAAGTGCTTGTTCCAAATTTGATCAATATTGCTCCAACGGTCTGACAGTTATGACAAAAAAAACGATTTTTTAAACAGAAATTTGAAGGACTGTATTTTCCTTAGGAAGCACTTTTCAGGAAAATGACATAATGAATGTCAACTTATTTTTTAATTGGCTATGGATTGGTGAATTATTGACATTTAAAACTGGACCACCCTGTATAATTGAAGAAGGAAAAACTAACATTTACATAAGGAATTTCAACAAATAAACTGCTCAAATGAGACGGTAACGGTAACTGAGCGTAATACATTATTAATAATTAATGAAAGTGGCGCAGTTTAACTGTTTTTGATCAAAATAGTTGTTGATTTTTCCCTTCTCAGTTGACAAGTTACTGATTTTTGAAGAACAAACCAAAAGTATTTGTTGAATAGATTAGTAGAAGACTAATATACTTGCGTGTTTATTTTAACTTTAATATAATTCTAAATTACATTCAACTTATAATTCCAAACTGTCAATAAATTTTCCTTTAAAGAACTTTTAACTGTGGTATCGGAGGAATTTTAATTGTGGCTCCCGAACACGGACAAACCATTGTCAACGCAGTGCAGTGCGACCAGGGACGTATTATCGGGACGGTGGTGAAAAAACCAAGTACGTATAAATGTATTGTACCGTTTTACTCAAAGAAGCACCATGTTACGTCACATTGTATATTTCGTGGATGGGATGGATACAAACAAACCTGTCAGTGACTATCTAATCTTGAATTGACAAATTCAGTCAACAATTATTACAGCAACAACGTAGACCCCTTTCGTTTTGACTCTCTATGGAGCGAGCAGAGCGAAATTATGGCAAAACCATAATTTCTAACTATCCTAACATGTAACGTTTCTGCTCGGTCCATGGAGCGTGAAAACGATTGCGACCACTGTATCATACAGGTAGGGATGTAAAAGGGGTAATTTTCGAGTCGGAAAATTTCCTTTTTTGGAAATTTACCGGAAAATTACTTCATGCTTAAATGAAAATTTTCCTTGATAGGGAAAACTACTGTTAACCTTGTCATTGTTATTATCAAACTTATCATGCATTCTAATGAGACCATTTAAGACATCTAACCGCCATTTGCACCGTCGTACTTTAAGCATAGCTTAAGTTAAGTGTGGTTTAGAGTGTGACTTTTTTCACCTGTACTGTCACAGTCTGACCCACACTTAAATTAAGCTCGGCTTACAAAACGACGGTGCAAACGGGGGTAAATGATTAAAAGTACATTAAACTTTATTTGAATTGATATTGGATTGTTGTACAATTAATTAAAAAACGAATTATTTTTGAATTTTCAGATTTTCCAATTTTTTCCGGAAAATTACCGGAAACTTTCTGAAAAATATTGTATACCTAGCATCAACACTTTTCAAAATAATATGAATTTTTTAAAAAATATTGTTTATAAATTTATCCCTTCTGGACAACACATTCCCGGTATAAAAGCTTTAATCTTTCGGTAGCGTGACATTTCTACTATACATGGTATACAGGGTGATCAAAAGACAATTTCAAGGGCTACAAATTGGTATATTGAGCCACCCTGTAACTGTCAAAATAACAGAGTTATGGGCTGTCACTGTAAAAACTGTCAAAATCCAACAACTCAGTTTTAATAGTAAATAACTCACTTATTCGACGTTTTAGGTAAAAACGCTATACCGGGTGGTCAAAAGAGAATTTCAAGGGCTACAAATTGGTATATTGAACCACCCTGTAACTGTCAAAATAACCGAGTTATTGACAATACAATGGAGTAGTTTACAGGGTGATTCAATGAATTTTTAACATCCTTGTAACTTGTTTAATTTACTTTATTCCTAGATAATCCATCAGTATACAGGGTGTCCCAAATTTGAGCAACAAACCAAACTTATACATTTTTATTCGATTTTTGGAATCTACGTCAAATTATAGGCCTACTTGATGTAAAATGTTTGTATCGATATTCAACTGTTTTTGCTCTAGCAGCCTTACTTTGATCAGCCTCCTCGAAAGCAGAAATTCCAAATTTGAGCGAAATTTTGGTGCACTTTTCCAGAAAATTGTCCATAACTCGGTTATTTGAAAAACCCTGTATAAACACACCGTATAACAAAAGAAAGCTAATGAACGGGGCTATCACGTGACGTTGAGCGGGCACGACTATGTTGTCCCGTTTAGCCGCTAGAGGGCGTCAAAGTTGACTCTCGTTTTTTGCAGTTTTTGCTCAATTTCTCAGGAACGTTTCAGGTTAGAGGTCTGAAATTAAAAACTAAAATTGTCAAGAAATTTCAAGTAAACATTTTTTATTTCCCAAATTAACCTCAACTGTCTAAATATCTTCCAGTTAATAGTAAAAAAATGTAAAAAACAAATTATTTTTGAATTTTCCAATATTTCCTGAAAATTACCGAAAATTTTCTGGAAAAATTTCCATAAAAATAATTTTCCGGAAATTTTACATCCATGCACAGGTATAGAAATTTGAAAAATCATAGAAACAAAAGAGAACCATTGAAAATCACTGCGGTAGACAAAGATGGCGATAAACTACTCTCTTAGAAAGCGTAGTTGATGTCTTGTGACCAACTTTCAAATTACTTGACATATTTGTTCTCTCTCATTGATTTTTAATGGTTTTTCCTTTCTTATTCAAGAAATTTTCGGTATCCCTCACCTTTAAAATCATGAGATAAGTCTCTTTCTTTCATCAACAGGCCGAGTAAATCGTAAAGAAATAAAATCTCTTTTAGGAGAGCAGCAAGTGGTTGTCAAAAACTTTCTCCAGGTATTAGAGCGGTCAATGCGGCCGTTTGTTCCCGCTCTCGTTACTCGCTTAAGTCAAACTCGCAAGCGAGTAGCCGTGCTTATATCAGGAAGTGGCACTAACTTGCAAGCATTGATTAATGCAACTCAGGACGTCACGCAACACGTGGGTGCTGAGATTGTTTTGGTTTTGTCGAATATTCCCGACGTGGAAGGGCTGAAACGGGCGGAACGCGCTGGAATCGCTACTAAAGTACCTATTTAAACAATGTGTGGCAACACCGAACTGATTTTTGATTCATTTCAGGTACTCAGTCATAAAAACTATGAAAATCGTGTGGCTTTTGACATGGCAATGCACGCGGAACTGATAAAAGCGCAAGTGGAGATTGTTTGTTTGGCCGGGTTTATGCGTATCTTGAGCAATGAGTTTTGCGAAAAATGGCGCGGTAAGCTGATCAACGTGCATCCGGCGCTGTTGCCGCTATTCAAAGGCACTCGCGCACAACGTCAAGCTTTGGAAGCTGGCGTCAGAGTTAGCGGATGTACTGTGCATTTCGTAGAGGTAAGTAAATGACGTAAATAATAGAATATTACCGTTTAACAGAGTAGCAGTTCCTTCTTATCATTTTCTCCAAAATTTTTGACAATTTTTAGACAGGTAAATTTTGAATTTGATATGAAGAAGCAAACGTTTTATATTCAAAACATTTATGTTTCTATTACACTGAAATGTCACTCCATTTTACTTTGATTTTTGTTATACAGGTGTGGTAAATCCAAAACCGACCATAGGAAAACCGTCTAACGGACAGAGAAACGTACATTATTGCATGCGCGGGACTAAGACAGAAAACGAAAAAAATATCAAGTAGGCCATATTTTCAGCGCGCTGTTGCCAAACGCCAAGTATCACCAATACCTTGAAAATATGGGATACTTGGCGTTTGGCAACAGCGCGCTGAAAATATGGCCTACTTGATATTTTTTTCGTTTTCTGTCTTTGTCCCGCGCATGCAATAATGTACGTTTCTCTGTCCGTTAGACGGTTTTCCTATGGTCGCTTTTGGATTTACCACACCTGTACCTGTGGTGTAATAGCCACTCATTACTGGGGTGTGATTATACAAAACTTGTGAATAATATAAGCATATTCCTGACTGAGAGTTGGATGTTTTGCAGCCTGACGTGGACGCTGGGGCTATTATAGTTCAAGAAACTGTCCCGGTCGAAATCAGCGACACTGAGAACAGTTTAACCGAAAGAATAAAAACGGCGGAACATCGAGCTTTCCCCAAAGCTTTGAAATTGTTGGCAACCGGAAAAGTTAGACAGGAAAGTGACGGGAAGATTTCCTGGTGCTAGTAGTGCTTGTTAAACTATATTATAATACAAAAACAGGGTATTTGCATAATAAAATCTGATTCAGTTAACAGATAAACGGCTGCTTTACGGCAACATTCCAAGGTAGATAAACAATAACCAGTTTTTTTTTTACGTTTGTGCATATTAATTGCTATTGTTAATGCAGAATTTGTTATTGAAAATAAAACTGTTTTCCCACTCAGTCTGTTTTATTTATTTGTTGCGACAATATGGCAAATTTGACTACGCGCGATAAGGCCGTGCTAGAAGCAGTGTTCAATCCCAATCTTCCCTTAGAAGACTTGGATGCTGACTTTCAGCTTACAGGTAGCTAGTCTCTTTCTTGACACATTCACTTTTCATGGTTTTCCACATTTGAGATTGTGAAGAATTGACCACTGATGTTCTGGCCAATAAACAATTAGAACTAGAAGCAATAGAAGTAGCAGAAAAAGGACAGCTTCAACAAGGTTTGGATATTTTGAACAGAGCGATAGAGCAGCAACCGCGTCGACCTTCCCTATACAACAATCGGGCGTACGTTTACCAGTACTTAAGGCAGTTTCCAGGTACGTTAACGAGGGAGTAGTGAAACGAACCGTCAATATGCTCTTGTAGACGCCTTTAACGATTTAACAACGGCCATTGAATTGTGCAACGAAAAACACCGCAGAACGCTGTGTCAAGCTTACTGTCAACGCGGAATTTTGCATAAACGGGCAAATAGAAAAGAACTGGCTAAGGTGGACTTTGAAAAGGCTGCAGAGCTTGGAAGCAAGTTTGCCAAAAGTCAAGTAAGTTTCTTTTAGCACACTGTCAAGAAGACAAATTGTAGGATTAGATTTTTTGTACATTTTAAAACTTAAAAAATTTTGTCAGCTAGTCGAACTGAACCCATATGCCGCGCTCTGCAACCAAATGCTCAGACAGGTAATGGATCGTCTGAAATAATTTTTAAACAAAACGAAAAATATTTACACAACTTTATTTAAATAGTATTATTGTATTCCCTAGAAAGTAACGCTGTTAATAAAAACCACAAAAATAAAATAAATGCATTTTCACTTAAGGAGACGAAGAGCGTAACTACACAGATCCCATCTTATATATTTAAATTAATAGAGAAGCCGAAAACTGAAAACTTAATTCTTTACATGCACCATCATTGAAAGTTTTGCGTAGGACTTCACAGGAATAAGGTAAAAAAAGTGCTTATTATATACAAAAAAATTCGTGAATATCCCAATCTTGAAAAACACAATTTTCTGCCTAGAATTAGTGCTATTTTTACACAACAAGGGACCACCCATAAATATATTTTTTTTTCTGTAATTAATATAATATAACGTTCGTAACCTTAAATTTACATAGGCAAACCACATCTAAATTCATTTAACTACAACAGTAATTAGCCCGGTGATAATCCAATTAAATCTCTCAATGTGCGACAGCAATAAGTTTATAAATAATATGTATATGAATTGGTTTTGTCTTGGAACTCGTTCCCGTATATTTTAGAGGCTGCAAACAAAACCCTAAAGGACAAAATTATATAGATTTATGAAAATCGCCTCACCCCATACGCATCATTGATATATTGTCTTCATTGAGGTGGCGTTGGGGTTTCCTCGAGCTCGTCCCGATCGACGATTTCAAAGTCGCGGCCTGTACTCGATTTGGATTCGCTCTCGCTTTCAGATCCAACCTCGTCTTCTCCATTTTCAATACGGTTCGCATCCAAATCACCCGTATTCCTATATAAACCGATTGGTTTTAGGTCAGTGTTTTTATAATTGAAAATCACCTTGTTTGCAGTATTATTAAGAGAGCTCTGAAGCTGGGTTTATACAGCGCACAACACTTGCACAATACCGCATAGAAAGTTCATAATTTTTAACTTTCTATGCAATTCTTATGCGAAAACAACTGTACGCATGCGCAAAATTTTGTAATGTCATATTTTGACATCCGCCGTCCGTCATTGTATTGTGTTATTGTTTTGTTTATGAATTGTGGATTTGGATTGTTCAAGAATTGTGGTTTGTTGTTGATTTTGTATTTGTGATTTTTTGGTCATTTAGTGCAATAAAAACAGTTGAAGTGTCTACGGAAAAAACAGAGTTTAGTGGTAAAAATTATCTAGAGCTAATTAGTTTCTCTTTACATCAAGAATTTATTAAACAATTGCAGATAGAACCTTGGCAACAATTGGGGCTCTTGATGGGTGCTGCAACTACAGCATTAAGCTTAGATGTCAAGAAAAGGAGAATACGGAGGTTTAAAACGCGACCTATAAATAGAAAACGCAATGAACATAGTGTTTTTGAAAAAATAGTTTGCAGAAAAACATGATACAGAGCAGTTTTTCAAATATACGCATATGACTCCAGAACTGTTCCATAAGTTATTAGCTCTTGTGGGCCTGCAGAAAGACAAGACAAAAAATCCAATTAGCCCAAAACAAGGTCTTCTGCCCTCACTCTGCAGTAAGTATATTCTCAATTCCAAATAAAAATGTGTAGTATTGCCAGTTTTGTTTTTCAGTTATTTATCAGAAGGTTATTCTATGCAGGAAATAGCATGGAATAATAACACCTGAACGCTGGAATCATCAGGGATGGCCTGGTCGGTTTGTGTTGGCTTTCTAAATATGGAGAATTCTAATATAGTTGGATTTTTACCTTTTGAGAATGACGTCATCTTTTTACATCTTTGTTTCTCGCATATCAAACATGTGAAATAAACAATTTTAGCAAAAAAGGCACGTTGTTAATTTTGTCGTCCTGTCAAATTGAAAACGTTGACATTTACTGTCACTTTGATTTAAACGAATATCAAAGGTATAAAAATGCTGCGCTACAATGAGAGAGCCCAAATGCTAATTCTAAATGTGCTGCTTTTTTTCGAGTACGAAAAGAAACAGTTTCCAGATGTCAACTGAAACTCTCATGATTACTCATTTTTCAAAGCATTTGTAGGTTAAAATTTGTGATCTAATTCCAGACATGCGTGTTTTTTCACCTGCTTGACGTCATTCTCAAAGGGTAAAATTTTAACTATATATAGTTGTTATTAAAAATGTTTTTTTTTTCCCCTTATCCAACTTTACAACAGCAAGCACACCTTTTTTGCCTTATCGTCCTTATCTGTGCTTGACATGATTGACAAATGGCAAGTGACAGAAAAATAACATTTCACATTGCAATGACATTTATCACGTGTTGTCATAAACTCTTTTCATTGGTTAAAAATTATATGTTGTGCGACTGTATAAACACCAAAAAGAAACACTTGTGATTTCTTGTGCAATGTTATGCATTAAGTTATGCATTGTGCGCTGTATAAACCCAGCTTGACACTTCCAAAATGGTTCTAGAGGCAACTGACAATTTAAAACAATTTTTGGAAGGCTTAAGACACCCCTAGAGGCCTCTCTGGCACTTTTTGGAATGTTCACAATAGCATTTAGAGATTTATGGAACTTTCAAAATGGTCCTTAAGAATAGTCTATAAAAAGTCTTGATATTTGGATTTGTTCCTTTTCACTATACCTGGGTGCGTATTATTGAAATGAAGGAAGAGAGTTACTAAGAGAAAAGCATTCAGAATGTAACAGAAACCTGTGATTGTCAGGTTCTTTTGTCACATTCCATCAACATTTCTATTAGGAATTCAGCTCGCTGCTTTCAAGAATGAGGGCCTGATCGGCATTTTTTACACAGAACTTCTCATTATAGAACGATTCACGCTGTTTCTTTACGAAACTGATAAAAACGTCAACATAATCTGACATTGGTTCAACCGTCAAACCATAGACAGAGGCCGCATTCGTTTTCAGGCTCCATGGAGCGAACAGAGCTTTTAGACGTCACAATGACGTAGTTTGACAATTGGTCAATCTATGGTTTTGCCAAATTACGTCATCGTGACGTCAAAAGCGCTCTGCTCGCTCTATGGAGCTTGAAAACGAATGTGGCCTAAATGATAAGTACAGACAACCAGCGCAATGTAATTAAAGTGGCACCCAAAAAGGAAGCCGTTTACGCTTCAAGGGCTTCCTAATGTATTTCAGCCCTCTTCAGTTGTACAGGTAAACTCTAAGAGATGGCGCTAATACAGCTCGTCATTGCAGACATAGTTGCCAACTTTTGCGGTATTTTCTATAATCCGCTTTCTTTTGCTATCTCATCTGAACTAGGTAAGAAAGTTTGATTTTTTCAAATAAATTTGAGTTAAATTACTCGTATTTTAAAAACTAAACAAGATAAGAATTTCTGGTTTGAGGTATTGATAATAAAGATTATATTTATTTTAAAAGTCACAGGACTCTTTTTTAACGTCAAAACAGGTCACGCGACCGTTTTTTTAGTTTTAAACTGATACACTAAATCACGTATCTATTTGTAAGATTAAAATGTCATTTTTAACGTCACGTGACAGTTTTTATGTTTAGACTTTTTTTTTTCAAATTGCGTGCCTTTTTTAACGCCAAAACAGATCCTGAAGGTCACGTGACTCTTTTAAGATTAAAAATTGAATTTATAATGTCACATGACAGTTTTAAATGTCATTTGAAGGATCACGTAATCGTTTTTCGGTTTAAACTGATATTTTTAAAGACACGTGACCCTCGTTACAGTGCAAATCGCCACGTGACAATTTTCAATTATTTTAACGTCAAAACGAAAACCTAAAGGTCACGTGACTGTTTTACATGTCAAAGTATTATTTGAAGAGTCACCTGACTCGTTATAATGTGCAAATGGTCACGTGACGATTTTCAAAAATAAAATATATTTTTAAAGGTCACGTGACTCTTTTTACAGTTCATAAAGTCGCATAACAATTTTCAATAATCAAACATTTTTTTTTAAAGTCACGTGACTCTTTTACTGCCAAACCAAAATCCTGAAGGTCACGTGACTGTTTTTCAGTTTGAACTGACATTTTTTAAATTACTTGGCTCCTTTTAATGTGCAAATGGTCACGTGACGATTTTCAAAATAAATAAACTGAAAGAACTGACAACTCACCCTCTTTCATCTTCAGATGTGTCCTTTTTTGACTCGTTCTCGCCCAACGTTTCAATGTTGTTCTCGTCTTCAGCGTCACTGTCCTTGTCCTTCTTCTTTTTCTTCTTTTTTTTGTCAGCGGCACTATAGCCGGGTCCGCGGTACTCGTACTTGTACAAGGGCCAGAATGACGCGAAAAAGCCAACATCCTTAAGTTACGATTATTACAACACTTAATAAAAACAAACAAAATTCTATACCTCAGTAAGATTAGGTAGAATCCACAGGTGGTGTTTTCCAAAAGTAACCATCCAAATCAGACAGAACAATATCAGTCTGATAATAGCCAGGACTATAATCGAAACAAGGAAGCAGGCGGCAGCCACACTGATGTAATACACTCCTAACCGAACCATTGGAGGCCATAATGGGAACATACAAATACCAATAGCTCCCACAACTAGCAAAGCTCCAATTATCCAGTAGTGGAAAGGAATGGGGTCGTAAATCCAGACGTACGCATCCAGAGTATCCACAAATCTTTGATCGTTGTGCATTTCCAATCGGATCTTCTTTTTGCGTTTTTCCTTCTGAGGCTAATTTCCACATAACCTCCGTCCCACAGCACTAACATATCCACCTACCTTATCGCCTTGGTCTTTGCTTTCAACCACACTACTTTCCGCATCTGTTCCTTTACTTTGTTCCTTGTCTGGTTTTTGTTCGTCGCTCGATTCTGCCCCATCTTTCTTCTTCTCCTTCTTTCTACCCTTTAACTCTTGTTTTGATAATTAATTTAGCAAGTGTTTCTGAGTGTTAAGATTTGCAAAATACCTTGCTCAGACACAGGCACTTTCCTAGCTCGATGATAGAGCTTGTGCTCCAACATCAAGTGTAAATAATCCACAATTTCTTGCCGGGTGGTGAATAAGGGACTGTCACCTTTAGTAAACTTTGAATCCAGCAACGCGTCCACTGCTCGCTTACCTAGTGTTTATTAACTTAAATTTGTTTCAATGTTGCCAATACACAATGGTAAACAACACAGTTAAGGATAAAAAGATATTCCTATTAAAATAAAAAATTCAAAATTTTTTTTTGCTCTAATTAGAAGTTCTCATAAAAATATTTGATACGTATTTTTTCTTTTTTAACAACGCAACATTTTACTGTGAAAAAAACGTTAGTGAAAACCATACTTATTTGGTACACCATCTATCTGTGACGTAGGAAAGGTCCATGTGCCCTATCTCTCTTCTGTTTATAGTAAGTTGAGTGAGACGGAATGCAAGAGCGTATGTCTAATATCATTTAACGAAACGTCAACCGGCGAGGGAGACGCAGCTGAAATTGTAGGTTATGTTTAAAGTTTATTTTCTATCTAGTGATTTGTGTTTAGGAAGTTATCTTCTGGGGGAAAAAACGCCGTTTGAGCGTTGTGTTGTTCAATCGTGTTCAAAAAGTTGTAAGAGTTGCCCCAATAAGATATTTTTACCAGAAAAGCCGAAACCCGTGAAATGAGTAAATTGCCTCCTGGCTTAACACTTCCACCTACGTCACAGAGGATCCTGCAGGGCTCATTTTAACTTTCTTTTTGTAAAATTATTAAGGATGTAATATTGAAATGTAAGACGTAGCTAGTTTTAATGCATGTATTTTAAAATTGTAATTAAAATGAAGTTTTTTTAAAATGCCAAACCGAAAAAATGGAGGAGCAAAGTTATGGCACCAAAAACTCAAACTATTTCTTAAATAAGATATAAAAAACATTTCTACCTGTAAAATACTCCACATTATGGTTCAGAAATTTAGTACGTTTGATTGGAACATTTTTCCTCATCCATTTGGCCACATTAAGTTCATCTTTAGTGGGCTTGTCAGGAACTTCTTCGCCTGGAGGAGTATATTCCTGCAATTCACCAAAAATTCAGCTATTAATAACATATCTAATTACGGACCTGGGTTCACTGACACTGACCGAGAAAATGTGAAATACTTAAACTGCCACATGCAAACTAGGAGACACACTTTAGTAAACAGCAATTACTGATTGGACTGGGTTACTGAGACCACTTATTGTTTTATTGGAAACACAGCATGAATGTTAATGGATTTTAAAATGTTGGAATTTAGTTTCTTGGATTANNTTGTACNNTGGGNTNGCCGTATNTTCCATCTTCAGNCCGTTTGCGCCTAATGCCCNAANTCCGTCAGAGGTACACTANTGTCNANNGANCCGGCGNCGNATACCTNNCAGCAANGNAGAAGGACCGTNCACTNGAGGTNCACTTNTNTCNCCTNAGNNNCATGTATATTANGTGNGNTNGCTNGANNANCTNNGGACCCNTCTAGGCGTCCACNGTTNCAATCAATGGNATCNANGTTCAACTAATGNTAAACCNCANNTGANCGANAACTNNNTTNGCACGGACGNGCGCGNACNNATAGNAACCNNTTNGNGACCTNNTTTGCTGANCCAGNCCCTNCTATTNNNGTGTNTNCNGTGATCNTGCNANTCNCNGTTTNATGTANGNAAGCTCACTTNTGCAGTGTCNANGACGCCAAAGANTGTACCTCACGAGGACTGNTNTGNTGTTGATNGNNCTTAGCTGTACCGCGANTTNNGTTNTCAAAGTCAGCNCTACACTTTCTTTGCACACCCTGTATACTGGAAGCAAAAACGGTCCTGCAAATTTACGGTGTTGGGTTAAGGAGTTGATTAGGAACATTTTTGTTCTCTTGTAAATTTTTTGTACCTCTCCCCGTTTCTGAGTTATTTAACAAAAACTGATTTGATGCGACAACTTTTAGTGTTTTCGAGTTTTTTTAGGAAAATTTGAAAAACTGGTTTGGTGCAACAAATATTTAAATCAGTTGAAATTGTGTCAGGAACAAAATCGTTGGTAAAACCCACTTAAGAGTAAGAAAATGATTGTTTTAAGCACATTTTTAGAATCCTCATTAAATTTCCTATCCATTAACGTGAAAAAACACTACAAAATTTGGTACAGTCACGGAGAAAAGCGGTGTCAAAGTTTGAATTGTCAGAAACACAGTTTGAAAGGACAGTCAAGAACAAAATCGCCTGTAAAACCCCCTTGGAGTAAGAAAATTACTGTTTTAAGTACATTTTTTAAATCCTCATTAAATTTCCTATCCAATAACATGAAAAACACTACAAAATTTGGTACAGTCAGGGAGAAAAGCGGTGTCAAAGTTTGAACTGTCAGAAACACAGTTTGAAAGGACAGTCAAGAACAAAATCGCCTGTAAAACCCCCTTGGAGTAAGAAAATGACTGTTTTAAGTACATTTTTTAAATCCTCATTAAATTTCCTATCCAATAACATGAAAAATACTACAAAATTTTGTACAGTCAGGGAGAAAAGCGGTGTCAAAGTTTGAACTGTCAGAAACACAGTTTGAAAGGACAGTCAAGAACAAAATCGCCTGCAAAACCCCCTTGGCGTAAGAAAATGACTGTTTTAAGTACATTTTTTAAATCCTCATTAAATTTCCTATCCAATAACATGAAAAATACTACAAAATTTGGTACAGTCAGGGAGAAAAGCGGTGTCAAAGTTTGAACTGTCAGAAACACAGTTTGAAAGGACAGTCAAGAACAAAATCGCCTGCAAAACCCCCTTGGCGTAAGAAAATGACTGTTTTAAGTACATTTTTTAAATCCTCATTAAATTTCCTATCCAATAACATGAAAAACGCTACAAAATTTGGTACAGTCAGGGAGAAAAGCGGTGTCAAAGTTTGAACTGTCAGAAACACGGTTTGAAAGGACAGTCAAGAACAAAATCGCCTGTAAAACCCCCTTGGAGTAAGAAAATTACTGTTTTAAGTACATTTTTTAATACCTCATTAAATTTCCTATCCAATAACGTGAAAAAACACTACAAAATTTGGTACAGTCAGGGAGAAAAGCGGTGTCAAAGTTTGAACTGTCAGAAACACAGTTTGAAAGGACAGTCAAGAACAAAATTGCCTGTAAAACCCCCTTGCAGTAAGAAAATTACTGTTTTAAGTACATTTTTTAATACCTCATTAAATTTCCTATCCAATAACGTGAAAAAACACTACAAAATTTGGTACAGTCAGGGAGAAAAGCGGTGTCAAAGTTTGAACTGTCAGAAACACAGTTTGAAAGGACAGTCAAGAACAAAATTGCCTGTAAAACCCCCTTGGAGTAAGAAAATTACTTTTTTAAGTACATTTTTTAAATCCTCATTCAATTTCCTATCCAATAACATGAAAAACACTACAAATTTGGTACAGTCAGGAGAAAAGCGGTGTCAAAGCTTGAACTGTCAGAAACACAGTTTGAAAGGACAGTCAAGAACAAAATTGCCTGTAAAACCCCCTTGGAGTAAGAAAATTACTTTTTTAAGTACATTTTTTAAATCCTCATTCAATTTCCTATCCAATAACATGAAAAACACTACAAAATTTGTACAGTCAGGGAGAAAAGCGGTGTCAAAGTTTGAACTGTCAGAAACACAGTTTTGAAAGGACAGTCAAGAACAAAATTGCCTGTAAAACCCCCTTGGAGTAAGAAAATTACTTTTTTAAGTACATTTTTTAAATCCTCATTCAATTTCCTATCCAATAACATGAAAAACACTACAAAATTTGGTACAGTCAGGGAGAAAAGCGGTGTCAAAGCTTGAACTGTCAGAAACACAGTTTGAAAGGACAGTCAAGAACAAAATTGCCTGTAAAACCCCCTTGGAGTAAGAAAATTACTTTTTTAAGTACATTTTTTAAATCCTCATTCAATTTCCTATCCAATAACATGAAAAACACTACAAAATTTGGTACAGTCAGGGAGAAAAGCGGTGTCAAAGTTTGAACTGTCAGAAACACAGTTTGAAAGGACAGTCAAGAACAAAATCGCCTGTAAAACCCCCTTGGAGTAAGAAAATTACTGTTTTAAGCACATTTTTAAATCCTCATTAAATTTCCTATCCAATAACATGAAAAACACTACAAAATTTGGTACAGTCAGGGAGAAAAGCGGTGTCAAAGCTTGAACTGTCAGAAACACAGTTTGAAAGGACAGTCAAGAACAAAATCGCCTGTAAAACCCCCTTGGAGTAAGAAAATTACTGTTTTAAGTACATTTTTAAATCCTCATTAAATTTCCTATCCAATAACATGAAAAACACTACAAAATTTGGTACAGTCAGGGAGAAAAGCGGTGTCAAAGTTTGAACTGTCAGAAACACAGTTTGAAAGGACAGTCAAGAACAAAATCGCCTGTAAAACCCCCTTGGAGTAAGAAAATTACTTTTTTAAGTACATTTTTTAAATCCTCATTAAATTTCCTATCCAATAACATGAAAAACACTACAAAATTTGGTACAGTCAGGGAGAAAAGCGGTGTCAAAGTTTGAACTGTCAGAAACACAGTTTGAAAGGACAGTCAAGAACAAAATCGCCTGTAAAACCCCCTTGGAGTAAGAAAATTACTGTTTTAAGTACATTTTTTAAATCCTCATTAAATTTCCTATCCAATAACATGAAAAACACTACAAAATTTGGTACAGTCAGGGAGAAAAGCGGTGTCAAAGTTTGAACTGTCAGAAACACAGTTTGAAAGGACAGTCAAGAACAAAATCGCCTGTAAAACCCCTTGGAGTAAGAAAATGACTGTTTTAAGTACATTTTTTAAATCCTCATTAAATTTCCTATCCAATAACATGAAAAATACTACAAAATTTGGTACAGTCAGGGAGAAAAGCGGTGTCAAAGTTTGAACTGTCAGAAACACAGTTTGAAAGGACAGTCAAGAACAAAATCGCCTGCAAAACCCCTTGGCGTAAGAAAATGACTGTTTTAAGTACATTTTTTAAATCCTCATTAAATTTCCTATCCAATAACATGAAAAATACTACAAAATTTGGTACAGTCAGGGAGAAAAGCGGTGTCAAAGTTTGAACTGTCAGAAACACAGTTTGAAAGGACAGTCAAGAACAAAATCGCCTGTAAAACCCACTTGGCGTAAGAAAATGACTGTTTTAAGTACATTTTTGAAATCCTCATTAAATTTCCTATCCAATAACATGAAAAACACTACAAAATTTGGTACAGTCAGGGAGAAAAGCGGTGTCAAAGTTTGAACTGTCAGAAACACGGTTTGAAAGGACAGTCAAGAACAAAATCGCCTGTAAAACCCACTTGGAGTAAGAAAATTACTGTTTTAAGTACATTTTTGGAATCCTCATTAAATTTCCTATCCAATAACGTGAAAAAACACTACAAAATTTGGTACAGTCAGGGAGAAAAGCGGTGTCAAGTTTGAACTGTCAGAAACACAGTTTGAAAGGACAGTCAGGGACAAAATCGCCTGTAAAACCCACTTGGAGTAAGAAAATTACTGTTTTAAGTACATTTTTTAAATCCTCATTAAATTTCCTATCCAATAACGTGAAAAAACACTACAAAATTTGGTACAGTCAGGGAGAAAAGCGGTGTCAAAGTTTGAACTGTCAGAAACACAGTTTGAAAGGACAGTCAAGAACAAAATCGCCTGTAAAACCCCCTTGGAGTAAGAAAATTACTGTTTTAAGTACATTTTTTAATCCTCATTCAATTTCCTATCCAATAACATGAAAAACACTACAAAATTTGGTACAGTCAGGGAGAAAAGCGGTGTCAAAGCTTGAACTGTCAGAAACACAGTTTGAAAGGACAGTCAAGAACAAAATTGCCTGTAAAACCCCCTTGGAGTAAGAAAATTACTTTTTTAAGTACATTTTTTAAATCCTCATTCAATTTCCTATCCAATAACATGAAAAACACTACAAAATTTGGTACAGTCAGGGAGAAAAGCGGTGTCAAAGTTTGAACTGTCAGAAACACAGTTTGAAAGGACAGTCAAGAACAAAATTGCCTGTAAAACCCCCTTGGAGTAAGAAAATTACTTTTTTAAGTACATTTTTTAAATCCTCATTCAATTTCCTATCCAATAACATGAAAAACACTACAAAATTTGGTACAGTCAGGGAGAAAAGCGGTGTCAAAGCTTGAACTGTCAGAAACACAGTTTGAAAGGACAGTCAAGAACAAAATCGCCTGTAAAACCCCTTGGAGTAAGAAAATTACTTTTTTAAGTACATTTTTAAATCCTCATTCAATTTCCTATCCAATAACATGAAAAACACTACAAAATTTGGTACAGTCAGGGAAAAAAGCGGTGTCAAAGTTTGAACTGTCAGAAACACAGTTTGAAAGGACAGTCAAGAACAAAATTGCCTGTAAAACCCCCTTGGAGTAAGAAAATTACTTTTTTAAGTACATTTTTTAAATCCTCATTAAATTTCCTATCCAATAACATGAAAAACACTACAAAATTTGGTACAGTCAGGGAGAAAAGCGGTGTCAAAGTTTGAACTGTCAGAAACACAGTTTGAAAGGACAGTCAAGAACAAAATCGCCTGTAAAACCCCCTTGGAGTAAGAAAATTACTGTTTTAAGTACATTTTTTAAATCCTCATTAAATTTCCTATCCATTAACGTGAAAAAACACTACAAAATTTGGTACAGTCAGGGAGAAAAGCGGTGTCAAAGTTTGAACTGTCAGAAACACAGTTTGAAAGGACAGTCAAGAACAAAATCGCCTGTAAAACCCACTTAGAGTAAGAAAATGACTGTTTTGAGTCCATTTTTGAAATCTGCACTAAATTTCCTATCCAATAACGTAAAAAAACACTAAAAGATTTGGGACAGTCAGGAAAAAAGCTATTTCAAAGTTTGAACTCCTCTAGCCAAATGGACCCATTCTCATGATACAAACAATACCATGATGGTTCTTGAAACAAGTCCCACGGTTTTCAAATTGATCGCAACACAGGCACAGACTCAAGAATAAAATAAGTAAAGAAAGGATTAAGCTATTGGAATGAAATTATTAAAAAACCCAAACAAAAGTATTAAAAATTACTGAGAAAAGTATTAGAAAGCAAAATCAAATTTGACAGTCATCACATAACTTTGGCAGCATCGGAGTTGTCCAAAGTTTTCCCAGGGCGCATGTGACGTCACGATGACGCCATTTGGCACGCCCAAAATTTAACCAACTGTCAAACTACGTCATCGTGACGTCACAGTAGAATGTCACTATGTAAATTGTCTCTTCACTGAAATGATTTTACATACCAAAAAATTTTTTTTTATCAAATTTCAGTTTTACATGTCTATTTTCAACATTTGGCAGCAATGTAACATTGTTTTTGACCAACACCAAAAAGAAACAAAAATGTACAAACCTACCCTTGGCCATCTGTGTTTGGCTCCCCTCCCTAAGCAAATTAGATGTGACGTCACGATGACGTAGTTTGACAGTTGGTTAAATTTTGGGTGTGTCAAATTGGGTCATCGTGACGTCACATCTAATTTGCTTAGGGAGGGGAGCCAAACACAGATGGCCAAGGGTAGGTTTTTACATTTTTGTTTCTTTTTGGTGTTGGTAAAAAACAATGTTACATTGTTGCCAAATGTTCAAAATAGACACGTAAAACTGAAATTTGCTAAAAAAAATGTTTTTGGTATGTAAAATCATTTCTTAGAAGACACAATTTACATAGTGACATTCTACTTTTGATACAAATAGCAAAATTCACATAATTACCATGAATGAAGTAATTATTACATAACATACTTTACTGGGACATCATTTTCCTTTTCTCCGATTTTTTCTCATTTCAAATTAACTTACCCATTAAATTCCAATTATTTAAAAAAAAACTGATTCCCAGTGCCACTGCAGTTGCACAAAAGTAATATTCACATAATTTCAACACAACCAATACAAAAAGTGCTTCATTTGTCAAAATTTAAACTTCCAAAAATTGCAATTTACCAGTCAAATTTTCCTGCTATGTAAAGTAAAATATGTACTTTACCGGTAATTTACCAATCACTATAAACTAGTCTAGTTAATACGTACCTTTTGTAAAAGTTGACTTTGTAAAACATGAAAACATTCAAAGTGGTCTATGAAAATCTTAGGAAAATACGTCATCCAGACGGCAAGCTCGTTGACGCATAGAATTTTCAGCGTGTCAAAACTCGAATGAGTTATTGTACTACAAAGATTCGTTAATTTTTCAAACTGTAACAACAGGAGAGAGTGCATTACCTGAAGTTATCAAAAGCAGTATACAGTTGAGTAATTATATTATCAATTAGCGCTGCATCGGCCATTTTTTCTTCTCTTTTTATGTGACAGATTGCTGTCAACATTTTGGCAACTGCAAAAATTGCGTTAGAGCACAATTATCATTCAAAAAAAAGTGTAGGATAACTTACTAAAAACATGCGCAGTGTATAGTAAAGGTATGGGAATGCGCGTTTCTTTAACGCAGTGTATCAGTAGATTTAGAAACGCCTGGAATTGAGGTTTTTCCAAAAAACCTTGACGATTTCCCAATATTAACATCTTCCTAATGAAATTAATTATGGCGAATCTGTATGTCTTTGCCGATTTTGTTTGGTCTTTAAACAGGAACATGGTAGATTTCTGTAAAGCGAAACTGTATACCTTTTGGTAGGTTACAGATGGTTTTGGATCTACACTATCCATGGAATTATAAAAATCGATACAGCTAAATTTTTGGGCGTTATGCCTCAGCCGGATTTAAAAAACAAAAAAGGTTTTAAAAGGTCGTTTCTTCTAGAATTATTCATTTTGTCTCTAAAGTGATTTCTTCACAGATATGTAAAGAAAAATGTGCTGCAAATTTCTTGACTTTCAACCCAGTGTCAGCTGAGATAATTTTAGAACTTCCTTTCTTATGTCATTTCATGGGCTTGGTTAGTATCTCGGGACATGTTTGAGGGTTTTTCAATTTTTGGTCCACAAAAAGAATTACGGAGTGTTCTTTTCGAAAAAGACGCAAATTTTTATGGGGAACGTCTACCACAGAAATGCTTTTATACGAGTATTAATCAAGAGCTTATGCCCCTAGTTATTTACGTTACATTTACCAACTGACAATTGTCAAAATAACTGTCATAAAGCTCAGAAAGAGGTCCGGTTTCGAAAACTGTGTTAAACTTTAATTCTTGCAAATTCTAGACAAATTTTAACATTAGTGAGGGATGTCACGTTGTTTTTGAAGGATAATTTAACTAGGCAGTCACGTGACCACTATCATAAATCTCAGAAACACGTTTTTTGTCTCGAATATTGCCAGAAAACTTTTCTAAATCCTGATTTTTGCAATTTTTGAGTTTGACAGTCAGAGACAAAATTGCTTGTCGAAACCAATTAAAGTAAGAAAATACCAAGTAACAAAATTTGGTACAGTCAGTGAGAAAAGCAGTGTCAAAATTTGAAATGCCAGAAATCCAGTTTGAAAGGACAGTCAAGGAACAAAATCGACTGTAAAACCCACTTGGAGTAAGAAAATGACTGTTTTAAGCACATTTTTGGAATCCCCATTAAATTTCCTATCCAATAACCTGAAAAAAGACTACAAGATTTGGTACAGTCAGAAAGAAAAACGGTGTCAAAGTTTGAACTGTCAGAAACACAGTTTGAAAGGACAGTCAGAGAAAAAATCAACTGTAAAAGCCACTTGGAGTGTGAAAGTTACTGTTTTAAGCACATTTTTGGAATCCTCATTAAATTTCCTATCCAATAACGTGAAAAAACACTACAAAATTTAGTACAGTCAGTGAGAAAAGCGGTGTCAAAGTTTAAACTGGCCAGTTTGAAAGGACAGTCAGGAAAAAAATCAGTGTGAAAGTTGAAAGTACAGTCAGTGAGAAAAGCGGTGTCAAATTTAAAAGGCCAGAAACCCAGTTTGAAAGGACAGTCAAGGAAAAAAAAACTGTAAAACCCACTTGGAGTAAGAAAATGACTGTTTTAAGGACATTTTTGGAATCCCCATTAAATTTCCTATCCAATAACCTGAAAAAAGACTACAAGAGTTGGTACAGTCAGAAAGAAAAACGGTTTTGAACTGTAGAAACAGTCAGGGAGTGTGAAAGCTGTTTTAAGCACATTTTTGGTGTCAAAGTTTGTTAGAACTTGGGTAAAAAAATTTCTGTCAGAAAATTTCATATCCAATAACATGAAAAAAACACTACAAAATTTGGTACAGTCAGAAAAAAATCAACTGTCAAAAGCCAGAAACTTTGAAGAGACAGTCATGAAAAAATCGTTAAACTCACTGGAGTGAAAAAAAAAACTGTTTTAAGCACATTTTTGGAATCCTCATTAAATTTCCTATCCAATAACATGAAAAAACACCACAAAATTTAGTACAGTCAGTGAGAAAAGCGGTGTCAAAGTTTAAACTGACAGAAAGCCAGTTTGAAAGGACAGTCAAGGAAAAAATCGACTGTAAAACCCACTTGGAGTAAGAAAATTACTGTTTTAAGGACATTTTTGGAATCCTCATTAAATTTCCTATCCAATAACGTGAAAAAACACTACAAGATTTGGGACAGTCAGGAAAAAAAGCGATTTCAAAATTTGAACTAACCAAAACACAGTTAGTAAGGAGAGTCAGATCAAAAATCGCCTGTAAAACCCAGTGGGAGTGAGAAAATGACTGTTTTAAGCACATTTTTGGAATCCTCATTAAATTTCCTATCCAATAACCTAAAAAGAAACTACAAAATTTAGTACAGTCAGTGAGAAAAGCGGTGTCAAAGTTTAAACTGCCAGAAACCCAGTTTGAAGAGACAGTCAGGGACAAAACCGACTGTAAAACCCACTTGGAGTAAGAAAATTACTGTTTTAAGCACATTTTTGAAATCCTCATTAAATTTCCTATCCAATAACCTAAAAAAACAGTACAAAATTTGATACAGCCAGTGAGAAAAGCGGTGTCAAAGTTTGAACGGTCAGAAACTCAGTTTGAAAGGACAGTCAGGGACAAAATCGACTGTAAAACCCACTTGGAGTGAGAAAATCACAGTTTTAAGCACATTTTTGAAATCCTCATTAAATTTCCTATCCAGTAACCTAAAAAAACACTAAAAAAGTTGGTAAAGTCAGTAAGAAAAGCGGTATCAAAGTTTGCCAGAAACACAGTTTGAAAGGATAGTCAGGGACAAAATCGCCTGGAAAACCCACTTGGAGTAAGAACTAACGCTCTTCAAATTGTGACCGCGTTTACCCGTAAGTAGGTGTAAACCTAGCCCACTGGGTGCAGAAAGTCATTTTTGGTTTCTTTTAAAATCTCCGTATCTCGGAAAAAGTAAAAATTTCTTTTTGGTTAATTTTTTTCAAAGACTTGGTGTTTCCCTCTGGCTTTTCACAAATGTCAAACTATTATACAGGGTGTCCAAGATAAGGATATAAAGTCGGTTAAATTAGGAGAAAGTTGCGTAATTACGAAAGGCAATATAACGTATACAGTATGTTTTTGAAAAAGTTTAAAGATAATTAGAAAAAAATAATTCTTGTTTTCATTTAATTTGAACTAATTTCAAAGCAATTTTTTTTGAATCTTTTCGCTGAATTAGTATAAATATTTTATAATTTTTCATAATTAGTACACGAAGCAAATATTTGCTGCATTTGCTCAAAAGCTGTTTGCTAAACGGATAGCGATTGTTTGGCAAACAGGACAGTAAATATTTTTCAACAAATAAAGCAAATATTTCATTATTTCACGGAGAAGCAAATAATTACTTCGCGTAATGCCTGCTTAAGAGCACTTTCTTGCGGACTGTAAATTATTTACTTAAAAATGACAATGTTTAATAAAAACATGTTTGAACAGAAGAACAAGAACCGATTTGTTCTGTCATTTTATAATTCCATGGATAAAATAATTCCTTACAACTTACAAAGTTCTCTTCGATGATACGCGTCTTTCTGGCTCGTTCAATCAATTTTTCATAGTTTAAAGGGTACTCAAAGTTCGATTTAATGTTAAAATTGAGGAATCCAGCACAGTCGAATAGAAACTTAACTAATATGTAAGCGCCCTGCGCTGGAGGAAATTTAAGGCTGAACTGAACGTAGCAGTTGGCAACTTCCTACAACAACACAACATGACGGAACGTGATTAAAAAAGCAAAACGAATGGCTTACTTCAGTGTTTTTCGGTTGGTGAAAAATTTTATAGTACAGACCAGTTTCGTCTACCGGCTTGTACCATGTCCACGGTCGGCCTTTGCGTGACACTTTGCAAGTGTCAAAAAACGAGTCCAAATCCATTTCCGGTTCATCTGAAAAATAATTATGTCACAACCAAAGAATAAGTAACTTAACAAGAAAAGACAGCCGGCATAATTGCTTTTTTGATGTTTTTGTCTGACCTACGCAAATATTAACTAATTTCTTATAAACATTGTTTACTTCTTTTGACTCTTAATCATTGGAAGATATCAATCCTAAAATTAACTTTAAACTGATGTGTGGCATCGTTCTTCAACAACCTGAATGACCAACCAATGCAACTCTTGATATTCAGTCGATTCTCTCTTTAAACTTTGGTAGGAAGAGTCCATCTCTCTCCAAGTCTCTTCTTGTTAAATAAGGCTATTCTTTGTCAAAACTATACAATAGTAGATTATTTAACGATTAAATAGCTAGAAAAAATAGTATACTTGGTTCATAGCTACTCTGTGGATTACTATTGATTACAAGAAGTGAAAGATGGAAGATTATCCTCCGATTGCACCGAAACGATCTTCTTCTTCCACTTGTAGAAGGCATTCCGCCTGTAGTTCACTGATTTTTCCCCTGTAAGACGGACTGCCAGCTGTCTCTCCATCTTTTTGATGGTCTTCTTCCTGTTGGTATGTTATCTCTGACGATTCGTGGTAATCTTCATTCATCCTGCTGACATCTTACGATATCACTGGTGTCAGTTTGTCTTCGTTCCTTTTCTTATCCAGAAGGGTGTTGCCTGTTATTGGGCGTATTGTTTTCATCTCTGTTTTCCTGAGCATTGACTTACTCTGAATGCTTATCTGTTTGTTTTGCCACAAGCTTTTTAGATGGCCGGAAACTGATGCAGTTTTATTCACGTTTCGTTTGACTCCATGACCTGCTTTATCGGTACGTCATCAATTATACTGGTTTACATCTTATTGAGGCTTTTGCGATCATCGATTTCCATGTTCCATTTCCTGGCTTCCTTGTTGAAGGCATTATAGTAGTTTTTCCAGATTGTTTTCAATTTCGACTATTAGGACAGCGTCATCTGCATAGCAGAGAACTTTCGTATTGCCAATTCTGTATCCAAAAGTGTCTGTCTATTATGATATTAAATATCTACCAAGTGTATTGTTTATTTCTCCAGTTAATTCGGAGTTGATTCTTGTTTGGGTGGTGTTGTGAGTTCCGATTTTCGGGCAACTTAATATGCGTTTTGGCTTTGACATTAGTTTAGGACTTACAACAGTAACGTCACAGTCAAAACGTGACTTAAACTAATCAATGATTAGCAAACGGGGGAGACAAGCTGAATATTAGTAAATTATTGTAAGTGTTAAGTGGGCTTACAAAGAATCTGGTAATTAAGAAGAAACATATGTAAACATAGGAGGAAGGAGCAAAAGCGACTAAAACAGAGGACAAAAGTGGTTGTTGCATATGGCGGCCGTAAATTTCCAGTGAGCACTGTCAGAGATTAGTTGACTTGGCTGTAGTCTAAATCGTCTAAATCGTTAGCCTTTTACAAAAAAATAGTAATTTCAGCTTTTTGTAACTTTTCTTTATTAAAACTGTGTAAAACTGTAATTCTTGCAAATTCAGACAGTTTAGACATTAGTGACAGATATCACGTGCATAACTAGGCAGTCACGTGACAACTAACTAACTGTCATAAATCTCAGAAGCACGTTTTGTGTCGAACACTGCAAGAAAACTTTTCTAAACCCTGATTTTTGCAACTTTCGAGCGCCATTTGACAGTCCGGGACAAAATTGCTTGTTAAACCCACTTGGAGTGAGAAAATGACTGTTTTAAGTACATTTTTGGAATCCTCATTAAATTTCCTATCCAATAACCTGAAAAAGCTATAAAATTTGGTAGAGTCAGTGAGAAAAGCGGTGTCAAAATTTAAATTGCGAAAAACACAGTTTGAAAGGACAGTCAAGGACACAATCCTCTGTAAAACCCACTCAGAGTGGGAAAATAACTGTTTTAAGTACATTTTTGAAATCCTCATTAAATTTCCTATCAAATAACCTGAAAAAGCGCTGCAAAATTTGGTAGAGTCAGTCAAAAGCGGTGTCATAGTTCGAACTGCCAGAAACAGTTTGAATGGACAGTCAAGGACAAAATCGCTTGTAAAACCTACTTGGAGTGAGAAAATGATTGTTTTACATACATTTTTGGAATTCTCATTATATTTCCTATCCATAACATAAAAAAACACTACAAAATTTGGTACAGTCAGTAAAAAAAGCTGTGTCAAAGTTGGAACTGCCAGAAACACAATTTGAAAAGACAGTCAAAGATAAAATTACTTCTAAAATCCACTTGGAGGGAGAAAATTACTGTTGACTGTTTTAAGTACATTTTTGAAATCCTCATTAAATTTCCTATCCAATAACCTGAAAAAAACACTACAAAATTTGGTAGAGTCAGTAAGAAAAGCGGTGTCAAAGTTCGAACTGCCAGAAACACAGTTTGAAAGGACAGTCAAGGACAAAATCGCTTGTAAAACCCACTTGGAGTGAGAAAATGACTGTTTCACGAACATTTTTGGAAATCCTCATTAAATTTCCTATCCAATAACCTGAAAAAACACTACAAAATTTGGTACAGTCAGTGAGAAAAGCGGTGTCAAAGTTCGAACTGCCAGAAACAGTTTGAATGGACAGTCAAGGACAAAATCTCTTGTAAAACCCACTTGGAGTGAGAAAATGACTGTTTTAAGTACATTTTTGAAATTCTCATTAAATTTCCTATCCAATAACATGGAAAAACACTACAAAATTTGGTACAGTCAGTAAAAAAAGCAGTGTTAAAGTTCGAACTGCCAGAAACAGTTTGAATGGACAGTCAAGGACAAAATCGCTTGTAAAACCCACTTGGAGTGAGAAAATGACTGTTTTAAGTACATTTTTGAAATCCTCATTAAATTTCCTATCCAATAACCTGAAAAAACACTACAAAATTTGGTACAGTCAGTAAGAAAAGCGGTGTCAAAGTTTGAACTGCCAGAAACACAATTTGAAAAGACAGTCAAGGACAAAATCGCTTGTAAAACCCACTTGGAGTGAGAAAATGACTGTTTTAAGTACATTTTTGAAATCCTCATTAAATTTCCTATCCAATAACCTGAAAAAGCACTACAAAATTTGGTACAGTCAGTAAGAAAAGCTGTGTCAAAGTTGGAACTGCCAGAAACACAATTTGAAAAGACAGTCAAGGACAAAATTACTTCTAAAACCCACTTGGAGGGAGAAAATGACTGTTTTAAGTACATTTTTGAAATCCTCATTAAATTTCCTATCCAATAACCTGAAAAAACACTACAAAATTTGGTACAGTCAGTAAGAAAAGCTGTGTCAAAGTTGGAACTGCCAGAAACACAATTTGAAAGGACAGTCAAGGACAAAATTGCTTGTAAAACCCACTTGGAGTGAGAAAATGATTGTTTTAAGTAAATTTTTGAAATTCTTATTAAATTTCCTACCCAATAACCTGAAAAAACACTACAAATTTTGGTACAGTCATTAAAAAAAGCGGTGTCAAAGTTTGAACTGTCAGAAACACAATTTGAAAGGACAAAATCACCTGTGAAACCCACTTGGAGGGAGAAAATTCCTATCCAATAACCTGACAAAACATTCCAAACCTGAACCTGAAAAAATATCCAATAACCAAAAGACACACAAATTTTGGTACAGTCAGTGTGTAAATGTGAACTGCCAGAAAGACAGTTTGAAATCTAATCTATAATCAATTTCAAAAAATCCTGTCCTACATCACTCCGACATTTACAAAATGGTAGAATGTACACTGCCATGGATAATAAAGCGATGGTTTGGTTTCAAAACAGTTGACCAGGCATATACCATTCAATTCTACATAAAATCAGTTTAGAATGTCCTGAATATTGTGTCGTTTCATTAAACAAAAGTTGAAAGACGCCTTTTAACTCTTTTTCAGTTTTGTTGAAGCTTTTTGTATATGGAATAGTTGAAAAAACAGTTTTTACACAATTTTCTGACAGTTAGGGCTAATTGCACCGACATATTGGAGGGAACTCTAGGCTAAGTTCACCGGTCACAGTCAAATCACAACTTAGGTAAGTTAGGGTGCCCTTAAATACATCAGTGCAACCCGTCATTAATCACTTTGTGTTCAAATGTTTAGATTTTTCAGGAAACTCAGAAAGTTTCCAGACTTTATGTCCTCTCTGTATACACACAAACAGTCCGATTCTGGAAAATTGACCAACACGTGACAAAGGCAAATTCTACGAATTAGAATACATTGTATTTCTGAGACTGAGTACTACACCATTTCCAAATATAGTTCAGAAAAGGCCAAGTGAGATTCAGAAAGGGTCAAGCGTAATTCAGAATGAGAAACTGCAATTCAGAAACCATCAAATGAAATTCAGAACATTTAAAGGCAATTCCGTAAAATACATTATCTGTGGATAATAAGTTAATTATACTTTATAATACAATGAATGTTATAAAAAAAAAACACAATTTAGGTTAAAAATTAAACTGAATTACACTTGATATACTTTCTGAATTGCAATTAATAATTTCTGAATTATGGTGTATAGTACTATTTGCCAACCTGACAACTGACATTTGACATTAATCACGAAAGAGAGAGAATGCGTGAACACTGAGAAAAACAGACTATACCTTCACTATCTACATCCATATTCGAGACAGATTCCATGAGTTCATCCAGAGTGGATAAGGTTGATGTAGAATTATGATCGATGCTCTCCTGACTTTCGTCGGAATCTTGCGAACTGTTTATTGGAGAAAGCCCAGCTGCAGCTGGTTGCGATAGTTTTGGTGTACTAGCAGCTTGGGGATGCATCGCATCCGAGTTATCCTGAAGATTCCGTAATGATTCCTCCATGACTGAAAACAAAGTGAAACGATTCAAAAAATGCTAGAAATTTGTTCTGGTGCAACTTTAAGGCATGTTAGAACACCCTGTATATGTTAGTCGTTTTTTACGCCCGCTGAAATCCCAAAAATGGCGTAGTTACAACATTTTAACAGTTACAAAATTAACGGATTTTCTTTTTGTTTTTTAAACACCCTGTATATGTTCAATCATGCTACGGTTAGCACGAGGTGAAAGAGCAGTTCAAGACGATTATTTTGAGCTTTTTACAGTCGCGAAAACACCAAAAATAAGGGAGATACAAAATTTTCAAAACTTTGAAACAAGAGACCATAAATGTTAAAAATGCAGCTGCTAAATTCAACTAAATGGAATGTGTTAGGTTAAGTTTTGCAATTGTTATTATTATTATTATAAAAAAAAATTCTTTTCCAATTAAACAGCGACGTTTCGACAAATTATGAATTGAAAAAATATTGTAAAACTAACAATTATACCAGGATTAATAATATTAATGAACTTAGATAATAAATATTATTCTGAATAACATATTAAAGTAACAAACATAACCGCATCTGAAAAAACAACTTGGTGATGGTTACCAAAAAAACCAAAACGTCAATGGAATTGTGCCCATCCTGTATCCTCATTGCAGTCATATTATTTGGGACACCCTGTACAGGTAATCTTTGTGATACCAATTAACACATTTGGTCACAAGAAGTCAATTAGGATTTCTTATAAAGTGATCATGTGACCAACTGTCATATACGCTCCGCCATAGAATGACGCAGTTGAGTAGATTTTGTGCGGCTGGTGTATCGGTATCTTTGTCTAACAAATGTTGTTGAAACAGTTCGGTAGTACACTAGTTACTACCAAAAGAAAATTCAATTAAAAAATCGTAAAAATAACAAATAGGGTTAGAATAGTTAGACTGAGGGAGTTGATAAATCGTATTATTACTTGGAATTTTAAGGTGTGCAGCGAAAAAACAAAAAACCCAATGCAACTGCCATTTTCTTTATTGTTTTAAGGCCCGTACCACAACCATAAACAATAATTGTAAATTTCGCCCAAATAACATCGTTAAAAATGCCTGTATTCAAACAAGCATCATTTGTTTACTACAAAAACACAATAAATAAGTAAATAACTGATTTTTTGACAAAAATTCACATTGTTTATAACAATACAAACTGCAAATATACAAAACTGAACGGTTTTACTTTGGAATACGTTTAAATGTTCACTTACCTGTCTAAAGTCTAAAGTAATGTAGTTAAACGAATAGCAGTTAAACCAGGTTTTAAAATCACAAAAATACAACGGAACTATCGATTTTCAACGATTTTTCTTTGCAATTCCGGTATTTTTTACTGTAAAGTGATGCAAACAAAAACAGAAGTCAAACGAACTGAAAAAATGGCGCAAAATGCCAAAATAACAGATGTGCCATCTATCGCCGCTTGCGTAAAGCTTCGGTGTTGACACTGCAGGGCCCTGTAAGCTGTTTAGTAGGTTTTGCCGTAGACATGTAAATACTTGGATAGGCTATGTTATTAAATAGATTGGTCACATTCTTATTAGATATCCTTATCCCATATTGAATGTTTAATAGAAAATATCTCAAATGAAATTAGAAAAAAACTTAAATTAATATAAATTAATTAATTGTAAATTTATTCCTTCTGGACAACACATTCCTGGTATAAAAGCCTTAATCTTTCAGTAGCGTGACATTTATACGATATATGGTATACAGGGTGATCAAAAGGCAATTTCAAGGGCTACAAATTGGTATATTGAACCACCCTGTAACTGTCAAAATAACAGAGCTATGGGCTGTCACAGTAAAAACGGTCAAAATCAAACAACTCGGTTTTAACAGTTAATAACTCACTTATTTGACGTTTTAGGTAAAAACGCTATACAGGGTGGTCAAAAGAGAATTTCAAGGGCTACAAATTGGTATATCGAACCACCCTATAATTGTCAAAATAACCGAGTTATTGACAATACAATGGAGTAGTTTACAGTGTGAGCCAATGAATTTATAACATCCTTGTAACTTGTTTAATTTTTATTTTATAAAAAAAGTACCTACCAAATATGAATCTTGTAGATATTTGCGTCTATTTTATTCCTAGATAATCTATCAGTATACAGGGTGTCCCAAATTTGAGCAACAAACCAAACTTATAATTTTTTATTCGATTTTTGAAATCTACGTCAAATTCTAGGCCTACTTGATTTACAATGTTTGTATCAATATTCAATTGTTGTCAGCCTTACTTTGACCACCCTCCTCGAAAGCAGAAATTCCCAATTTGAGCGAAATTTTGGTGCACTTTTCCAGAAAATCGTCCATAACTCGCTTATTTAAAACACCCTGTATAAACACACCGTATAACAAAAGAAAGCCAATGAACGGGGCTATCACGTGACGTTGAGCGGGCACGGCTAACTTGCCCCGTTTAGTCGCTAGAGGGCGTCAAAGTTGACTCTCGTTTTTTGCAGCTTTTGCTCAATATCTCAGGAACGTTTCAGGTTAGAGGTCTGAAGTTGTTACCACAAATGCACCTCGATGGGATGCAACTTTTACCTTCTATACACTTTTTTGGTACCATGCACCGTTTGACATTGAAAAATTAAAAACTAAAATTGTCAAGAATTTTCTAGGCAAAACATCTGTCGCGATATTGTCAAATGTCAATTCTGTTATTTTAAACATTCCTAATAATTTTTCATTATTTCGATAAATGTGAATTTACTTAGTACCACGGTATCTATTTTTTGAAATTTTTACCGTGAAGTAAAAAATATTTAAAATTCTAATCACGTGACCTAAACATTACAAGCGATTTTAAAGTCACATGATGCAGTGAATGTTCATATAGTTTAAATGTTTGGTTTATCCAATTTTCGTATTTTCATAATTCGGTTACAGTTAATTCAATACACACTAACAGATCATCCTGTTTATGTCAGTAACTTTTCTGTGATAAAATAAATTGTCAATTAATTTCGTAAATAATTTATTAACAACAACTTAAAAAAATATAACATAAATATTGCACGTACTATCCAGGCTAAGTGTGACAAAAACTATTACTAACAGGTTATATACAGAGTAATCTTAAGAAAAGGTAAAACAGTTTACTTCTGTAGTTTCTTATAAATAAATAATAGTAATTTTGTTGAAAATTTCAACAAAATGGGTGTGGCACTAGAGTTTGGTTTATTAGAGATTACACAATGGACCAATAAAAAACTTAGAAATTTCATGTTTTCAAGAACATTTCTTATTGGTCTGTTTTTATATAAGTACACTAAAAATGAAACAAAATTAGAGTGACGTCACTTGAGACATGTTAGCCTGTTCTAGTGATGGGTAAATTACTGGTAAATTACAAATACTGGAAGTTCAAATTTTGACACTGCTTTTCTCCCAGACTGTACCAAATTTTGTAGTGTTTTTTTATGTGATTGGATAGGAAATTTAATGAGGATTTCGAAAATGTGCTTAAAATAGTAATTTTCGCATTCCAAGTGGGTTTTAAAGACGATTTTATCCCTGACTGTCCTTTCAAACTGTGTTTCTGGTAGTTCAAATTTTGACACCGCTTTTCTCCCAGACTGTACCAAATTTTGTAGTTTTTTTATGTGATTGGATAGGAAATTTAATGAGGATTTCGAAAATGTGCTTAAAATAGTAATTTTCGCATTCCAAGTGGGTTTTAAAGGCGATTTTATCCCTGACTGTCCTTTCAAACTGTGTTCCTTGCAATTCAAATTTTGACACCGCTTTTCTCCCAGACTGTACCAAATTTTGTAGTGTTTTTTATGTGATTGGATAGGAAATTTAATGAGGATTTCGAAAATGTGCTTAAAATAGTAATTTTCGCATTCCAAGTGGGTTTTAAAGGCGATTTTATCCCTGACTGTCCTTTCAAACTGTGTTTCTGGTAGTTCAAATTTTGACACCGCTTTTCTCCCAGACTGTACCAAATTTTGTAGTGTTTTTTATGTGATTGGATAGGAAATTTAATGAGGATTTCGAAAATGTGCTTAAAATAGTAATTTTCGCATTCCAAGTGGGTTTTAAAGGCGATTTTATCCCTGACTGTCCTTTCAAACTGTGTTTCTGGTAGTTCAAATTTTGACACCGCTTTTCTTACTGACTGTACCAAATTTTGTAGTGTTTTTTATGTCATTGGATAGGAAATTCAATGAAGATTCCAAAAATGTGCTTAAAACAATCATTTTCTTACTCCAAGTGGGGTTTACAAGCGATTTTGTCTCTGACCTTTAAATCGTGTTCCAATTTCAGACCACAATTTTAACTGACTTAAATATTGGTTGCATCAAACCAGTTTTTGCTAAATAACTCAGAAACGGTGAAAGTTACGAAAAATTTACAAGAGACCAAAAATGTTCCTAATCAACTCCTTAACGTAACACCGTAAGTTGGCAGGACCGTTTTTACTTCCAGTATACAGGGTGTGCATGAAAACTATGGTAACTGACTGTTTTTGGTCACCCTGTACGCAATTTTTCAGATAAGACTTTTTGCTCAACTCCACTAGAAAAAGGAGCTCAAGACGGTTCTTTTAAGTGGTTGAACCACCCTGAACTCCCAATAATAACTGAGTTACAGGGTATTCAAATTTTAAACCACAATTTCAATTGATTTGAAAATTTGTTGCATCAAACCAGTTTTTGCTAATTAACTCAGAAACGGTGAAAGTTACGAAAAATTTACAAGAGACCAAAAATGTTCCTAATCAACTCCTTAACTCAACACCGTAAGTTTGCAGGACCGTTTTTGCTTCCAGTATACAGGATGTGTATGAAAATTTTCAAATTAATGACAGACATGACACGAAAATGATATCTTTCAAGTAAACGTCAATTATACCCATAAATTTACTGGTAAAATTGGTAAATTTTCCTGTTACACTGAATTTTACTTTGCCTTACCGGTCATGGTAAATTTACGCCCATCGTTAGTCTGTTCTCACCAGAGATGTCATAATTGCGTCTGTCAAACAAAAAGAAGAAACGTCAAAAATGTCCAGTCTGACAAAAAAGTTGACTGTTATAGTAACATTTCTTACAGTTTGACAACAATGTAAATCATTACCCCTGCGACGTCATTGTAATTTGGTTTGATTTTTATAGTATATCAGTATACGGGGTGGTGCAAAATAATCTCCTTAAATACATTCTAATAAGTGCTCGCTCTGTATAATGCTCCTATAAATCTAGTTAAATTATATGAGGTTTGGACTTAACAACATTTAATGCGTGAGCATTTGCGTAAATTGCAACACTGTCTAGCTTGTGATTGGTCAAAAAAAGCAGCTTGCTTCACAAACTACGTACAGTGTTGCAATTTACGCAAATGCTGCACACGTAGACTTAACCTAAAAATGGCCACTAGTACCAGCATGTATAAGTACTGTTTAATCAAAAACTGCGTGCGTTTACTTATGACGTTGGTACTTGATTGACGTACAATTGCTGTGCCTGGTTAACAGGGTGCGCCACCGGCACGTAAGGGTGAACCGCGGTATTCTCGTAACTGACTCGAGCATGGTATCCGCTATGGTCGGCATAGTACTCTACACTTTGTTTTCTACCGTCCGGTAATCGGACGTAGTACTTGCCTTTGGTCAGTTTGCCGTCCCGTTCTTCTTCGTGTCCGTAATCGTTTCCGTGTTGTTCGTCCAGGACCCGGTAGCCGAAAGCGTATTTTGGAGCGTACTGGTGTTCCTAAAAAAATAGAGTAAAATATACAGAGTGTCAAAAAAAAAACAAAATCTCAATCACATTTTTAAATTTTGCATTAAATTTTGAAAAAATTTCAGACAGCTAGCAACATGTTTGTCACTTTACAGGTTGTTTATACAATTTTGAACTTTTTTAGACATTTTTCAAACTAATTTCCAGCTTTAATGTCAATTTTCACCAATTTTAGACAGTTGTCAACGTTTCTAGTCAAATCTAGATGTATTACCAATTGTTGTACATTTTTAAATATTTTACGATATTTGCAACATATTTAGAATATTTCAAACATTTTTAATCAATTTCCAACAACCTTTATAGCTTTAATATTCAATTAAATCAATATCAGACAGTTGGCAACGTTTTTAGTCAAATCTAGATGTATTACCAACTGTTTATAAATTGTTGTACATTTTTAGACATTTTACAATATTTGCAACATATTTAGAATATTTCAAACATTTTTAATCAATTTCCAACAAGATTTAAAGCTTTAATATTCAATTAAATCAATATCAGACAGTTGGCAACGTTTTTAGTCAAATCTAGATGTATTACCAACTGTTTATAAATTGTTGTACATTTTTAGACATTTTACAATATTTGCAACATATTTAGAATATTTCAAACATTTTTAATCAATTTCCAACAAGATTTATAGCTTTAATATTCAATTAAATCAATATCAGACAGTTGGCAACGTTTTTAGTCAAATCTAGATGTATTACCAACTGTTTATAAATTGTTGTACATTTTTAGACATTTTACAATATTTGCAACATATTTAGAATATTTCAAACATTTTTAATCAATTTCCAACAAGATTTATAGCTTTAATATTTAATTAAATCAATATCAGACAGTTTTCAAACATTTTTAATCAATTTCCAACAAGGCAACGTTTTTAGTCAAATCTAGATGTATTACCAACTGTTTATAAATTGTTGTACATTTTTAAACATTTTACAATATTTGCAACACATTTAGAATATTTCAAACATTTTTAATCAATTTCCAACAAGATTTATAGCTTTAATATTCAATTAAATCAATATCAGACAGTTGGCAACGTTTTTAGTCAAATCTAGATGTATTACCAACTGTTTATAAATTGTTGTACATTTTTAGACATTTTACAATATTTGCAACATATTTAGAATATTTCAAACATTTTTAATCAATTTCCAACAAGATTTATAGCTTTAATATTCAATTAAATCAATATCAGACAGTTGGCAACGTTTTTAGTCAAATCTAGATGTATTACCAACTGTTTATAAATTGTTGTACATTTTTAGACATTTTACAATATTTGCAACATATTTAGAATATTTCAAACATTTTTAATCAATTTCCAACAAGATTTATAGCTTTAATATTCAATTAAATCAATATCAGACAGTTGGCAACGTTTTTAGTCAAATCTAGATGTATTACCAACTGTTTATAAATTGTTGTACATTTTTAGACATTTTACAATATTTGCAACATATTTAGAATATTTCAAACATTTTTAATCAATTTCCAACAAGATTTATAGCTTTAATATTCAATTAAATCAATATCAGACAGTTGGCAACGTTTTTAGTCAAATCTAGATGTATTACCAACTGTTTATAAATTGTTGTACATTTTTAGACATTTTACAATATTTGCAACATATTTAGAATATTTCAAATAGCATTGGCAACGTTTTTAGTCAAACCTCAATTTTTTTTAACCAACAAGATTTAAAGCTTTAATATTCAATTAAATCAATATCAGACAGTTGGCAACGTTTTTAGTCAAATCTAGATGTATTACCAACTGTTTATAAATTGTTGTACATTTTTAGACATTTTACAATATTTGCAACATATTTAGAATATTTCAAACATTTTTAATCAATTTCCAACAAGATTTAAAGCTTTAATATTCAATTAAATCAATATCAGACAGTTGGCAACGTTTTTAGTCAAATCTAGATGTATTACCAACTGTTTATAAATTGTTGTACATTTTTAGACATTTTACAATATTTGCAACATATTTAGAATATTTCAAACATTTTTAATCAATTTCCAACAAGATTTATAGCTTTAATATTCAATTAAATCAATATCAGACAGTTGGCAACGTTTTTAGTCAAATCTAGATGTCTTACCAACTGTTTATAAATTGTTGTACATTTTTAGACATTTTACAATATTTGCAACATATTTAGAATATTTCAAACATTTTTAATCAATTTTCAACAAGATTTATAGCTTTAATATTCAAATAAATCAATATCAGACAGTTGGCAACGTTTTTAGTCAAATCTAGATGTATTACCAAAATTGTTTAATTTTTTAGACATTTTACAATATTTGCAACATTTTAGAATATTTCAAACATTTTTAATCAATTTCCAACAAGATTTATAGCTTTATTTTAAATCAATATCAGACAGTTGCAACGTTTTTAGTCAAATCTAGAATATTACCAACTGTTTCAAATTGTTGTACATTTTTAATTGTACAATATTTGCAACATATTTAGAATATTTCAACATTTTTAGAATTTAACAAGATTTATAGCTTTAATATTCAATTAAATCAATATCAGACAGTTGGCAACGTTTTTAGTCAAATCTAGATGTATTACCAACTGTTTATAAATTGTTGTACATTTTTAGACATTTTACAATATTTGCAACATATTTAGAATATTTCAAACATTTTTAATCAATTTCCAACAAGATTTATAGCTTTAATATTCAATTAAATCAGACAGTTGGCAATATTAGTCAAATTTATACTGACATTTAGTTAAAAATCTCAGAAACTTTTTTGTCTTTTTTTTTGTGGATTTTGCTATATTTTGTAAACAAAAAAGTGTGATTCATTTTGTCTGTAGGCCATTAATAATACAACATTGGTGTGGCTAAAAAGCCTTAAAAACCCATTAAAATCTTGAGCAAACATTAACCGTTTGGGTGTTAAAGTTATTTTCACTTTGTGATAATTTCTTCAAGCTCATTACCTGTTAGACTATGGAAGAACCAGCTTGTATTTTGTCGTGTGGGACATCCTCGGTAATATTCAATTTTAAAAGTGAAGAAAAAACACACCGAAACCATCAAGACATTGTGTATTTAGGATGCTAAATTATTGAGTATTACAGAGGATTTTACCCAACTTTCTGTAAAGCTACCTGCACTTTGTGTTCAGCCCTTAAAATTTTAGGAATCACTTTTTTATATGTAAAAGGCCTATGAATAACCTTTGGTGGTTTAAAATAATGTGGTACATGGAGAATATTTGTATTTTTTGGACTCTGGTTGTTAATATTGCTGTTATTGATTACTATAATATTTTTCGGATCATCGTTCTTCCTTCTTTGAACAAGATCACTCACTACCACCTTACCATGAGCATCTAAGGAAATATTTACTCCTCTACGTTTGCGTTTACTCACTTCGTCATGTTCAGCTACCAGTTCTTGATGAGGTTGTACGGAAAATTGCTGGGGTTGTTGCAAAAGCACCACACTTTTAGGGGTTGGCACCACTTCTTGTACTAAACGAGGAGGAGTGTAGGGAGAAACTGGCGAGTAGTTGATTTGAGGGGCGTCGTCAACGCTGTACAGTGGAGAGGCTGTCAGGTACTGAATTTGTGGTATTACAGGCTTGGCGTTCCTCAAATCCTCCTCAGAAGATGAGTAAGCTCCCCCGTATTGATGTTTCAAAGGGTTGGCCAAAACTTGCTCCAGAGGACGGGCTGACACTTCTTGTTCCGGGTGTTTCAACGTTGCTACACCTTGATTGTGAGCGGCTATTTTAGCGTAGGCAGCTTCCTGAGCCTGTTTCTGAGCGTTGGCGATCGCCTCGTGCTGAGCCTGCAAGTGGGCTTCGGCTTGTTTCTGAGCCACCGCGAGTACTTCTTCTTCTTTAGCTTTGTTGACGGCTTCCAGGTGTTTTTGCAACGCTTCGAACTGTTGAGGATCGGCCGGGGATCCGTTATGCTGAACCTAAAATAATTTATATTTAATTTAGTATTACAGTTTTGTTTTTGAGTGAATTAATAGTTTGTAGTGTATTAAGAGTAACTATCTAGCTGACACAGAAACACAGAGATAAAAACGCCTGTAAAACCCATTTGGAGTAATAAAATGACTGTTTTAAGCACATTTTTGGAATTCTCATTAAATTTCCTATCCACTAACCTGAAAAACACTACAAAATTTGGTACAATGAGGGAGAAAGTAGGTGTCATAGTTTGAACTGCCAGAAAGACAGTTTGAAAGGACAATCAGGAACAAAATCACCTGTAAAACCCACTTGGAGTGAGAAAATGACTGTTTTAAGCACATTTTTGGAATCCTCATTAAATTTCCTATCCACTAACCTAAAAAACACTACAAAATTTGGTACAATGAGGGAGAAAGTAGGTGTCATAGTTTGAACTGCCAGAAAGACAGTTTGAAAGGACAATCAGGAACAAAATCACCTGTAAAACCCACTTGGAGTGAGAAAATGACTGTTTTAAGGACATTTTTGGAATCCTCATTAAATTTCCTATCCACTAACCTGAAAAACACTACAAAATTTGGTACAATGAGGGAGAAAAGAGGTGTCAAAGTTTGAACTGCTAGAAAGACAGTTTGAAGGGACAGTCAGAGACAAAAATGTCTGTAAAACCCACTTGGAGTAGGAAAATTACTGTTTTCGGCACATTTTTGGAATCCTCATTAAATTTCCTATCCACTAACCTGAAAAACACTACAAAATTTGGTACAATGAGGGAGAAAGTGGGTGTCATAGTTTGAACTGCCAGAAAGACAGTTTGAAAGGACAATCAGGAACAAAATCACCTGTAAAACCCACTTGGAGTGAGAAAATGACTGTTTTAAGCACATTTTTGGAATCCTCATTAAATTTCCTATCCAATAACCTGAAAAACACTACAAAATTTGGTACAATGAGGGAGAAAGTAGGTGTCATAGTTTGAACTGCCAGAAAGACAGTTTGAAAGGACAATCAGAAACAAAATCACCTGTAAAACCCACTTGGAGTGAGAAAATGACTGTTTTAAGCACATTTTTGGAATCCTCATTAAATTTCCTATCCAATAACCTAAAAAACACTACAAAATTTGGTACAGTGAGCGAGGAAAGAGATGTCAAAGTTTGAACTGCCAGAAAGACAGTTTGGAAGGACAATCAGGGACAAAATCGCCTGTAAACCCGACTTGGAGTGAGAAAATTACTGTTTTAAGGACATTTTTGGAATCCTCATTAAATTTCCTATCCACTAACCTGAAAAACACTACAAAATTTGGTACAATGAGGGAGAAAGTAGGTGTCATAGTTTGAACTGCCAGAAAGACAGTTTGAAAGGACAATCAGGAACAAAATCACCTGTAAAACCCACTTGGAGTGAGAAAATGACTGTTTTAAGCACATTTTTGGAATCCTCATTAAATTTCCTATCCACTAACCTGAAAAACACTACAAAATTTGGTACAATGAGGGAGAAAAGAGGTGTCAAAGTTTGAACTGACAGAAACACAGTTTGAAGGGACAGTCAGAGACAAAAATGTCTGTAAAACCCACTTGGAATAAGAAAATGACTGTTTTAAGCACATTTTTGGAATCCTCATTAAATTTCCTATCCATTAACCTAAAAAACACTACAAAATTTGGTACAGTGAGCGAGAAAAGAGGTGTCAAAGTTTGAACTGCCAGAAAGACAGTTTGGAAGGACAATCAGGAACAAAATCACCTGTAAAACCCACTTGGAGTGAGAAAATGACTGTTTTAAGCACATTTTTGGAATCCTCATTAAATTTCCTAACCAATAACCTAAAAAACACTACAAAATTTGGTACAATGAGGGAGAAAGTAGGTGTCATAGTTTGAACTGCCAGAAAGACAGTTTGAAAGGACAATCAGGAACAAAATCACCTGTAAAACCCACTTGGAGTGAGAAAATGACTGTTTTAAGCACATTTTTGGAATCCTCATTAAATTTCCTATCCACTAACCTGAAAAACACTACAAAATTTGGTACAATGAGGGAGAAAAGAGGTGTCAAAGTTTGAACTGCCAGAAAGACAGTTTGAAAGGACAATCAGGAACAAAATCACCTGTAAAACCCACTTGGAGTGAGAAAATGACTGTTTTAAGCACATTTTTGGAATCCTCATTAAATTTCCTATCCACTAACCTAAAAAACACTACAAAATTTGGTACAATGAGGGAGAAAGTAGGTGTCATAGTTTGAACTGCCAGAAAGACAGTTTGAAAGGACAATCAGGAACAAAATCACCTGTAAAACCCACTTGGAGTGAGAAAATGACTGTTTTAAGCACATTTTTGGAATCCTCATTAAATTTCCTATCCACTAACCTAAAAAACACTACAAAATTTGGTACAATGAGGGAGAAAAGAGGTGTCAAAGTTTGAACTGCCAGAAAGACAGTTTGAAAGGACAATCAGGAACAAAATCACCTGTAAAACCCACTTGGAGTGAGAAAATGACTGTTTTAAGCACATTTTTGGAATCCTCATTAAATTTCCTATCCACTAACCTAAAAAACACTACAAAATTTGGTACAATGAGGGAGAAAGTAGGTGTCATAGTTTGAACTGCCAGAAAGACAGTTTGAAAGGACAATCAGGAACAAAATCACCTGTAAAACCCACTTGGAGTGAGAAAATGACTGTTTTAAGCACATTTTTGGAATCCTCATTAAATTTCCTATCCAATAACCTAAAAAACACTACAAAATTTGGTACAATGAGGGAGAAAGTAGGTGTCATAGTTTGAACTGCCAGAAAGACAGTTTGAAAGGACAATCAGGAACAAAATCACCTGTAAAACCCACTTGGAGTGAGAAAATGACTGTTTTAAGCACATTTTTGGAATCCTCATTAAATTTCCTATCCACTAACCTGAAAAACACTACAAAATTTGGTACAATGAGGGAGAAAGTAGGTGTCATAGTTTGAACTGCCAGAAAGACAGTTTGAAAGGACAATCAGGAACAAAATCACCTGTAAAACCCACTTGGAGTGAGAAAATGACTGTTTTAAGCACATTTTTGGAATCCTCATTAAATTTCCTATCCACTAACCTGAAAAACACTACAAAATTTGGTACAATGAGGGAGAAAGTAGGTGTCATAGTTTGAACTGCCAGAAAGACAGTTTGAAAGGACAATCAGGAACAAAATCACCTGTAAAACCCACTTGGAGTGAGAAAATGACTGTTTTAAGCACATTTTTGGAATCCTCATTAAATTTCCTATCCAATAACCTGAAAAACACTACAAAATTTGGTACAATGAGGGAGAAAGTAGGTGTCATAGTTTGAACTGCCAGAAAGACAGTTTGAAAGGACAATCAGGAACAAAATCACCTGTAAAACCCACTTGGAGTGAGAAAATGACTGTTTTAAGCACATTTTTGGAATCCTCATTAAATTTCCTATCCAATAACCTGAAAAACACTACAAAATTTGGTACAATGAGGGAGAAAGTAGGTGTCATAGTTTGAACTGCCAGAAAGACAGTTTGGAAGGACAATCAGGAACAAAATCACCTGTAAAACCCACTTGGAGTGAGAAAATGACTGTTTTAAGCACATTTTTGGAATCCTCATTAAATTTCCTATCCAATAACCTGAAAAACACTACAAAATTTGGTACAATGAAGGAGAAAGTAAGTGTCATAGTTTGAACTGCCAGAAAGACAGTTTGAAAGGACAATCAGGAACAAAATCACCTGTAAAACCCACTTGGAGTGAGAAAATGACTGTTTTAAGCACATTTTTGGAATCCTCATTAAATTTCCTATCCAATAACCTAAAAAACACTACAAAATTTGGTACAATGAGGGAGAAAGTAGGTGTCATAGTTTGAACTGCCAGAAAGACAGTTTGAAAGGACAATCAGGAACAAAATCACCTGTAAAACCCACTTGGAGTGAGAAAATGACTGTTTTAAGCACATTTTTGGAATCCTCATTAAATTTCCTATCCACTAACCTGAGAAACACTACAAAATTTGGTACAATGAGGGAGAAAGTAGGTGTCATAGTTTGAACTGCCAGAAAGACAGTTTGAAAGGACAATCAGGAACAAAATCACTTGTAAAACCCACTTGGAGTGAGAAAATGACTGTTTTAAGCACATTTTTGGAATCCAAAGCAGTAATTAAAATGTTTCGGTTAGCTGGTAATTTAGAATGATATAAATTTTTTGACTGACCTGTATATTTGCAGGAGCGTCCACCAAAATTTTCTGCAACTCCTGTAATCCAGAGGGAGCTGTCTCCGGCTGTTGCACGTACACATACTGGGTGTTTTCGTTCTGTTTTTCTACTGTTTGCTCCACAGTTTCACTGTTGGCTGTATGCAAATCCTGTACTCGTTTCACGGTTTTTTTCTTGTTCAACTGTTTGGTAGGCTTGACTGGGATGTACTTGGGTTGAAAAGGTTTCCACTCACTGTCCTGTTTCTGGTTGAATTTGATATTTCGGAAATCCGTCAGTTGTTGGCCGCGATACTGGACTTTCAAATGATCTGGCTGCGGTATTGATTGGAAATTCCAAATTTGCTGTTTTTGATTCGGTATTTGTCGTATAGTTCGGACGTATTGAGGTTGGGTTTGCTCGTCCATTTCTTCATTAACAGGAGGTACATATTTGGCCAATGTTAGCACAATCAAGTTCAGGACTGTTAATACCTGAAAACGTTAACAATTCGCAATTATACAGTGTGTCCATAAAGTATGGAATAAATTCGCAAATTATTTTTTAGAGAAAATTTTTTATGAAAAATTTTGATATACAGGCTGTTCCAAAATTGCGATGTGTCCAATTAGGCAACAAAATTTGCTCATATATTAAAGAAATGGTCAATTTGGCAACTTTGCAAAACTTTGTTGGTAAATTATTAGAATAATGGTCGATTTGGTAACATTGCAAAAATATGGTCGTAGAGTAAAAAAATTATCAATGCAAAAATTTGATCACAAATTAGTAATATGGTCAATTTGGCAACGTTCAATAATTTTGTTGGTAAATTAGGACAATCGATTTGGCAACATTGAAAAAATGTGATGAGAATTTAGGAAAATAGTTCGACTCGAGGTCCAATTAGAACAACACACACAAATTTCCTGTTAAATTAGAAGAATGGTCAGTTTGGCAACATTGAAAATATTTGATAAAAAAATAGGAAAATAGTCCAATTAGGCAATGTTGCAATAATCTCCTACTAAATCAGAAAAATGGTGAATTTGGCAACGTTCAAAATTTTTTTCGTAAATTATTGATTGCGAGTTGACATTTTTTGTTGCAATTATGGTTTCTACGTAAAGTTTTAAACATTTTTCTTTTATTATTAAATTAAATTACTAATTTGAGCAAACTTTTTCCAAAAATTTTGTATAACATGCTTATTTGACAGTTGACGACCAAAAGTGATTGAAATTAAAAAATAGCTCAGATCGTAAGCTTTCCAAAAATATGCTCATTTAAGTTAATCCGTTGCACCGTTTGGCCGCTAGAGGGCGTCAAAGTCAAGCTTCACAAACCTTCAAAGTGTTTTAACCACTTTTGCTTTAACCTTAAATAATTCAATTATTTGAACAGTTACGACAAAAGGTCACTAAACGTGAAATATAGTCCAGAATAAAGGCTTTTCAACGGTGTATTCAAAAAAGGTCATTGGTGTGATAGTTTGACCGCTAGAGGGCGTCAAAGTCAACCTTTTTGACAATTTTTGCTTGTTACACAGTTTTTGAGATATTTCTCGGAAATAAAAAATTGTTTTTTATTTTTTTGGGACACCCTGAACTCGGCCGCTAATCTGAGACACCCTGTATAACACGTTGACATCCATTTTGCCTCAACTGTCACGATTTTGGGGATAACCTGGAAATTGGAACCGGTAATGTCAATTTTGACGGTTTTCAGTTAAAAAATGGCATTTTTACAACTGATACTTTCACGTCATTTTTGTATCATTAACCTGAAGAAATTTAAGCAGTGGAAGTTTATTTTAAAGATTCAAAAATTTTTCTCTGAATAAATTCAAAAGTACCAACCCTTTAAATTTTTTTGACAATTTTTCTTTTTAATTTTTCAAGGACAAACGGTGCCTGGCACCAAAAAGAGCATTGAAGGTAAAAGTTGCATTCCCTCAAGGTACGTTTGCGGTAAAAATATCAAACCTCTAACTTGAAGCGTTCCTGAGATATTTAGCAAAAACTACAAAAAAGCAAGATTAATTTTGACGCCCTCTAGCGGCCGAACCGGAAAACTTAGCCGTGTTCGCTCAACGTCACGTGAAAGCACCATTCATTAGCTTTCTTTTGTTATATGGCTCATATATACAGGATGATTCAAATAAGCGAGTTATTCACGATTTTCTGGATAAGTGCACGAAAATTTTGCTAAAATTAGGAATTTCTGCTCGATTTGAAGGCCTAATCAAGACTGCTAGAGCAAAAACAGTTGAGGATCGATGTCACAGACATTTTACATCAAGTAGGTCTAGAATTTGACGTAGATTCCAAAAATCAAATAAAAAATGAAGGTCGTATCTCCATTTTGGGACGCCCTGTATATATAATTTTTTCTCAAAAAATGCGCGTTTAAAAATAATAACATGACTGTTTTAAGCACATTTTTGAAATTCTTATTAAATTTGACTATCAAATAACCTGAAAAACACCACAAAATTTGGTACAGTCAGGTAGAAAAGCGGTGTCAAAGTTAGAACTGCCAGAAACACAGTTTGAAAGGACAGTCAGGGACAAAATTGCCTGTAAAACCCACTTTTAGTAAGAAAATGACTGATTTAAGTACATTTTTGAAATCCTCATTAAATTTCCTATCTATTAACTTGGAAAAACACTACCAAATTTGGTACAGTCAGGTAGAAAAGCGGTGTCAAAGTTAGAACTGTCAGAAACACAGTGTAAAACCCACTTTTAGTAAGAAAATGGCTGTTTTAAGTACATTTTTGTAATCCTCATTAAATTTCCTATCTATTAACTTGGAAAAACACTACCAAATTTGGTACAGTCAGGTAGAAAAGCGGTGTCAAAGTTTGAACTGCCAGAAACACAGTTTGACAGGACTGTCAGGGACAAAATTGCCTGTAAAACCCACTTTTAGTAAGAAAATGACTGTTTTAAGCACATTTTTGAAATCCTCATTAAATTTCCTTCCAATTACTTGGAAAAACACTACAAAATTTGGTACAGTCAGGTAGAAAAGAGGTGTCAAAGTTAGAACTGCCAGAAACACAGTTTGAAAAGACAGTCAGGGACAAAATTGCCTGTAAAACCCACTTTTAGTAAGAAAATGACTGTTTTAAGCACATTTTTGAAATCCTCATTAAATTTCCTATCTATTAACTTGGAAAAACACTACCAAATTTGGTACAGTCAGGTAGAAAAGCGGTGTCAAAGTTAGAACTGTCAGAAACACAGTTTGACAGGACTGTCAGGGACAAAATTGCCTGTAAAACTCACTTTTAGTAAGAAAATGACTGATTTAAGCACATTTTGAAGGAAAAACACATTTTTGTAAAAAGCGGTCCTCATTAAATTTCCTATCTATTAACTTTAAATTTCCTATCTATTTTACTTGGAAAAACACTACCAAATTTGGTACAGTCAGGTAGAAAAGCGGTGTCAAAGTTAGAACTGTCAGAAACACAGTTTGACAGGACTGTCAGGGACAAAATTGCCTGTAAAACCCACTTTTAGTAAGAAAATGACTGATTTAAGCACATTTTTGAAATCCTCATTAAATTTCCTATCTATTAACTTGGAAAAACACTACCAAATTTGGTACAGTCAGGTAGAAAAGCGGTGTCAAAGTTAGAACTGCGAGAAACACAGTTTGAAAGGACAGTCAAGGACAAAATCGACTGTAAAACCCACTTTTAGTAAGAAAATGGCTGTTTTAAGCACATTTTTGAAATCCTCATTAAATTTCCTATCTATTAACTTGGAAAAACACTACAAAATTTGGTACAGTCAGGTAGAAAAGCGGTGTCAAAGTTAGAACTGCCAGAAACACAGTTTGAAAAAACACTACAAAATTTGGTACAGACAGTCAGGGACAAAATTGCCTGTAAAACCCACTTTTAGTAAGAAAATGACTGTTTTAAGCACATTTTTGAAATCCTCATTAAATTTCCTATCTATTAACTTGGAAAAACACTACAAAATTTGGTACAGTCAGGTAGAAAAGCGGTGTCAAAGTTAGAACTGCCAGAAACACAGTTTGACAAGACAGTCAGGGACAAAATTGCCTGTAAAACCCACTTTTAGTAAGAAAATGACTGTTTTAAGCACATTTTTGAAATCCTCATTAAATTTCCTATTAAATAACTTGGAAAAACACTACAAAATTTGGTACAGTCAGGTAGAAAAGCGGTGTCAAAGTTAGAACTGCCAGAAACACAGTTTGACAAGACAGTCAGGGACAAAATTGCCTGTAAAACCCACTTTTAGTAAGAAAATTACTGTTTTAAGCACATTTTTGAAATCCTCATTAAATTTCCTATCTATTAACTTGGAAAAACACTACAAAATTTGGTACAGTCAGGTAGAAAAGCGGTGTCAAAGTTAAAACTTTTAGTCCAGAAATCACAGTTTGAAAGGACAGTCCGGTTTGACAAATCGCCTGTAAAACCCACTTTTGACTGTAAGAAAATTACTGGAAAAACACTACAAAATTTAAGCACATTTTTGAACTGCCAGAAACACAGTTTGAAAAGACTCAGGGACAAAATTGCATTAAATTTCCTATCCAATTTCCTAACTTGGAAAAACACTACAAAATTTGGTACAGTCAGGTAGAAAAGCGGTGTCAAAGTTAGAACTGCCAGAAACACAGTTTGACAGCACTGTCAGGGACAAAATCGCCTGTAAAACCCACTTGGCCTAAGAAAATGCAAGTTGTAAGCACATTTTTGGAATCCTAATTAAATTTCCTATCCAACACTACAAAATTTGGTACAGTCAAGTAGAAAAGCGGTGTCAAAGTTAGAACTGCCAGAAACACAGTTTGACAAGACTGTCAGGGACAAAATTGCCTGTAAAACCCACTTGAAGTAAGAAAATTACTGTTTTAAGCACATTTTTAGAATCTTCATTAAATTTCCTTTCCAATTACTTGGAAAAACACTACAAAATTTGGTACAGTCAGGTAGAAAAGCGGTGTCAAAGTTAAAACTGCCAGAAACACAGTTTGAAAAGACAGTCCGGAACCAAATCGCCTGTAAAATCCACTTAAAGTAAGAAAATTACTGTTTTAAGCACATTTTTAGAATCTTCATTAAATTTCCTTTCCAATTACTTGGAAAAACACTACAAAATTTGGTACAGTCAGGTAGAAAAGCGGTGTCAAAGTTAGAACTGCCAGAAACACAGTTTGACAGGACTGTCAGGGACAAAATCGCCTGTAAAACCCACTTGGAATCCTAATTAAATTTCCTATCCAACAATCTGAAAAAACACTACAAAATTTGGTACAGTCAGCGAGAAAAGCGGTGTCAAAATTTGAACTGCCAGAAACACAGTTTGAAAGGACAGTCAGGGACAAAATCGGTAGATATATCATTTTAACGGTAGACCTGACAATCGAATTTATTCGAATACTTTATGGACACACTGTATGCGTATCAGACGTGATTAATTCAGATTAAAATCAGCATACAAAATATGTGTGAAGTACACATATTGTGTCTGGTAGAAAGTGAACGTGATGGGAACATCTGCTAAGTGGTAGAATACGGTTTTTTGGTCAATTTCTTTTTTGGTCATCGTTAAAAAGCGAATTGCTTGTGTTTTTCAATTTACGACACAAAACATAACCCACCTGTATTGGTAGATTCTAATAATAAAATCAAAATTTTTAATTAAGTAGAAATGGTCAATTAATTGCTTACTGTGAGTGGTAGTTAAGATTTTTAACTACTTCCTCATATGTTGCTTAAGTTAATTTTGAAACTGAGTTAGTAAAATGCGAATATGTTTTATGTGTTTATTTATGAAAAGCTTTTATATAGCAAAAATCAATCAAAATTTCATATTTTTTTTTATTTTAGCAGATTTTTTTACTTGTAAACTTCGTTGAATATAATATTGCTAATTTAAAAATAATTTAACTCAAAATTTGCAAAAAAACTGTAATTTACAAAAAATTCGAATCAACCAGTGTTGCCAAGTCAAAATATGTAATATGGCGGTAGAATAATCGGTCTAAAAACGGTAGATGACGGTATACCAAAAAATAAACAATTTACATAAGAAAACCAAATTTTAATTGACATTATTATACAGGATGTTTTTTTCATGAGAAATAATGAAAATTTGCTGTACAAACCATGTTTCAAAAATACAGTTCTTTATTTTTTCATCATTTGTTTTCTAAGTTTTAACATTCACGTGACTTTAGAAGATAATTTAGCTAGGCAGTCACGTGACAACTGTCATAAATCGCAGAAACGCGTTTTATATGAAATACTACAAGAACACTTTTCTAAACACAGTATCTTGCAACTTTTGAGCATCGGTTTGACGTTGCTGACAGTTGTCACGTGATTTTAGAACCCTATTTAGCTAAACAGACACGTGATAACTGTTAAAATAACTGTCATAAATCTCAAAAATACGTCTCGTTTCGAAAACTGTGTTAAAGTTTTTTTTTTTAGACAAATTTGGTTTTAGAAGGTAATTTTAGCTACGCAGTCATGTGACCCACTTAGAGTACAAAATTGACTGTTTTAAGAACATTTTTGGAATCCTAATTAAATTTTCTATTGAATAGCGAAAAAAAAATTGCAAAATTTGGTACAGTCAGGTAGAAAACTGGTGTCAAAGTTTGAACTGACAGAAACACAGTTTGAAAGGACAGTCAGGGACCAAATTGCCTTTAAAACCCACTTGTAGTGGGAAAATGATTGTTTTAAACACATTTTCGGAATCCTCATTAAATTACCTATCTAATAACCTGAAAAAACACTACAAAATTTGGTACAGTCAGGTAGAAAATTGGTGACAAAGTTAAAACTGCCAGAAACACAGTTTGAAAGGAGAGTCCGGAACAAAATAGCCTGTAAAACCCACTTGGAGTAAGAAAATGACTGTTTTGAGTATATTTTTGGAATCTTCATTGAAAAAACATTACAAAATTTTGGTACAGTCAGGTAGAAAAGCGGTGTCAAAGTTTGAACTGTTTTGAAAGGACAGTCAGGGATTGTAAAACCCATTTGGAGTAATAAAATGACTGTTTTAAGCACATTTTTGGAATCCTCATTAAATTTCCTATCCAATAACTTGAAAAAACACTACAAAATTTGGTACAGTCAGGTAGAAAAGTGGTGTCAAAGTTAAAACTGCCAGAAACACAGTTTGAAAGGACAGTCAGGGACAAAATCGCCTGTAAAACCCACTTGGAGTGAGAAAATGACTGTTTTAAGCACATTTTTGGAATCCTCATTAAATTTCCTATCCAATAACTTGAAAAAACACTACAAAATTTGGTACAGTCAGGGAGAAAAGCGGTGTCAAAGTTTGAACTGCCAGAAAGACAGTTTGAAAGGACAGTCAGGGACAAAATCGACTGTAAAACCCTCTTGGAGTAAGAAAATTACTGTTTTAAGCACATTTTTGGAATCCTCATTAAATTTCCTATCCAATAACTTGGAAAAACACTACAAAATTTGGTACAGTCAGGTAGAAAAGTGGTGTCAAAATTTAAACTGCCAGAAACAGTTTGAAAGGACAGTCCGCGACAAAATCGCCTGTAAAACCCATTTGGAGTAAGAAAATGACTGTTTTAAGCACATTTTTGAAATCCTCATTAAATTTCCTATCCAATAACTTGGAAAAACACTACAAAATTTGGTACAGTCAGGGAGAAAAGCGGTGTCAAAGTTTGAACTGCCAGAAACACAGTTTGAAAGGACAGTCAGGGACAAAATCGCCTGTAAAACCCACTTGAAGTAAGAAAATGACTGTTTTAAGCACATTTTTGGAATCCTCATTAAATTTCCTATCTATAACATGGAAAAACACTACAAAATTTGGTACAGTCAGGTAGAAAAGTGGTGTCAAAATTTGAACTGCCAGAAACACAGTTTGAAAGGACAGTCGGGAACAAAATCGCCTGTAAAACCCACTTGTAGTGAGAAAATGACTGTTTTAAGCACATTTTTGAAATCCTCATTAAATTTTCTATCCAATAACTTCGAAAAACACTACAAAATTTGGTACAGTCAGGAAGAAAAGCGGTGTCAAAATTTGAACAATCAGAAACACAGTTTGAAAGGACAGTCCGAGATAAAATCGACTGTAAAACCCACTTGAAGTAAGAAAATGACTGTTTTATGCACATTTTTGGAATCCTCATTAAATTTCCAATCTAATAACTTGGAAAAACACTACAAAATTTGGTACAGTCAGGTAGAAAATTGGTGTTAAAATTTAAACTGCCAAAAACACAGTTTGAAGGGACAGTCGGGAACAAAATCGCCTGTAAAACCCACTTGTAGTGAGAAAATGACTGTTTTAAGCACATTTTTGAAATCCCCATTAAATTTTCTATCCAATAACTTCGAAAAACACTACAAAACTTGGTACAGTCAGGAAGAAAAGCGGTGTCAAAATTTGAACAATCAGAAACACAGTTTGAAAGGACAGTCCGGAAGCCTGTAAAACCCACTTGAAATAAGAAAATGACTGTTTTAAGCACATTTTTGGAATCCTCATTAAATTTCCTATCCAATAACCTGAAAACCCTACAAAATTTCAGTACTGTCAGGGAGAAAAGCGGTGTCAAAATTTGAACAACACAGTTTGAAACGACAGTCGGGGACAAAATCGGTAGATATATCGTTTTAACGGTAGACCTGGCAACATTGGGTAAGGCCACATGTGCAGCATATGTGACAGTGGGTTTGTGATTAGTCAAAAAAAGCAGCTTTTAGCTTGCTGATGCTTTTGCTCGACCAATCACAAACCACAAACATGTGGACTGTAGTGTACATGTGTCATATTTCACAAAAGAATAAATCGAAAAACGTTCACTTACCGCAAAATTGCTAATAAACATGGTCAAAAACAGAAAAAAACCCACAAATCTAAAAAAGGTAAGACACTCACAATACGAGTTCGGGCACAATACTGAACCGACCTTGCACTTGTACGTCAATTTCAAGTTTGCAAAGAATCTTCAACTTTCCTTTTAATATCAGTTACATCTTCCATATACAGACTCTTCATTCTTCTATTTACTCCTCCCAAAACTGTCTGTGGCTCTCTCACGCCTTGTACTATAGTCAGAGGGTAAAAATTGTTTTTTTTTACGTTACATTTTTGTGAAAGTTCAGTTAAAATTTGTGGTAAAATGCGCCCGGACTATGTCTACAAAGAAAGGAAGAATTTAAACCGCATTAACAGTATGTTACCGGGGAATTTGACTTTAAAATCAGTAAAAGTGAAAAAATTTGGCTGTTTGATAACAAAAGAAGAGAAAGAATCTCGTTTAGAGTTCTCATCCATTTTGATGGCATTATGAAATAATTGGTTCGAAACATATGCATAGTAAGGAAATTGGGCCATATTTGCCATTTTAGTCAAATTAACAACAATCTAATTTAAATCATCATAAAATTTAAAAAGTAGATTTTAAATTGCTGTTATTCCATTCTATGACTCGTTAATTTTGTACTTTTTAGAAGAACTATGTCATACCATTCAGAATATTTACACAATTACACAGGGTGTCCCAAGATAAGAAAAACTTCAAATATAGGTAAGTTTTGAAGATTTGGCAACACATCAGTACGTAATTTCAGCATGCCTATTTTAACTATAAAATTTTTATAGGTCACCCAAAAAGTAATTGCTTCGTTTAAATGCAACACCCTGTATATTATTATATTTTAAATACTTCCAATGGGGTTTTCCCATAATTTTTTTTATTCCATTTTCTAATAGAGAAGATTCAAATTGGTTGATTTGAAAACATTTTTGATTTTTTTCCGTTATGATGAGTGTATATGGATTATTGAAACATAAGTAGATATGTGTTATGATTAGTGGAATAACTAATATAATCACTTAAAAACAAATAAAAAACCACTTTATTCAACAAAAATTTAATGATTAAGACTAGACAAATACTAATAATTACAAAAATAAACACTTATTTACATCAAAATACATTTTTTTTTTTTTAGTAAAAATATAGCAATAACTTTGGTATAGTGCACTGTGGAATTTGGTTAAAACGGTAACAATAACGTTTAGTTATAATTTATTTTTTCTCTATAGTTATAGAGGTGTGGTAAAAGTAAAACTGGCCATAGACAAATCGTGGAACTGACAGAGAAACGTAGATAATTGCATGCGCGAGACAAAGACAGTAAACTTAATAAAATATTTAGTGGGCGAAAACTTTGGTGCAATGTTGCCAGAAGCTTATCTGAATTTATGAAAATTCAAAATTCACTTTGAAACTCACTGTAACTTGAAAATTGTCTGCAAAGTTCATAAATTTGACTATCAAGCCAATTTGAATGCTTTGTATACGTTTCCAAACCCTGAAAGTCTCAAAATTGTCCTAGAAACTCTCTGATTTACTTGAAAACTTTGAAAACTGCGTTGAAAGTCCATAAATTTGACTTTCAAGCCAATTTCAATGCTTTGTACACGTTTCCTAACCCTGAAAAGCTTAAAATTGACTTAGAAACTCACTCATTCACTTGTAAACTATGAAAACTGTCTTGAAAGTTCATAAATTTGACTATCAAGCCAATTTCAATGCTATGTACACGTTTCCAAACCCTGAAAGTCTCAAAATTGACTTAGAAACTCACTGATTTACTTGGAAACTTTGAAAACTGTCTTAAAAGTCCATAAATTTGACTATCAAGCCAATTTCAATGCTTTGTACACGTTTCCTAACCCTGAAAGACTTAAAATTGACTTAGAAACTCACTCATTTACTTGTAAACTTTGAAAACTGCCTTGAAAGTCCATAAATTTGACTATCAAGCCAATTTCAATGCTTTGTACACGTTTCCTAACCCTGAAAGTCTCAAAATTGTCCTAGAAACTCACTGATTTACTTGAAACTTTGAAAACTGCGTTGAAAGTCCATAAATTTGACTATCAAGCCAATTTCAATGCTTTGTACACGTTTCCTAACCCTGAAAAGCTTAAAATTGACTTAGAAACTCACTCATTCACTTGTAAACTATGAAAACTGTCTGGAAAGTTCATAAATTTGACTATCAAGCCAATTTCAATGCTTTGTACACGTTTCCTAACCCTGAAAGTCTTAAAATTGTCCTAGAAACTCACTGATTTACTTGGAAAAAACTTTGAAAACTGCCTTGAAAGTCCATAAATTTGACTATCAAGCCAATTTCAATGCTTTGTACACGTTTCCTAACCCTGAAAAGCTTAAAATTGACTTAGAAACTCACTCATTCACTTGTAAACTATGAAAACTGTCTGGAAAGTTCATAAATTTGACTATCAAGCCAATTTCAATGCTTGTACACGTTTCCTAACCCTGAAAGACTTAAAATTGTCCTAGAAACTCACTGATTTACTTGGAAACTTTGAAAACTGCCTTGAAAGTCCATAAATTTGACTATCAAGCCAATTTCAATGCTATGTACACGTTTCCAAACCCTGAAAGTATCAAAATTGACTTTGAAACTCACTGATTACTTGAAAATTTTGAAAACTGTCTTGAAAGTCCATAAATTTGACTATCAAGCCAATTTCAATGCTTTGTACACGTTTCCTAACCCTGAAAAGCTTAAAATTGACTTAGAAACTCACTCATTCACTTGTAAACTATGAAAACTGTCTGGAAAGTTCATAAATTTGAGTATCAAGCCAATTTCAATGCTTTGTACACGTTTCCTAACCCTGAAAGTCTCAAAATTGTCTTAGAAACTCACTGATTTACTTGGAAACTTTGAAAACTGCCTTGAAAGTCCATAAATTTGACTATCAAGCCAATTTCAATGCTTTGTACACGTTTCCTAACCCTGAAAGACTTAAAATTGTCTTAGAAACTCACTGATTTACTTGAAAACTTTGAAAACTGCGTTGAAAGTCCATAAATTTGACTTTCAAGCCAATTTCAATGCTTTGTACACGTTTCCTAACCTGAAAAGCTTAAAATTGACTTAGAAACTCACTCATTCACTTGTAAACTATGAAAACTGTCTGGAAAGTTCATAAATTTGACTATCAAGCCAATTTCAATGCTTTGTACACGTTTCCTAAACCCTGAAAGTCTCAAAATTGTCTTAGAAACTCACTGATTTACTTGAAAACTTTGAAAACTGCCTTGAAAGTCCATAAATTTGACTATCAAGCCAATTTCAATGCTTTGTACACGTTTCCTAACCTGAAAGAATTAAAATTGACTTAGAAACTCACTCATTTACTTGTAAACTATGAAAACTGCCTTGAAAGTCCATAAATTTGACTATCAAGCCAATTTCAATGCTTTGTACACGTTTCCTAACCCTGAAAGACTGAAAAACTTTGAAAACTGCGTTGAAAGTGTATTGAAAATTGACTTTAAAACTCACTGATTTCCTAACCTTGAAAACTTAAAATTGAAAACTGCTCATTTACTTGGAAACTTTGTTGAAAGTCCATAAATTTGACTATCAAGCCAATTTCAATGCTTTGTACACGTTTCCTAACCCTGAAAAGCTTAAAATTGACTTAGAAACTCACTCATTCACTTGTAAACTATGAAAACTGTCTGGAAAGTTCATACATTTTACTATCAAGCCAATTTCAATGCTATGTACACGTTTCTAAACCCTGAAAGTCTCAAAATTGTCCTAGAAACTCACTGATTTACTTGGAAACTTTGAAAACAGCCTTGAAAGTCCATAAATTTGACTATCAATCCAATTTAAATGCTATTTACACGTTTCCAAACCCTGAAAGTATCAAAATTGACTTTGAAACTCACTGATTACTTGAAAATTTTGAAAACTGTCTGGAAAGTCCATAAATTTGACTATCAAGCCAATTTCATTGCTTTGTACACGTTTCCTAACCCTGAAAAGTTTAAAATTGACTTAGAAACTCACTCATTCCCTTGTAAACTATGAAAACTGTCTGGAAAGTTCATAAATTTGACTATCAAGCCAATTTCAATGCTATGTACACGTTTCCAAACCCTGAAAGTCTCAAAATTGTCCTAGAAACTCACTGATTTACTTGGAAACTTTGAAAACTTGGAAAGTCTTTGAAAACAGCCTTGAAAGTCCATAAATTTGACTATCAAGCCAATTTCAATGCTTTGTACACGTTTCCTAACCCTGAAAAGCTTAAAATTGACTTAGAAACTCACTCATTCACTTGTAAACTATGAAAACTGTCTGGAAAGTTCATAAATTTGACTATCAAGCCAATTTCAATGCTTTCAGTGATTGGTCAAAAAAGCAGCTTGCTGCTTTGTTAACCAATCACAAACCATAGAGAAATGTTTGACAACATCGCAACAAAACTTCCTCCTACTTGAACTTTTTTTAAGTTTTTCTGTCTTTGTCTCGCGCATGCAATTATCAATGTTTCTCTGTCAGTTATATTGCTTTCCTGAGACCAGTTTTGGTTTTACCATACTTGTATAACCTATATTTACACTTTTATTTACACAGGTTTGTACACAGAATCACATTATATGACAGCTCTTGAATAAAACTCTTTATGTTAATGGTTTTTAGCTAGTAAGTAACTTCGTGTTGTTAGGAAAATTTGATTGCCGAAATTCAGGACTCAGTCAAGTGACTAGAAGTAGCGATAGAGCTAGAAGATGGATCGCTAGAAGCAGTGAAATTCCTGGACGACTTATTCCGCTATCTGAAACAAAAATAAACAATTAACAATACATTAAAATACTTTATTTGTCAGACGATTAAAATAATAAATAATAGTATATTACATACTCAGGTGGAAAGTGATTTCTGTCGAGATATTAGGTAGACAGAAATTAAACTTTCCTCCGTGGTTTGTATTACCATTTTATTTTCAACCATTTATCAGAATCTTAGACAGAAATTAAACTTTCCTCCGTGGTTTGTATTACCATTTTATTTTCAACCATTTATCAGTCTGATGATCAAAATACTTTATTTGTCTAAAAACGGTACGCACCCACAAAGTACTCGACACTTTTAGACTCCGTGTAATTGGTACCAGATATGCTGAGTTCGCATACGAATTTTGTGGTACCCTGATCCAAATGACTGGAATTGAATGGTAACCTTATGGACATGTTGAAAGAACCATCTTCGTTGGATACTTCCTCTCTGCTTGGATTGAACATGTCTGGCAATTCTTCAGTTCCATTCCTATGAACAAATAATAAAAACGATTAATTATCAGTTTTAGAGTATTTTGTAACGTTTGTTGTCAAGAGTACTCACTCTCCGCCTAACAGAAGATCAAAGTCCGGTTTAGGGAAGACATTCGTGACATCACAAAGGACTACCTCATCCCCTTGAAACTCGTCATCCCCTCCAATCAGGTAAATTTGGAACGATGAAGCTGGGGCTGAAAGGAGTGAAAGTGTTTCAAAATAAGAAGTAAATGGTAAAATTCATTCATGGTAATCATTAATTAAAATTTGCTTAAAAGATATCATTTTCATGTCATGGAATGTCACAAAAAACCACGTATCATTTAGTAAAGATAAAGACTAAAAAAAATTTTGTCACAGTTTGAACTGACAGAAACACAGTTTGAAAGCACAGTCAGGACAAAATCGCCTGTAAAACCCACTTGGAGTGAGAAAATGATCACATTTTTGAAATCCTGTTAAATTTCCTATAAAACCTGAAAAAAACACTACAAAATTAGTACAGTCAGTGAGAAAAGCGGTGTCAAACTTTGAACTGACAGAAACACAGTTTGAAAGCACAGTCAGAGACAAAATCGCCTGTAAAACCCACTTGGAGTGAGAAAATGACTGTTTTAAGCACATTTTTGAAATCCTCGTTAATTTTCCTATCCAATAACCTAAAAAACACTACAAAATTTGGTACAGTCAGGGATAAAAGCGGTGTCAAAGTTTGAACTGACAGAAACACAGTTTGAAAGCACAGTCAGAGACAAAATCGCCTGTAAAACCCACTTGGAGTGAGAAAATGACTGTTTTAAGCACATTTTTGAAATCCTCATTAAATTTCCTATCCAATAACATGAAAAAAACACTACAAAATTTGGTACAGTCAGAGAGAAAAGCGGTGTCAAAGTTTGAACTGACAGAAACACAGTTTGAAAGCACAGTCAGAGACAAAATCGCCTGTAAAACCCACTTGGAGTGAGAAAATGACTGTTTTAAGCACATTTTTGAAATCCTCGTTAAATTTCCTATCCAATAACATGAAAAAAACACTACAAAATTTGGTACAGTCAGAGAGAAAAGCGGTGTCAAACTTTGAACTGACAGAAACACAGTTTGAAAGCACAGTCAGGAACAAAATCGCCTGTAAAACCCACTTGGAGTGAGAAAATGACTGTTTTAAGCACATTTTTGAAATCCTCGTTAAATTTCCTATCCAATAACCTGAAAAAACACTACAAAATTTGGTAAAGTCAGAGAGAAAAGCGGTGTCAAAGTTTGAACTGACAGAAACACAGTTTGAAAGGACAGTCAGGAACAAAATCATCAGTAAAACCCACTTGGAGTGAGAAAATGACTGTTTTAAGCACATTTTTGAAATCCTCATTAAATTTCCTATCCAATAACATAAAAAAACACTACAAAATTTGGTACAGTCAGAGAGAAAAGCGGTGTCAAAGTTTGAACTGACAGAAACACAGTTTGAAAGCACAGTCAGGAACAAAATCGCCTGTAAAACCCACTTGGAGTGAGAAAATGACTGTTTTAAGCACATTTTTGAAATTCTCGTTAAATTTCCTATCCAATAACCTAAAAAAACACTACAAAATTTGGTACAGTCAGAGAGAAAAGCGGTGTCAAAGTTTGAACTGACAGAAACACAGTTTGAAAGCACAGTCAGGGGCACAATCGCCTGTAAAACCCACTTGGAGTGAGAAAATGACTGTTTTAAGCACATTTTTGAAATCCTCATTAAATTTCCTATATAATAACATGAAAAAAACACTACAAAATTTGGTACAGTCAGAGAGAAAAGCGGTGTCAAAGTTTGAACTGACAGAAACACAGTTTGAAAGCACAGTCAGGGACACAATCGCCTGTAAAACCCACTTGGGTGAGAAAATGACTGTTTTAAGCACATTTTTGAAATCCTCGTTAAATTTCCTATCCAATAACCTTAAAAAACACTACAAAATTTGGTACAGTCAGAGAGAAAAGCGGTGTCAAAGTTTGAACTGACAGAAACACAGTTTGAAAGCACAGTCAGAGACAAAATCGCCTGTAAAACCCACTTGGAGTGAGAAAATGACTGTTTTAAGCACATTTTTGAAATCCTCATTAAATTTCCTATCCAATAACCTAAAAAAAACACTACAAAATTTGGTACAGTCAGAGAGAAAAGCGGTGTCAAAGTTTGAACTGACAGAAACACAGTTTGAAAGGACAGTCAGGAACAAAATCATCAATAAAACCCACTTGGAGTAAGAAAATGACTGTTTTAAGCACATTTTTGGAATCCTCATTAAATTTCCTATCCGGTAACATAAAAAAACACTACAAAATTAGTACAGTCAGAGAGAAAAGCGGTGTCAAACTTTGAACTGACAGAAACACAGTTTGAAAGCACAGTCAGGGACACAATCGCCTGTAAAACCCACTTGTAGTGAGATAATGACTGTTTTAAGCACATTTTTGAAATTCTCGTTAAATTTCCTATCCAATAACCTTAAAAAACACTACAAAATTTGGTACAGTCAGAGAGAAAAGCGGTGTCAAACTTTGAACTGACAGAAACACAGTTTGAAAGCACAGTCAGGGGCACAATCGCCTGTAAAACCCACTTGGGGTGGGAAAATGACTGTTTTAAGCACATTTTTGAAATCCTCATTAAATTTCCTATCCAATAACCTGAAAAAAACACTACAAAATTTGGTACAGTCAGAGAGAAAAGCGGTGTTAAAGTTTGAACTGACAGAAACACAGTTTGAAAGCACAGTCAGGAACACAATCGCCAGTAAAACCCACTTGGGTGAGAAATTGACTGTTTTAAGCACATTTTTGAAATCCTCATTGAATTTCCTATCCGGTAACATAAAAAAACACTACAAAATTTGGTACAGTCAGGGAGAAAACCGGTGTCAAAATTTGAACTACCAGAAACACAGTATTTGTAATTTACCAGTAATTTATTGGTAATTTAGCAGTCAAATTTTACTTTACCAGTCATTTACCCATCACTACAAAAATCTATATTATACTTTGTAATCTATCTCTTTCTCTTTTAATTTACAAGGAGAATTAGTGGTTGAGTTTAAGGTTCGTATTCACCAATATAGAGACTTTAGTTGTCATGAAAACTGAGGAAACATAAGAAATTGCAAAACAGTCTCATCTTAGAAATGAAATACAGTTTGCGTAACGGTCAATTTGCATAATATTATTAGTACCCATAAAGACCTCCTTTCCTTACCAGTCCCGTGCCATTCTGTTACCCATGGCTGATTCCGTACAAAAGAATATGGTACCCGGTACCATCTGTCTAATACTTTTTAAAAAAATTAAAACTGCCGTTGACTACATAACCTTGTTACTGGACAGAAAACATTAAGTTGCTGTTAACTGCCTAATATTGTAGTTATTGGTCAACAAAACACATACAGGGTGTTTACAAAAATTGGGGACAAAATTTAATTACATAAATCAACGAAAAATGAGCGCAATTCATAGATATATTAAATAGTGCATAATACAGAGGTTACCAATATGTCAGTGTCGTTTTATTTAAACTCAAAAAACAATTATATTTAAGAAGTTTCTGTTAGAACATTTGTGTCAATAGAAACGTCACTGAAATATGTCCTCCAGCCGCCATGTTGGCCAACAAACGCTCACTGCGATCCACTCAATTGTCAATGTCTTTAATTAATCACCTGGAGGACAAACATTATTATGCATGAATTTAAAAAGTTTACTTTTCAAGTAATTTTCCAGTCAATTTTCATGATTTTGAAGCCAATTTCAAGTTTCTAAACAGTGTACGCAATTTTGACGTCAAAATTTGGTTTTCAAGTAAAATTTCAAGGTTTCTAAGTACATTTTTATGATTTTGATGTCAATTTTTGTTTTCCAACTCAATTTTCACGATTTTGAAGTTAGTTTCTATGATTTTGAGATAAATTCACAATTTTGAAGTCAACTTTCATGATTATTAAGTTAGTTTTACGATTGTAACTCACTGTGCATGATTTTAACGTCAAAGTTTACTTTTCAAGTAATTTTCCCGTCAATTTTCATGATTTTGAAGCCAATTTCAAGTTTCTAAACAGTGTACGCAATTTTGACGTCAAAATTTGGTTTTCAAGTAAAATTTCAAGGTTTCTAAGTACATTTTTATGATTTTGATGTCAATTTTTGTTTTCCAACTCAATTTTCACGATTTTGAAGTTAGTTTCTATGATTTTGAGATAAATTCACAATTTTGAAGTCAACTTTCATGATTATTAAGTTAGTTTTACGATTATAACTCACTGTGCATGATTTTAACGTCAAAGTTTACTTTTCAATTAATTTTCCAGTCAATTTTCATGATTTTGAAGCCAATTTCAAGTTTCTAAACAGTGTACGCAATATTTGACGTCAAAATTTGGTTTTCAAGTAAAATTTCAAGGTTTCTAAGTACATTTTTATGATTTTGATGTCAATTTTTGTTTTCCAACTCAATTTTCACGATTTTGAAGTTAGTTTCTATGATTTTGAGATAAATTCACAATTTTGAAGTCAACTTTCATGATTATTAAGTTAGTTTTACGATTATAACTCACTGTGTATGATTTTAACGTCAAAGTTTACTTTTCAATTAATTTTCCAGTCAATTTTCATGATTTTGAAGCCAATTTCAAGTTTCTAAACAGTGTACGCAATTTTGACGTCAAAATTTGGTTTTCAAGTAAAATTTCAAGGTTTCTAAGTACATTTTTATGATTTTGATGTCAATTTTTGTTTTCCAACTCAATTTTCACGATTTTGAAGTTAGTTTCTATGATTTTGAGATAAATTCACAATTTTGAAGTCAACTTTCATGATTATTAAGTTAGTTTTACGATTATAACTCACTGTGCATGATTTTAACGTCAAAGTTTACTTTTCAATTAATTTTCCAGTCAATTTTCATGATTTTGAAGCCAATTTCAAGTTTCTAAACAGTGTACGCAATTTTGACGTCAAAATTTGGTTTTCAAGTAAAATTTCAAAGTTTCTAAGTACATTTTTATGATTTTGATGTCAATTTTTGTTTTCCAACTCAATTTTCACGATTTTGAAGTTAGTTTCTATGATTTTGAGATAAATTCACAATTTTGAAGTCAACTTTCATGATTATTAAGTTAGTTTTAAGATTGTAACTCACTATGCATGATTTTAACGTCAAAGTTTACTTTTCAATTAATTTTCCAGTCAATTTTCATGATTTTGAAGCCAATTTCAAGTTTCTAAACAGTGTACGCAATTTTGACGTCAAAATTTGGTTTTCAAGTAAAATTTCAAGGTTTCTAAGTACATTTTTATGATTTTGATGTCAATTTTTGTTTTCCAACTCAATTTTCACGATTTTGAAGTTAGTTTCTATGATTTTGAGATAAATTCACAATTTTGAAGTCAACTTTCATGATTATTAAGTTAGTTTTACGATTGTAACTCACTGTGCATGATTTTAACGTCAAAGTTTACTTTTCAAGTATTTTCCCGTCAATTTTCATGATTTTGAAGCCAATTTCAAGTTTCTAAACAGTGTACGCAATTTTGACGTCAAAATTTGGTTTTCAAGTAAAATTTCAAGGTTTCTAAGTACATTTTTATGATTTTGATGTCAATTTTTGTTTTCCAACTCAATTTTCACGATTTTGAAGTTAGTTTCTATGATTTTGAGATAAATTCACAATTTTGAAGTCAACTTTCATGATTATTAAGTTAGTTTTACGATTATAACTCACTGTGCATGATTTTAACGTCAAAGTTTACTTTTCAAGTAATTTTCCAGTCAATTTTCATGATTTTGAAGCCAATTTCAAGTTTCTAAACAGTGTACGCAATTTTGACGTCAAAATTTGGTTTTCAAGTAAAATTTCAAGGTTTTCAAGTACATTTTTATGATTTTGATGTCAATTTTTGTTTTCCAACTCAATTTTCACGATTTTGAAGTTAGTTTCTATGATTTTGAGATAAATTCACAATTTTGAAGTCAACTTTCATGATTATTAAGTTAGTTTTACGATTGTAACTCACTGTGCATGATTTTAACGTCAAAGTTTACTTTTCAAGTAATTTTCCAGTCAATTTTCATGATTTTGAAGCCAATTTCAAGTTTCTAAACAGTGTACGCAATTTTGACGTCAAAATTTGGTTTTCAAGTAAAATTTCAAGGTTTCTAAGTACATTTTTATGATTTTGATGTCAATTTTTGTTTTCCAACTCAATTTTCACGATTTTGAAGTTAGTTTCTATGATTTTGAGATAAATTCACAATTTTGAAGTCAACTTTCATGATTATTAAGTTAGTTTTACGATTGTAACTCACTGTGCATGATTTTAACGTCAAAGTTTACTTTTCAAGTAATTTTCCAGTCAATTTTCATGATTTTGAAGCCAATTTCAAGTTTCTAAACAGTGTACGCAATTTTGACGTCAAAATTTGGTTTTCAAGTAAAATTTCAAGGTTTCTAAGTACATTTTTATGATTTTGATGTCAATTTTTGTTTTCCAACTCAATTTTCACGATTTTGAAGTTAGTTTCTATGATTTTGAGATAAATTCACAATTTTGAAGTCAACTTTCATGATTATTAAGTTAGTTTTACGATTATAACTCACTGTGCATGATTTTAACGTCAAAGTTTACTTTTCAATTAATTTTCCCGTCAATTTTCATGATTTTGAAGCCAATTTCAAGTTTCTAAACAGTGTACGCAATTTTGACGTCAAAATTTGGTTTTCAAGTAAAATTTCAAGGTTTCTAAGTACATTTTTATGATTTTGATGTCAATTTTTGTTTTCCAACTCAATTTTCACGATTTTGAAGTTAGTTTCTATGATTTTGAGATAAATTCACAATTTTGAAGTCAACTTTCATGATTATTAAGTTAGTTTTACGATTATAACTCACTGTGCATGATTTTAACGTCAAAGTTTACTTTTCAAGTAATTTTCCCGTCAATTTTCATGATTTTGAAGCCAATTTCAAGTTTCTAAACAGAGTACGTAATTTTGACGTCAAAATTTGGTTTTCAACTAAAATTTCAAGGTTTTCAAGTACATTTTTATGATTTTGATGTCAATTTTTGTTTTCCAACTCAATTTTCACGATTTTGAAGTTAGTTTCTATGATTTTGAGATAAATTCACAATTTTGAAGTCAACTTTCATGATTATTAAGTTAGTTTTACGATTATAACTCACTGTGCATGATTTTAACGTCAAAGTTTACTTTTCAAGTAATTTTCCAGTCAATTTTCATGATTTTGAAGCCAATTTCAAGTTTCTAAACAGTGTACGCAATTTTGACGTCAAAATTTGGTTTTCAAGTAAAATTTCAAGGTTTCTAAGTACATTTTTATGATTTTGATGTCAATTTTTGTTTTCCAACTCAATTTTCACGATTTTGAAGTTAGTTTCTATGATTTTGAGATAAATTCACAATTTTGAAGTCAACTTTCATGATTATTAAGTTAGTTTTACGATTATAACTCACTGTGCATGATTTTAACGTCAAAGTTTACTTTTCAAGTATTTTCCCGTCAATTTTCATGATTTTGAAGCCAATTTCAAGTTTCTAAACAGTGTACGTAATTTTGACGTCAAAATTTGGTTTTCAAGTAAAATTTCAAGGTTTCTAAGTACATTTTTATGATTTTGATGTCAATTTTTGTTTTCCAACTCAATTTTCACGATTTTGAAGTTAGTTTCTATGATTTTGAGATAAATTCACAATTTTGAAGTCAACTTTCATGATTATTAAGTTAGTTTTACGATTATAACTCACTGTGCATGATTTTAACGTCAAAGTTTACTTTTCAAGTAATTTTCCAGTCAATTTTCATGATTTTGAAGCCAATTTCAAGTTTCTAAACAGTGTACGCAATTTTGACGTCAAAATTTGGTTTTCAAGTAAAATTTCAAGGTTTCTAAGTACATTTTTATGATTTTGATGTCAATTTTTGTTTTCCAACTCAATTTTCACGATTTTGAAGTTAGTTTCTATGATTTTGAGATAAATTCACAATTTTGAAGTCAACTTTCATGATTATTAAGTTAGTTTTACGATTATAACTCACTATGTATGATTTTAACGTCAAAGTTTACTTTTCAAGTAATTTTCCCGTCAATTTTCATGATTTTGAAGCCAATTTCAAGTTTCTAAACAGTGTACGCAATTTTGACGTCAAAATTTGGTTTTCAAGTAAAATTTCAAGGTTTCTAAGTACATTTTTATGATTTTGATGTCAATTTTTGTTTTCCAACTCAATTTTCACGATTTTGAAGTTAGTTTCTATGATTTTGAGATAAATTCACAATTTTGAAGTCAACTTTCATGATTATTAAGTTAGTTTTACGATTATAACTCACTGTGCATGATTTTAACGTCAAAGTTTACTTTTCAAGTAATTTTCCCGTCAATTTTCATGATTTTGAAGCCAATTTCAAGTTTCTAAACAGTGTACGCAATTTTGACGTCAAAATTTGGTTTTCAAGTAAAATTTCAAGGTTTCTAAGTACATTTTTATGATTTTGATGTCAATTTTTGTTTTCCAACTCAATTTTCACGATTTTGAAGTTAGTTTCTATGATTTTGAGATAAATTCACAATTTTGAAGTCAACTTTCATGATTATTAAGTTAGTTTTACGATTATAACTCACTGTGTATGATTTTAACGTCAAAGTTTACTTTTCAAGTATTTTCCAGTCAATTTTCATGATTTTGAAGCCAATTTCAAGTTTCTAAACAGAGTACGTAATTTTGACGTCAAAATTTGGTTTTCAAGTAAAATTTCAAGGTTTTCAAGTACATTTTTATGATTTTGATGTTAATTTTTGTTTTCCAGCTCAATTTTCACGATTTTGAAGTTAGTTTCTATGATTTTGAGATACATTCTCAATTTTGAAGTCAACTTTCATGATTATTAAGTTAGTTTTACGATTATAACTCACTGTGCATGATTTTAACGTCAAAGTTTACTTTTCAATTAATTTTCCAGTCAATTTTTATGATTTTCAAGTCAATTTTAAGTTTCTAAACAGTGTACGTATATTTGACGTCAAAATTTGATTTTCAAGTAAAATTTCAAGGTTTCTAAGTACATTTTTATGATTTTGATGTCAATTTTTGTTTTCCAACTCAATTTTCACGATTTTGAAGTTAGTTTCTATGATTTTGAGATAAATTCACAATTTTGAAGTCAACTTTCATGATTATTAAGTTAGTTTTACGATTATAACTCACTGTGCATGATTTTAACGTCAAAGTTTACTTTTCAATTAATTTTCCCGTCAATTTTCATGAATTTGAAGCCAATTTCAAGTTTCTAAACAGTGTACGCAATTTTGACGTCAAAATTTGGTTTTCAAGTAAAATTTCAAGGTTTCTAAGTACATTTTTATGATTTTGATGTCAATTTTTGTTTTCCAACTCAATTTTCACGATTTTGAAGTTAGTTTCTATGATTTTGAGATAAATTCACAATTTTGAAGTCAACTTTCATGATTATTAAGTTAGTTTTACGATTATAACTCACTGTGCATGATTTTAACGTCAAAGTTTACTTTTCAAGTATTTTCCAGTCAATTTTCGTGATATTGAAGCCAATTTCAAGTTTCTAAACAGTGTACGCAATTTTGACGTCAAAAATTTGGTTTTCAAGTAAAATTTCAAGGTTTCTAAGTACATTTTTATGATTTTGATGTCAATTTTTGTTTTCCAACTCAATTTTCACGATTTTGAAGTTAGTTTCTATGATTTTGAGATAAATTCACAATTTTGAAGTCAACTTTCATGATTATTAAGTTAGTTTTACGATTATAACTCACTGTGCATGATTTTAACGTCAAAATTTACTTTCCAAGTAATTTTCCAGTAAATTTTCATGATTTTGAAGCCAATTTCAAGTTTCTTAACAGTGTACGCAATTTTGACGTCAAAAATTTGGTTTTCAAGTAAAATTTCAAGGTTTCAAAGTACATTTTTATGATTTTGATGTCAGTTTTTGTTTTCCAACTCAATTTTCACGATTTTGAAGTTAGTTTCTATGATTTTGAGATAAATTCACAATTTTGAAGTCAACTTTCATGATTATTAAGTTAGTTTTACGATTATAACTCACTGTGCATGATTTTAACGTCAAAATTTACTTTCCAAGTAATTTTCCAGTAAATTTTCATGATTTTGAAGCCAATTTCAAGTTTCTTAACAGTGTACGCAATTTTGACGTCAAAATTTGGTTTTCAAGTAAAATTTCAAGGTTTCTAAGTACATTTTTATGATTTTGATGTCAATTTTTGTTTTCCAACTCAATTTTCACGATTTTGAAGTTAGTTTCTATGATTTTGAGATAAATTCTCAATTTTGAAGTCAACTTTCATGATTATTAAGTTAGTTTTAAGATTGTAACTCACTATGTATGATTTTAACGTCAAAGTTTACTTTTCAATTAATTTTCCAGTCAATTTTCATGATTTTGAAGCCAATTTCAAGTTTCTAAACAGTGTACGCAATTTTGACGTCAAAATTTGATTTTCAAGTAAAATTTCAAGGTTTCTAAGTACATTTTTATGATTTTGATGTAAATTTTTGTTTTCCAACTCAATTTTCACGATTTTGAAGTTAGTTTCTATGATTTTGAGATAAATTCACAATTTTGAAGTCAACTTTCATGATTATTAAGTTAGTTTTACGATTATAACTCACTGTGCATGATTTTAACGTCAAAGTTTACTTTTCAATTCATTTTCCAGTCAATTTTCATGATTTTGTAGCCAATTTCAAGTTTCTAAACAGTGTACGCAATTTTGACGTCAAAATTTGGTTTTCAAGTAAAATTTCAAGGTTTCTAAGTACATTTTTATGATTTTGATGTCAATTTTTGTTTTCCAACTCAATTTTCACGATTTTGAAGTTAGTTTCTATGATTTTGAGATAAATTCACAATTTTGAAGTCAACTTTCATGATTATTAAGTTAGTTTTACGATTATAACTCACTGTGCATGATTTTAACGTCAAAGTTTACTTTTCAAGTAATTTTCCCGTCAATTTTCATGATTTTGAAGCCAATTTCAAGTTTCTAAACAGAGTACGTAATTTTGACGTCAAAATTTGGGTTTTCAACTAAAATTTCAAGGTTTTCAAGTACATTTTTATGATTTTGATGTCAATTTTTGTTTTCCAACTCAATTTTCACGATTTTGAGGTTAGTTTCTATGATTTTGAGATAAATTCACAATTTTGAAGTCAACTTTCATGATTATTAAGTTAGTTTTACGATTATAACTCACTGTGCATGATTTTAATGTCAAAGTTTACTTTTCAATTAATTTTCCAGTCAATTTTCATGATTTTGAAGCCAATTTCAAGTTTCTAAACAGTGTACGCAATTTTGACGTCAAAATTTGGTTTTCAAGTAAAATTTCAAAGTTTCTAAGTACATTTTTATGATTTTGATGTCAATTTTTGTTTTCCAACTCAATTTTCACGATTTTGAAGTTAGTTTCTATGATTTTGAGATAAATTCACAATTTTGAAGTCAACTTTCATGATTATTAAGTTAGTTTTACGATTATAACTCACTGTGCATGATTTTAACGTCAAAGTTTACTTTTCAAGTAATTTTCCCGTCAATTTTCATGATTTTGAAGCCAATTTCAAGTTTCTAAACAGAGTACGTAATTTTGACGTCAAAATTTGGTTTTCAACTAAAATTTCAAGGTTTTCAAGTACATTTTTATGATTTTGATGTCAATTTTTGTTTTCCAACTCAATTTTCACGATTTTGAGGTTAGTTTCTATGATTTTGAGATAAATTCACAATTTTGAAGTCAACTTTCATGATTATTAAGTTAGTTTTACGATTATAACTCACTGTGCATGATTTTAATGTCAAAGTTTACTTTTCAATTAATTTTCCAGTCAATTTTCATGATTTTGAAGCCAATTTCAAGTTTCTAAACAGTGTACGCAATTTTGACGTCAAAATTTGGTTTTCAAGTAAAATTTCAAGGTTTCTAAGTACATTTTTATGATTTTGATGTCAATTTTTGTTTTCCAACTCAATTTTCACGATTTTGAAGTTAGTTTCTATGATTTTGAGATAAATTCACAATTTTGAAGTCAACTTTCATGATTATTAAGTTAGTTTTACGATTATAACTCACTGTGCATGATTTTAACGTCAAAGTTTACTTTTCAAGTAATTTTCCCGTCAATTTTCATGATTTTGAAGCCAATTTCAAGTTTCTAAACAGTGTACGTAATTTTGACGTCAAAATTTGGTTTTCAAGTAAAATTTCACGGTTTTCAAGTACATTTTTATGATTTTGATGTTAATTTTTGTTTTCCAACTCAATTTTCACGATTTTGAGGTTAGTTTCTATGATTTTGAGATAAATTCACAATTTTGAAGTCAACTTTCATGATTATTAAGTTAGTTTTACGATTATAACTCACTGTGCATGATTTTAATGTCAAAGTTTACTTTTCAATTAATTTTCCAGTCAATTTTCATGATTTTGAAGCCAATTTCAAGTTTCTAAACAGTGTACGCATATTTGACGTCAAAATTTGGTTTTCAAGTAAAATTTCAAGGTTTCTAAGTACATTTTTATGATTTTGATGTCAATTTTTGTTTTCCAACTCAATTTTCACGATTTTGAAGTTAGTTTCTATGATTTTGAGATAAATTCTCAATTTTGAAGTCAACTTTCATGATTATTAAGTTAGTTTTAAGATTATAACTCACTGTGCATGATTTTAACGTCAAAGTTTACTTTTCAATTAATTTTCCAGTCAATTTTCATGATTTTGAAGCCAATTTCAAGTTTCTAAACAGTGTACGCAATATTGACGTCAAAATTTGGTTTTCAAGTAAAATTTCAAAGTTTCTAAGTACATTTTTATGATTTTGATGTCAATTTTTGTTTTCCAACTCAATTTCACGATTTTGAAGTTAGTTTCTATGATTTTGAGATAAATTCACAATTTTGAAGTCAACTTTCATGATTATTAAGTTAGTTTTACGATTATAACTCACTGTGCATGATTTTAACGTCAAAGTTTACTTTTCAAGTAATTTTCCCGTCAATTTTCATGATTTTGAAGCCAATTTCAAGTTTCTAAACAGTGTACGCAATTTTGACGTCAAAATTTGGTTTTCAAGTAAAATTTCAAGGTTTCTAAGTACATTTTTATGATTTTGATGTCAATTTTTGTTTTCCAACTCAATTTTCACGATTTTGAAGTTAGTTTCTATGATTTTGAGATAAATTCACAATTTTGAAGTCAACTTTCATGATTATTATGTTAGTTTTACGATTATAACTCACTGTGCATGATTTTAACGTCAAAGTTTACTTTTCAATTAATTTTCCAGTCAATTTTCATGATTTTGAAGCCAATTTCAAGTTTCTAAACAGTGTACGCAATTTTGACGTCAAAAATTTGGTTTTCAAGTAAAATTTCAAGGTTTCTAAGTACATTTTTATGATTTTGATGTCAATTTTTGTTTTCCAACTCAATTTTCACGATTTTGAAGTTAGTTTCTATGATTTTGAGATAAATTCACAATTTTGAAGTCAACTTTCATGATTATTAAGTTAGTTTTACGATTATAACTCACTGTGCATGATTTTAACGTCAAAGTTTACTTTTCAATTAATTTTCCAGTCAATTTTCATGATTTTGAAGCCAATTTCAAGTTTCTTAACAGTGTACGTCCATTTTGACGTCAAAATTTGGTTTTCAAGTAAAATTTCAAGGTTTCTAAGTACATTTTTATGATTTTGATGTCAATTTTTGTTTTCCAACTCAATTTTCACGATTTTGAAGTTAGTTTCTATGATTTTGAGATAAATTCACAATTTTGAAGTCAACTTTCATGATTATTAAGTTAGTTTTACGATTATAACTCACTGTGCATGATTTTAACGTCAAAGTTTACTTTTCAATTAATTTTCCAGTCAATTTTCATGATTTTGAAGCCAATTTCAAGTTTCTAAACAGTGTACGCAATATTGACGTCAAAATTTGGTTTTCAAGTAAAATTTCAAGGTTTCTAAGTACATTTTTATGATTTTGATGTCAATTTTTGTTTTCCAACTCAATTTTCACGATTTTGAAGTTAGTTTCTATGATTTTGAGATAAATTCACAATTTTGAAGTCAACTTTCATGATTATTAAGTTAGTTTTACGATTATAACTCACTGTGCATGATTTTAACGTCAAAGTTTACTTTTCAATTAATTTTCCAGTCAAGTTTCATGATTTTGAAGCCAATTTTAAGTTTCTAAACAGTGTACGTAATATTGACGTCAAAATTTGGTTTTTAAGTACAATTTCACTGTTTTCAAGTACATTTTTATGATTTTGATGTTAATTTTTGTTTTCCAGCTCAATTTTCACGATTTTGAAGTCAATTTTCACGCAATAAGTAAACTTACAATAAACAATGACTTGTTTGGTAAGCCATTTGACCTCATCGTCACTGTCCACCTTACAGCTGTAATTTCCGGACAATTCCGGAGTGATTTCCTTGAACTTCAAAGCTCTAAACATGGAATTGGGATTGTCGGACACTTTGTAACTGGGATCGATAAATTCCTTTAAAGACCCCATTGCGTAGGCGTGATTGTCCTGGGCGATCCACTGGTAGATGACGTCGTTCAGGTCGTTGAAAAACCACTTGAGGACGACGTCATCCTCACCGGTTGCGTCAAAATCGCAGTCCAGGATCAGGTCTTCTGCTGAGCCAATTTCTATCGAGTCCGGCCCTTTGATTTGGTTTATTGTTAGAGTAGCACCAACTAGAAAAAAACAGCCATTTTAGTAAAAAGTTGGTATTGTCAGAATTTCTGATTGACCAAATTACAAATACTGTGTTTCTGGCAGTTCAAATTTGGACACTGCTTTTCTCCCTGACTGTACCAAATTTTGTAGTGTTTTTTTATGTTACTGGATAGGAAATTTAATGAGGATTCCAAAAGTGTGCTTAAAACAGTAATTTTCTTACTCCAAGTGGGTTTTACACGTAAGTAACTGTCTGTTTTGTTTCAAAGTAAATTCGTTCTTCTTGACATAATTTTTGTCAAATTTAACTGCCAAATTTGACACAGTTTAGTGGTTAGTAAACCACTGAACTGTATAAAACTGAATATTAATACCCCTAACGTAGAAATTGCATAACAAAACCGTTAAAGGCCATTTTTACATGTTTTAGTTAAAGTAGTATTGAACCAAGGTAGTTTTTCCAAGATTAATAAGGAAGATTTATGAAAATGTTAGTATTAGTTAATAATCAGCTGGATTGGCAAATTTTACGCTATGGCATCATTCCAAGTGTTCCATAACCGTTCGGTATTTTATTTTTGGAATATTTCGTCGAGTAGCAAAAATTTTGATTCGATTCACTGCCAAAAATAACTCAACATGCGGTAAAATCCTAATATTTACCTAGATTTATTAGCTGGTTGCCATTGAACGGTTAATTTTAACGAACTTATTATCCAACATCAAACGATTTATTTTATTTGTTCCAGTTAGTCTATATGTTATGCTTAGAGGGTTAGTTTTACCAGTATTTTGAATCCAGTCAATTTCATTTCATTTCATTATGCCATTCTAGTCAATTTTTCGATGTCAAAACGTTGAAAAATAGTCAAAATTCTTGAAAAATTACTTAATGGTTCATTTGCAGTCAATTTCCAATGTCAAACTGTAGACAAACAGTTAAATTTCATGAAAATTGACTTACTGGACCATTTTCAGTTATTCTAGTCTATTTTCAAGATCAAAACGTTGAAAAACAGTTAAACTTCATGAAAATTGACTTACAGGACCATTTTCAGACATTCTAGTCAATTTTTCGATGTCAAAACGTTGAAAAATAGTCAAAATTCTTGAAAAATTACTTAATGGTTCATTTGCAGTCAATTTCCAATGTCAAACTGTAGACAAACAGTTAAATTTAATGAAAATTGACTTACAGGACCATTTTCAGACATTCTAGTCAATTTTTCGATGTCAAAACGTTGAAAAATAGTCAAAATTCTTGAAAAATTACTTAATGGTTCATTTGCAGTCAATTTCCAATGTCAAACTGTAGACAAACAGTTAAATTTAATGAAAATTGACTTACAGGACCATTTTCAGACATTCTAGTCAATTTTTCGATGTCAAAACGTTGAAAAACTTAATAGTCAAAATTCTTGAAAAAAAATTACTTAATGGACAATTTGTAGTCAATTTCCAATGTCAAACTGTTGAAAAACAGTTAAATTTTTAATGAAAATTGACTTACTGGACCATTTGCAGTTATTCTAGTCTATTTTCAAGATCAAAACGTTGAAAAACAGTTAAACTTCATGAAAATTGACTTGCAGGACCATTTGCAGGCATTGTAGTCAATTTTCGAGGTCAAAACGTTGAAAAATAGTCAAATTTTATGAAACTTTACTTACTGAACCATTTGCAGACATTGTAGTCAATTTCCAATGTCAAAATGTTGAAAAACAGTTAAATTTTATGAAAATTGACTTACAGGACCATTTGCAATTGCAGTTATTCTAGTCTATTTTCAAGATCAAACCGTTGAAAAACAGTTAAATTTCATGAAAATTGACTTACTGGACCATTTGCAGTTATTCTAGTCTATTTTCAAGATCAAAACGTTGAAAAACAGTTAAACTTCATGAAAATTGACTTACAGGACCATTTGCAGGCATTCTAGTCAATTTTCGAGGTCAGAACGTCGAAAAATAGTCAAATTTAATGAAAATTGACTTACTGGACCATTTGCAGTCATTCTAGTCAATTTCCAATGTCAAACTGTAGACAAACAGTTAATTTTCATGAAAATTGACTTACTGGACCAATTGCAGTCATTCTAGTCAATTTTCGATGTCAAAACGTTGAAAAATAGTCAAAATTCTTGAAAAATTACTTAATGGACCATTTGCAGTCAATTTCCAATGTCAAACTGTAGACAAACAGTTAAATTTCATGAAAATTGACTTACTGGACCAATTGCAGTTATTCTAGTCTATTTTCAAGATCAAAACGTTGAAAAATAGTCAAATTTTATGAAACTTTACTTACTGGACCATTTGCAGACATTCTAGTCAATTTTCGATGTCAAAACGTTGAAAAATAGTCAAAATTCTTGAAAAATTACTTAATGGACAATTTGCAGTCAATTTCCAATGTCAAACTGTTGAAAAACAGTTAAATTTCATGAAAATTGACTTACTGGACCAATTGCAGTTATTCTAGTCTATTTTCAAGATCAAAACGTTGAAAAACAGTTAAACTTCATGAAAATTTACTTGCAGGACCATTTGCAGGCATTGTAGTCAATTTTCGAGGTCAAAACGTTGAAAAATAGTCAAATTTTATGAAACTTTACTTACTGGACCATTTGCAGACATTCTAGTCAATTTTCGACTTACTGGACCATTTGCAGTCATTCTAGTCAATTTCCAATGTCAAACTGTAGACAAACAGTTAATTTTCATGAAAATTGACTTACTGGACCATTTGCAGTTATTCTAGTCTATTTTCAAGATCAAAACGTTGTTAAACATGAAAATTGACTTACTGGACCAATTGCAGGCATTCTAGTCAAAAAACGTTGAAAAATAGTCAAATTTTAAAACTTTACTTACTGGACCATTTGCAGACATTCTAGTCAATTTTCGATGTCAAAACGTTGAAAAAATAGTCAAAATTCTTGAAAAAATTACTTAATGGACAATTTGGTCAATTTCCAATATTAAAACTGTTGAAAAACAGTTATGTGTCATGAAAATTGACTTACAGGACCATTTTCATTTAGTCAATTTTTCGATGTCAAAACGTTGAAAAATAGTCAAAATTCTTGAAAAATTACTTAATGGTTCATTTGCAGTCAATTTCCAATGTCAAACTGTAGACAAACAGTTAAATTTAATGAAAATTGACTTACAGGACCATTTTCAGACATTCTAGTCAATTTTTCGATGTCAAAACGTTGAAAAATAGTCAAAATTCTTGAAAAATTACTTAATGGACCATTTGCAGTCAATTTCCAATGTCAAACTGTTGAAAAACAGTTAAATTTAATGAAAATTGACTTACTGGACCAATTGCAGTTATTCTAGTCTATTTTCAAGATCAAAACGTTGAAAAACAGTTAAACTTCATGAAAATTGACTTACAGGACCATTTGCAGGCATTCTAGTCAATTTTCGAGGTCAGAACGTCGAAAAATAGTCAAATTTAATGAAAATTGACTTACTGAACCAATTGCAGTTATTCTAGTCTATTTTCAAGATAAAAACGTTGAAAAATAATAAAATTTCATGAAAATTTACTTAATGGACCATTTGCAGCAAGATTTGTAGTCATTTTAGTCAATTTTCACTTTCTGACGATCCTGGTCGGCGACCATCAGTCTATTGAATGTCAGTGCGCACGGTTTGGCAACGCTGCCAAAAATCGACTGGTTCGACAATCATAAAAAAAATTGTCAAAACCTGCCATCCCGTCTGTCAAAAGTGTCATTCTGACGTTAAAACTGTCAAAAGTTATCAGAATTACTGTACCTAAATGGAAATAGTTGAAAACGTTACAACGTGTCAAACTTTAAGAAATAAAATATTTTGATTAAGAAGATTATGTCAAAACTGTCATTTTTAACATGTTATTAGTCAGTCACTATACTTTTCATGCACACCCTGTATACTGGAAAATGCTGGAAGTTGATTAGAAACATTTTTAAGTTGTAAATTTGTCGTAACTTTCACCGTTTCTGAGTTATTTAGCAAAAACTGGTTTGATGCGACAAATTTTCAAATCAGTTGAAAGTATGGTTTAAAATTTGAGCACCCTCTGTAACTCGGTTATTTTTGGGAGTTCAAGGAGGGTAAACCACTCAAATTAACCGTCTTGAGCTCCCTTTTTCGAGTGGTGTTGAGCAAAAAATCCTATCTGAAAAATTGCGTACAGGGGCGTAGANNGCCACATTCGTGNNGGCTCGCGTTACGTAGNNAGTNGNNAGTGTNAGGGCAANTNAACGANTCATAGGCGGCNNGACNATNACGTNAGTCNATCGCTATTCNGTACCGTNGATNGNGATCCATAGGGGGANCGTANGTNNTGATANTCATCTNGNCTAAANGCGAGNTANNTACCCCNNNCGGAGACGTAGNGNANGTNGGNGANTNTTACTACCCTAAAANNTACATAGTAGNNACCANCGTTNATCCGNAGCTTTGCGCTCATCGCGNTTTNGTTGNNTCATTGATAGCGTCNTCCGTCGTGATNNCNTCTTACCNGTNNNCTANCGCCNTACGGCTNGGTNTCAGTNACACTAGCTTCTTCGATCANCAANCCGTNGNCTGCANCACTTTTANAGCAGGGNCGTNCANCACGTNCCCTTNNCACTCNTGNAGGNAACATNNNGGGTAGGNGNCCNACATAGACANGCGTTCGCCNTNAATNCCAGNTCGGAGCACAAAAATGTTCGTAAAGAACTGCTAAACTCATCCCCTGAAGTTTCACAGTCCGTCAGTATCGCTATTACGGTATACAGGGGGTTCATAAAAAGGGGAGTGATTTATGACTTTTTAAATTAGTCCATGACACGAAAGTTATCATATTTCAAGTAAATGTCATATATACCCATAAATTTACTGGTAAATTTTCCTGTCACACTGAAGTTTACTTTTCCAATTTTACTTTACCTCACCGGTAAATAACCGGCCATGCCCTTTCCTTTAAAAACATTATTTTCTATAATGTACCTTTTTCTGACTTCCCTGTATGTAATTAGAAAAACTGAAATAGCCATTTAATGTAGTTTAAAGAATCCAAAAATGACCACGAAATTTTAAAATTATTATTATTTTTTTAAATTTCTTAATATTTTATTTTAGTTTGTTGTAAAATTGTAAAACATGTCTTATATTCTATCCTCATTTGTTTATGGCTATGATTCCAGAGTTATAATTAATGAATGGTCCTCTCTATATTTTTTTTTATCAATATACAAGGTTTGTCAAAAAAGAAATTTCGATTTTTTTTTGTAAAAATATTTGCAGAATTTTGAGCACATTCCGTAAATAGTTAAATATACCGGGTGGTCCATTAGAAAAAACACCACAATTGGCTGTAGCTCTTCTATTTGAAGGTTAGGAATATTTTGGTTTTGGTACTAATTTTTGGATTCAACTTTTTAAACTACACCAAATGGCTATCTCAGTTTGTTTAATTACATACAGGGAAGCCCAAAAAGGGGGGGTTGGTCAGTCCCCAGTAAAAGACCCTGTACTTTTGTCGTTATTATTAATAAGTTTTAAAAGTTGAAAATGGCACCCTTTTTTAGGCATTTTTGTTAGTTAGATTTTGCCGCCATAATAAAAAATTTCACCCCATTTAACCGATTCTGTTTTTCTCATGGTTACTAGGTACTCTATCTGTTAGAACTAAGCAGTTTGAAACACACTGTATTAAAAAAAGGTCAGTTTTTTAATACAGTTCTAACTTGAAATTTTCCAAAAACAGTTTACTCACCATATGAAACAATCCAAAAAACCAGCGCAACCCAAACAAACTGCAAATTATTAATCCCACTCATTGTTGCATTGCTTAAATGTACGCACTAAATCACAAACAAAAATAACGAAAACTCGACAAAATTTCGGGAAAAGTAGCGCAAAACGTTCGTTCAACACGAGCGCCACAACAAGGACTAAAATGTGGCTATTTTAAAATTTACGCCAGGCTTCCGATAAAAATTGTTCATGCATGTAGCCAGGAATTTATGATAAAAAGCTCCGGTTCTCTCAGCCATTTTGTGTACAAGTACCGAGTACTGTCAAGGAAAGGGATAGAAAGCTCCGAGCGACCCTAAAGGGTTTTCAAATAAGGACTGATGACCGTTATACGAAGGGGTGGTTAAATATTCTATGAATTTAATAACACCTGTTGTGCAACTGGTTTTCATTAAACAAGACAACATTTATTAACAAAACAACTTTTTTTTTTAATATACAGTGTGGTTTAACATTTTCCTGAAAAATGGTCCCTCAAAGTACAATTTAAAAAATTGGTTTCTTGTCATAACTGTCAGACCGTTATGGAGCAATTTTGATCCAAGAACGCCTTATTTTCTACGTCAATGGATATTTTTCAAAAATTACATTTTTTTTTATTTCCTTGCTCAAGTTGAAAAACGAGTACAGGGTGATCGGTTTTCATTTTCTCTTATTTTTATCTCTTGAACTATTGACTTTTTCAAAAAATTTAGTCTTCGACCTGAAGGTTTTGCAGTAGTTTTTAAAATACCGGGTGGATCAAAAAAGCTGTATGACACAAAGTTATGTTTTTCTAAATTAATATTCCATCCATTGTTTGATATTCTGACTATTAATTTGCTATATTTTCCATAATAATGTACCTAACCTCAACAATTTTCAAAATAATTAGGACTTTTCAATAACTATTATTATTTATAAATGTATGCAAGGGTTAATTGAACAGATGTTCTATATGTCCTCTTTTCTGGACAACACAATCCGGGTATATATGCTTCAATTTTCCGGTAGCATGACATTTCTACTATATATGCTATACAGGGTGGTCAAAAGACAATTTCAAGGGCTACAAATTGGTATATTAAACCACCCTGTAACTGTAAAAATAACACAGTTATGGGCTGTCAAAGTGAAAACTGTCAAATTCAAACTTTACAACAAACAATTCAGTTTTAACAGTAAATTACTCAGTTATTCGACATTTTAGGTAAAAACGCTATACAAGGGTTGGTCAAAAGAAAATTTCAAGGGCTACAAATTGGTATATTGAACCACCCTGTAACTGTCAAAATAACACACTTATAGGCTGTCAAAGTGAAAACTGTCAAATTCAACCTTTACAGCAAACAATTCAGTTTTATCAGTAAATAACTCAGTTTTTCGACGCTTTAGGTAAAAACGCTATACAGGGTTGTCAAAAGAGAATTTAAAGGCCTACAAATTGGTATATTAAACCACCCTGTAACTGTCAAAATAACACAGTTATAGGCTGTCAAAGTGAAAACTGTCAAATTCAAACTTTACAACAAACAATTCAGTTTTAACAGTAAATTACTCAGTTATTCGACGTTTTAGGTAAAAACGCTATACAAGGTGGTCAAAAGAAAATTTCGAGGGCTACAAATTGGTATATTGAACCACCGTGTAATTATTAAAATAACCGAGTTATTGACAATACTATGTAGTAGTTTACAGGGTGATTCATTGAATTTTTAACATTCTTGTAACTTGTTTAATATTCATTTTATCAAAAAATGTCCTAATATGAATTTTGTAGATATTTGTACGAAGGCGTAGAAGGGCCACAAACATTTTTTTTCTCAAATTCCGACTTTGAACTCGGAATTTAGTTAAATTTTGACTTTGAACTCGGAATTTAGTTAAATTTCGATTTCAAACTCGGGATTTAGTTAAATTTTGACTTCAAACTCGGAAATTAACTAAATTCTGACTTTAAACTCGGAATTTAGTTAAATTCCGACTTCCAACTCAGAATTTTCATTGTCACATTGCAAAAGCTCTTCAAACCAAATTAGACAAAAATTTTCAGTTTGGCAACATTGCAAACATTCTTCGAAGCAAATTAGTAAAATTTGTAAACTTTGGCAACATTGCTAACACGCTTCAGAGAAATTAGTCGGACTTGTCAGTTTGGTTACATTACAAACACTCTTCGAACCAAAATTGTACAATTTGTTAGTTTGACAACATTGCAAGGACACTTTTGAACCAAATTACCAAATTTTGTCAGCTAGGCAACATTGCAAACAGTCTTCGATCTTAATTAGGAGAGTTTGTTAATTTGGCAACATTGCAAGCAAACACACTTCAAAGAAATTAGTTGAACTTGTCAGTTTGGACAGATTGGAAACACTCTTCAAACCAAAATTGTAGAATTTGTCAGTTTGATAACATTGCATATACTCTTCAAATCAAATTAGTAAAATTAGTCAGTTTGGCAACATTGCAAACACTCTTTGATCTTAATTAGTAGAATTTGTTAATTTGTCAACATTGCAAAAACACTCTTCTAACCAAAATAGTAGAATTTGTCAGTTTGACAACATTGCAACTAAATTCCGAGTTCAAAGTCGGAATTTAGTTAATTTCTGAGTTTGCAGTCAAAATTTAAGAAAAACAACGTCTGTGTCCCTTCTACGATAATCCATCAGTATACAGGGTGTCCCAAATTTGCCCAACAAACCAAACTTATAATTTTTCAAATGGGATGACAAATTTTTTATTCGATTTTTGGAATCTACGTCAAATTCTAGGTCTACTTGATGCAAAATGTTTGTATCGTTATTCAATTGTATTTCCTCTAGCCTTACTTTGACCACCCCCTTCGAAAGCAGAAATTCCCAATTTGAGCGAAATTTTGGTACATTTTTCCAGAAAATCGTCCATAACTCTCTTATTTCAAACATCCTATATAAAACCACCGTATAACAAAAGAAAGCTAATAAATGGGGCTATCACGTGACGTTAAGCAGGTACGGCTAAGTTGCCGCGTTTAGCCGCTAGAGGACGTCAAATTTGACTCTCGTTTTTTGCTGTTTTTGCTCAATATCTCAGGAACGTTTCAGGTTAGCGGTCTGAAATTTTTAACACAAATGCACCTCGATGGGATGCAACTTTTACCTTCTATACACTTTTTCGGTATCATGCACTGTTTGACCTTGAAAAATTAAAAACTAGAATTGTCAAGAAATTTCTAGGGTGATACCTTCTGATTTTTTCAGAAAATTTTTTATTTTCAAAATTTACTTCAACTCTCTAAAAACCTTCAGGTTAATAGTAAGAAAACGACGTAAAGTGTCATTTGTCAAAAATGACTTTGATTGAGCAAAATCCAAAATGGACGCCGTTAGTATAGTAGGCCCAAAAAATCCCTAATTTAGACTCAATTTCCGTGCACTTTTCCAGAAAATCGGTCATAACTCGCTTATTTGAAACATCCTGTATAAACCCACCGTATAACAAAAGAAAGCTAATGAACGGGGCTATCACGTGACGTTGAGCAGGTACGGCTAAGTTGCCCAGTTTAGCCGCTAGAGGACGTCAAATTTGACTCTCGTTTTTTGCCGTTTTTGCTCAATATCTCAGGAACGTTTCAAGTTAGAGGTTTGAAATTTATACCACGAACGCACGCGGTAAACAATTGTTTTTTCCCATTGCAAGTTTTACCTAAATTTCTCTACTCCTTTTCCTCATTTATGTATTTTCACAAATAAATTATTCTTTAACACAAAAATGTAATATAAGATTGTCTTTGCTTATATTGATTTATCGGATAATCCTATAAATTGCATTAAAGTCATATAAAAACCGTTTAAACTTTATAGACTTAAATGCTCGAATCCTTGTATTGAATTTCTATTTGGTGTTTCACGACAAAAGCCCTATCGTATTAATTATACAGGGTGGTCCAGTTTTAAGTGTAGGCCATAAAAAAATAACGTTTTTTCAGGAATTTTTGTCCAATTAAAAAAAAAACTAGGATTTTTGGACTAACCGAACATCCTAGACTTGTGTGAGTTGAAAATAATTGTAGTGAATAGTCTAAAAATTTCAAGACCAAGATTGTTACGCATAAAACTCATTTTTTACTACTAACAATAGTCTGAAAGTTGATTTTTAAATCTCAAATTTCTGAACTGAAACAAATCTAGAATTCAATTAACTGGTCAAACAGTCCAAATTAATTTTTCAGACTAATCTAATTTTAATCAATAAAAATCTAAAAATTAGTGTTCAAGACTATTATCGTAGCATTTTTTTGCACTGAGTGGCAAAAATTGTTTTTTAAGTCTGCTATGTCAAAAACTTGATGAAGGTAGTCTTGAAACTCGATTTTCCAAAGTGAAAGCACTAAAAATAGTCCGGATTTCTAAGAAAATGAAAAGCAAAGTAAAAAACTTGGAAAAGTTAGTCTTCAAGTCAATTTTCATGAACCTAATGTCAATATCCTGTATTTAAGACTCTTTTCATGACTAAAATATTGAAATTTGTCCTCAAATTATGAAAACTTACTTCAAATACAAATTTTAAGCTTCTGATGTCCCTTTTCATTAGGTTAGAGTCACTTTTTGGTGTCCAAGTCGATTTTTAAGGTTTAAATGTGTAAACATGTAGTCAAAAAATCTAGAGAAAGTAGTTTTTCATGTCTACAAGTCAATTTTTAATACTAAAGTCTGTCAATTTGTCTGAAAACTATGAAAACTTACTTTAAATACAAATTTTAAGCTTCTGATGTCCCTTTTCATTAGGTTAGAGTCACTTTTTGGTGTCCAAATCGATTTTTAAGGTTTAAATGTGTAAACATGTAGTCAAAAAATCTAGAGAAAGTAGTTTTTCATGTCTACAAGTCAATTTTTAATACTAAAGTCTGTTCAATTTGTCTGAAAACTATGAAAACTTACTTTAAATACAAATTTTAAGCTTCTGATGTCCCTTTTCAGTAGGTTAGAGTCACTTTTTGGTGTCCAAGTCAATTTTTAAGGTTTAAATGTGCAAACATGTAGTAAAAAATCTAGAGAAAGTAGTTTTTCATGTCTACAAGTCAATTTTTAATACTAAAGTCTGTCAATTTGTCTGAAAACTATGAAAACTTACTTTAAATACAAATTTTAAGCTTCTGATGTCCCTTTTCAGTAGGTTAGAGTCACTTTTTGGTGTCCAAGTCGATTTTTAAGGTTTAAATGTGTAAACATGTAGTCAAAAAATCTAGAGAAAGTAGTTTTTCATGGCTACAAGTCAATTTTTAATACTAAAGTCTGTCAATTTGTCTGAAAACTATGAAAACTTACTTTAAATACAAATTTTAAGCTTCTGATGTCCCTTTTCAGTAGGTTAGAGTCACTTTTTGGTGTCCAAGTCGATTTTTAAGGTTTAAATGTGTAAACATGTAGTCAAAAAATCTAGAGAAAGTAGTTTTTCATGTCTACAAGTCAATTTTTAATATTAAAGTCTGTCAATTTGTCTGAAAACTATGAAAACTTACTTTAAATACAAATTTTAAGCTTCTGATGTCACTTTTCATTGATTCAGAGTCACTTTTTGGTGTCCAAGTCGATTTTTAAGGTTTAAATGTGTAAACATGTAGTCAAAAAATCTAGAGAAAGTAGTTTTTCATGTCTACAAGTCAATTTTTAATATTAAAGAATTTGTCTGAAAACTATGAAAACTTACTTTAAATACAAATTTTAAGCTTCTGATGTCCCTTTTCAAACTTTTTGGTGTCCATCAATTTTTAAGGTTTAAATGTCATGTAGTCAAAATCTAGAGAAAGTAGTTTTTCATGTCTACAAGTCAATTTTTAATACTAAAGTCTGTCAATTTGTCTGAAAACTATGAAAACTTACTTTAAATACAAATTTTAAGCTTCTGATGTCCCTTTTCAGTTAGGTTAGAGTCACTTTTTGGTGTCCAAATCGATTTTTAAGGTTTAAATGTGTAAAAATGTAGTCAAAAAATCTACAGAAAGTAGTTTTTCATGGCTACAAGTCAATTTTTAATACTAAAGTCTGTCAATTTGTCTGAAAACTATGAAAACTTACTTTAAATACAAATTTTAAGCTTCTGATGTCCCTTTTCAGTAGGTTAGAGTCACTTTTTGGTGTCCAAGTCGATTTTTAAGGTTTAAATGTGCAAACATGTAGTCAAAAGATCTAGAGAAAGTAGTTTTTCATGTCTACAAGTCAATTTTTAATACTAAAGTCTGTCAATTTGTCTGAAAACTATGAAAACTTACTTTAAATACAAATTTTAAGCTTCTGATGTCCCTTTTCATTAGGTTAGCGTCACTTTTTGGTGTCCAAATCGATTTTTAAGGTTTAAATGTGTAAACATGTAGTCAAAAAATCTAGAGAAAGTAGTTTTTCATGTCTACAAGTCAATTTTTAATATTAAAGTCTGTCAATTTGTCTGAAAACTATGAAAACTTACTTTAAATACAAATTTTAAGCTTCTGATGTCCCTTTTCAGTAGGTTAGAGTCACTTTTTGGTGTCCAAGTCGATTTTTAAGGTTTAAATGTGCAAACATGTAGTCAAAAGATCTAGAGAAAGTAGTTTTTCATGTCTACAAGTCAATTTTTAATACTAAAGTCTGTCAATTTGTCTGAAAACTATGAAAACTTACTTTAAATACAAATTTTAAGCTTCTGATGTCCCTTTTCATTAGGTTAGAGTCACTTTTTGGTGTCCAAATCGATTTTTAAGGTTTAAATGTGTAAACATGTAGTCAAAAAATCTAGAGAAAGTAGTTTTTCATGTCTACAAGTCAATTTTTAATATTAAAGTCTGTCAATTTGTCTGAAAACTATGAAAACTTACTTTAAATACAAATTTTAAGCTTCTGATGTCCCTTTTCATTAGGTTAGAGTCACTTTTTGGTGTCCAAGTCGATTTTTAAGGTTTAAATGTGCAAACATGTAGTCAAAAGATCTAGAGAAAGTAGTTTTTTATGTCTATGTCTACAAGTCAATTTTTAATATGTAAAGTCTGTCAATTTGTCTGAAAACTATGAAAACTTACTTTAAATACAAATTTTAAGCTTCTGATGTCCCTTTTCAGTAGGTTAGAGTCACTTTTTGGTGTCCAAGTCGATTTTTAAGGTTTAAATGTGAAAACTTACTTTAAATACAAATTTTAAGCTTCTGATGTCCCTTTTCAAACATGTAGTCAAAAGATCTAGAGAAAGTAGTTTTTCATGTCTACAAGTCAATTTTTAATACTAAAGTCTGTCAATTTGTCTGAAAACTATGAAAACTTACTTTAAATACAAATTTTAAGCTTCTGATGTCCCTTTTCATTAGGTTAGAGTAACTTTTTGGTGTCCAAGTCAATTTTTAAGGTTTAAATGTGCAAACATGTAGTCAAAAAATCTAGAGAAAGTAGTTTTTCATGTCTACAAGTCAATTTTTAATACTAAAGTCTGTCAATTTGTCTGAAAACTATGAAAACTTACTTTAAATACAAATTTTAAGCTTCTGATGTCCCTTTTCATTAGGTTAGAGTCACTTTTTGGTGTCCAAGTCAATTTTTAAGGTTTAAATGTGTAAACATGTAGTCAAAAAATCTAGAGAAAGTAGTTTTTCATGTCTACAAGTCAATTTTTAATACTAAAGTCTGTCAATTTGTCTGAAAACTATGAAAACTTACTTTAAATACAAATTTTAAGCTTCTGATGTCCCTTTTCATTAGGTTAGAGTCACTTTTTGGTGTCCAAGTCAATTTTTAAGGTTTAAATGTGTAAACATGTAGTCAAAAAATCTAGAGAAAGTAGTTTTTCATGTCTACAAGTCAATTTTTAATACTAAAGTCTGTCAATTTGTCTGAAAACTATGAAAACTTACTTTAAATACAAATTTTAAGCTTCTGATGTCCCTTTTCAGTAGGTTAGAGTCACTTTTTGGTGTCCAAGTCAATTTTTAAGGTTTAAATGTGTAAACATGTAGTCAAAAAATCTAGAGAAAGTAGTTTTTCATGTCTACAAGTCAATTTTTAATACTAAAGTCTGTCAATTTGTCTGAAAACTATGAAAACTTACTTTAAATACAAATTTTAAGCTTCTGATGTCCCTTTTCATTAGGTTAGAGTCACTTTTTGGTGTCCAAGTCAATTTTTAAGGTTTAAATGTGCAAACATGTAGTAAAAAAATCTAGAGAAAGTAGTTTTTCATGTCTACAAGTCAATTTTTAATACTAAAGTCTGTCAATTTGTCTGAAAACTATGAAAACTTACTTTAAATACAAATTTTAAGCTTCTGATGTCCCTTTTCATTAGGTTAGAGTCACTTTTTGGTGTCCAAGTCAATTTTTAAGGTTTAAATGTGTAAACATGTAGTCAAAAAATTTAGAGAAAGTAGTTTTTCATGTCTACAAGTCAATTTTTAATACTAAAGTCTGTCAATTTGTCTGAAAACTATGAAAACTGGTTACAAAGATAATGTTTAAGTCTATAAAGTCAATTTTCACAGTTGCAATGTTTAAGTCTATAAAGTCAATTTTCACAGTTGCAAAGTCAATTTACTGGTTTCTAAGTCAATTTTCAAAACTATATCCTTTAATTTGTCTGAAAACTAGTTACAAACACAATTTTTAAGTTTATGAAGTCAATTTGTACCATTGCAAAGTCAATTTAGTGGTTTCTAAGGTTTTTCGACAGTTTCAAGAACATATTGAAAGTTCTGGACTGTTTTAGAGGCAATTGGAACTTTTAGACGGTTCTAGAAATTGTTTAGAAACTCCTAAACTACTCTAGAAGCATAAAGATTGTTTTCAAACTCTTTTTAAAGCTTCTAGACTAGTTGAAGAGCATTTGGAAGCTTTTGAAATCTGTTTAGACGACTTCAGGAGCATTTAGAAGGTTTTTAGACAGTTTCAAGAACATATTGAAAGTTCTGCACTGTTTTAGGGTCAATTTTAACCCTTAGACGGTTCTAGAAGCTCCTAAACTACTCTAGAAGCATACGGAAGCTTTTACACTGTTTTGAACTGTTTTCAAAGCTTCTAGACTAGTTGAAGAGCATTTGGAAGCTTTTGGAATTTCAATACTGTTTTAGAAGGTTTTGAAATATTTTTAGACTACTTCAGGAGGATTTAGAAGGTTTTTGGACAGTTTAAAGAGCATATTGAAGGTTCTGGAATGCTTTAGAAGCATTTGGAAATACTTAGACGGTTCTACAATTGTTTGGAAGCTTCTAGACTGAATGCTTTTTTGTTGTTTCTGGTAGCTTTCATTTAATTCTTTTTACTGTAGAGATTGTTTTTAACTTTGGTACTACTCTGAATAATTACTAATAAAATTTTGAAAAAAAGTGTAAAAACACCAACTGACAGCGTAAGCGTGGCAACAGTGTGGGGAACCCAACGACCCTGGGTACCACCGTTTCTAACTCATCACAACTATACCTTCACGTAGACAAACATCCGAGTGATTTTATTATGGTACTAAAATTATACATGGTATGGGGAAGTCCTCCGGTTAATGCGGTACTGATGACCGCAAAAGCTTTGAATTTAAAGTTGGAATTGCGCGAAATCGATTTTACCAAACAGGAATACTTGGAAGAGTGGTACCTTAAGGTTAGTACTAGGTTAGGTTAGGTTAGGTGATAGGAAAAGCATGTTTAATGTGCCAAGTTTCAGATCCTAAGAAGCAGAACCTAACCATAAATATTTCCAGGTTTTTAGTGCACAAAAAGTGAAATGTCGTTACGGTTTATATTGGCTTGAAACAAAGTGTTAGCGCAATAGTGTTTACCGTAAGCATTTAAATGTATAGCAAGCAAAAATCGACCATAAAAACGTTCAATATAGAGGAAAAGCTTGCTGTCAATCAGTCAAGTTAATCATTTGTTATTTTTGACATATGACAAACCAGGACTGACAGATGCGTCCCAGATGAAATAACCAAAAATTCCCAAACTGTCACATTTTTCTGTTTCTTTTTAAGGTGTCCTTATTTGACACGTGCTAACTTGTTTACTATGACAGCTACAATGCGCGTTCAAACGTCAAAACGTAGCACGTGATTGTTTTACCTGAATTTTCTTTCAAAAGTCACAAAAAACCGACATTTTTCACATGAAATACGACAGTGTAACTGTACTAGAAATAATAAAAGTGTCACATTTTGACAGCTCCTAACTAGGTTTCTGTGACAGTTAGGAGATTTGTTCAAATGTCAAAATGCAGCTCCTAATTTTGACATTCTTTCATTTGAATTATTTTTTTTTTAAATTACAAATAACTGAGTTATTAGACGACGTACAACAATAGTGTAACTGTACTAGAAATATTGAAGGTGTCTCATTTTGACAGCTCCTAACTTGGTTATTATGACAGCTAGAATGTTCGTCCAACCGTCAAAATGTAGCTCGTAATTTTTGCTTTAATTTACCTAAATACAATTTTCTTTCAAAAATTACAAGCAACCGGGATATTTGACATGAAATACAACAGTGTAAATGTAGTAGAAATATTAAAGGTGTCAGATTTTGACAGCTCCTAACTTAGTCCCTATGACAGTTAGGAGGTTCGTTTAAACGTCAAAATGTAGCTCGTAATTTTGGCTTTCTTTTACTTAAATACAATTTTCTTTCAAAAATTACAAACAACCGAGATATTTGACATGAAATACAACAGTGTAACTGTACTAGAAATATTAAAGGTGTCAGATTTTGACAGCTCCTAACTTGGTCCCTATGACAATTAGGAGGTTCGTTCAAACGTCAAAATGTAGCTCGTAATTTTGGCTTTCTTTTACCTAAATACAATTTTCTTTCAAAAATTACAAAAAACTGAGATATGTGACATGAAATAGTCACATTTTGACAGCTCCTAACTTGGTTAGTATGACAGCTAGAATGTTTGTTCAAACGTCAAAATGTAGCTCGTAATGTTGGCTTTAATTTACCTGAATACAATTTTCTTTCAAAAATCACTAAATAATCGAGATATTTCACATGAAATACAACAGTGTAACTGTACTAGAAAGTTTGAAGGTGTCTCATTTTGACAGCTCCTAACTTGGTTACTATGACAGCTAGAATGTTCGTCCAACCGTCAAAATGTAGCCCGTAATTTTGGCTTTAATTTACCTAAATACAATTTTTTTTTCAAAAACCACAAACAACCCAAACATTTGACATGAAATACAACAGTGTAACTATACTAGAAATATTTAAGGTGTCAGATTTTGACAGCTCCTAATTCGGTTCCTATGACAGTTAAAAGGTTCGTTCAAACGTCAAAATGTAGCTCGTAATGTTGGCTTTCTTTTACCTAAATACAATTTTCTTTCAAAAATTACAAAAAACTGAGATATGTGACATGAAATAGTCACATTTTGACACCTCCTAACTTGATTAGTATGAACATATTAGAAATTTTTAAGGTGTCAGATTTTGACAGCTCCTAACTTCGGTTCCTATGACAGTTCGTTCAAACGTCAAAATGTAGCTCGTAATGTTGGCTTTAATTTACCTGAATACAATTTTCTTTCAAAAATCACTAAATAATCGAGATATTTCACATGAAATACAACAGTGTAATTGTACTAGAAAGTTTGAAGGTGTCTCAATTTGACAGCTCCTAACTTGGTTACTATGACAGCTAGAATGTTCATCCAACCGTCAAAATGTAGCTCGTAATTTTGGCTTTAATTTACCTAAATACAATTTTCTTTCAAAAATCACAAACAACCGAGATATTTGACATGAAATACAACAGTGTAACTGTACTAGAAATATTAAAGGTGTCAGATTTTGACAGCTCCTAACTTGGTTCCTATGACAGTTAGGAGGTTCGTTCAAACGTCAAAATGTAACTCGTAATTTTGGCTTTAATTTACCTAAATACAATTTTTTTTTCAAAAATCACAAACAACCCAAACATTTGACATGAAATACAACAGTGTAACTATACTAGAAATATTAAAGGTGTCAGATTTTGACAGCTCCTAATTCGGTTCCTATGACAGTTAGAAGGTTCGTTCAAACGTCAAAATGTAACTCGTAATTTTTGCTTTAATTCACCTAAAAACAATTTTTTTTCAAAAATCACTAACAACCGAGATATTTGACATGAAATACAACAGTGTAACTGTACTAGAAATATTAAAGGTGTCAGATTTTGACAGCTCCTAATTCGGTTCCTATGACAGTTAAAATGTTCGTTCAAACGTCAAAATGTAGCTCGTATTGTTGGCTTTCTTTTACCTAAATACAATTTTCTTTCAAAAATTACAAAAAACTGAGATATGTGACATGAAATAGTCACATTTTGACAGCTCCTAACTTGGTTAGTATGACAGCTAGAATGTTTGTTCAAACGTCAAAATGTAGCTCGTAATGTTGGCTTTAATTTACCTAAATACAATTTTTTTTTCAAAAATTACAAACTAACTAGAAATATTTAAGGTGTCAGATTTTGACAGCTCCTAATTCGGTGCCTATGACAGTTAAAAGGTTCGTTCAAACGTCAAAATGTAACTCGTAATTTTTGCTTTAATTTACCCAAAAACAATTTTTTTTCAAAAATCACTAACAACCGAGATATTTGACATGAAATACAACAGTGTAACTGTACTAGAAATATTAAAGGTGTCAGATTTTGACAGCTCCTAACTTAGTCCCTATGACAGTTAGGAGGTTCGCTTAAACGTCAAAATGTAGCTCGTAATGTTGGCTTTCTTTTACCTAAATACAATTTTCTTTCAAAAATTACAAAAAACTGAGATATGTGACATGAAATACAACAGTGTAACTGTACTAGAAAGTTTGAAGGTGTCTCATTTTGACAGCTCCTAATTTGGTTACTATGACAGCTAGAATGTTCATCTAACCGTCAAAATGTAGCCCGTAATTTTGGCTTTAATTTACCTAAATACAATTTTTTTTTCAAAAATTACAAAAAACTGAGATATGTGACATGAAATAGTCACATTTTGACAGCTCCTAACTTGGTTAGTATGACAGCTAGAATGTTTGTTCAAACGTCAAAGTGTAGCTCGTAATGTTGGTTTTAATTTACCTGAATACAATTTTCTTTCAAAAATCACTAAATAATCGAGATATTTGACATGAAATACAACAGTGTAACTATACTAGAAATATTTAAAGTGTCAGATTTTGACAGCTCCTAATTCGGTTCCTATGACAGTTAAAAGGTTCGTTCAAACGTCAAAATGTAGCTCGTAATTTTCGCTTTAATTTACCTAAATACAATTTTTTTTCAAAAACCACAAACAACCCAAACATTTGACATGAAATACAACAGTGTAACTATACTAGAAATATTAAAGGTGTCAGATTTTGACAGCTCCTAACTTGGTCCCTATGACAGTTAGGAAGTTCGTTAAAACGTCAAAATGTAGCTCGTAGTTTTGTCATTCTTTCTCCTAATTACAATTTTCTTTAAAAAATTACAAATAACCGAGGTATTTTACATGAAATACAACAGTATAACTGTACAAGTTTGGAATGTTACACAATTTGACAGTTCCTAACTTGTTCCTTAACTAACTCAAACTATCCCAAAATGGGTGAATTTTCACAATTTTTTCCTTCAGGAGAATTCTCCTGGAAAAAACATCCCTAAAATACCCAAAAAAAAAATTCCCAATTTTTTATGGAAAACCCCCTAATCTGGCAAACTCTGAATAGAGTTGTGCTCTATTGGTCGATACAACTAAAACGAAGTTTCTGACTTAAATCGAGTTTAAAAATTAAGCTAAATTTGATGATGGTTTCCAGATTAATCCTTCCCATACAGTGCCATGTTTAGACGATGATGGGTTTATAATTTGGGACAGTCACGCCATTTTGGTGTACTTGTTGGAAAAGTACGGTCAATCCTCTTGTTTATGGTGGACGAGTCTTGAAGAGAAGTACCACACTTTACAGTTGCTCAATTTTGATTGTGGTACTATTTTTCGTCGATTAAGTGACTGTATTGTAAGTCTCTATACAAATGGGGTCGTAAACCGATTGTTTTTTGAAAGTTTTTAAAGAAACGCAACATTTTACTGCGAAAAAAACGTCAGTGAAACCCGTATACTTATTTGGTACATCTGTGACGTAGAAAGGGACATGTACCCTATCTCTCTTCTGTTTATAGCGAGTTGAGTGAGACGAAATGCATGGACGTATGTCTAATATCAATTTTCATCAAAACATCGAAGAAGACGGAACTGAAATTGTAGTGGTTTTATGTTTATTTTACAGTGATTTGTAGAGTCCGGATTAAAAATCACTAAAATCGTGAAAAAAAGGATAAAAATCTGTAAATAGCTATTTATGTAACCAGTTAAGAAAAGTTTGATTTTGTGTAACGAATGAATGTTTGTAGGGCGAGCGCAGCGAGGTCCTACAATTTGAATGAGTTACACAATAAGACATTTTCGAAACGTGTTGCATACATAATTTTTTCTAATTTTGACCAAAAAGTGGTAAAAACCATCTTTTAAAGTGATTTAACACAAATATTCACTTTCATAGCACCTTGTATAAACAGTGACAACGACATGTTATGATGGATGTCGCCCATATGTTTCTACGGAAATGCATAAAAACAGGGAGTGATGAAATGAACTTTTCTTAACCAGTTACATAAAGTGATACTTTATGTAACTAGTTACATAAAGTAAAACGTTTTGTCACTCTAATCAGTTTTGAAAAGTGTCACTTTATATGCCATAATTAGAAAAAAGCTTTTTAAGTGATTTTAGACTGTTTTTAAATTTTTTTTAACTACTTTAGGAGCATTTGGAAGGTTTTTGGACAGTTATAGAGCATATTAAAGGTTCTGGAATGCTTTAGAGGCATTTGGAAACCTTTAGAGTGTTCTAAAAGCTTTTGGAAGCTTCTAGACTGTTTTGGAAGGCTTTCGACTGCTTGAGAAGCATTTTGGAGTTTCTGAACTGTGTCAAAACCTTTTTAGACTACTTTAAGAGCATTTGGACATTTTAAAGAGCATTGGAGGTTCTGGACTGCTTTTAAGGCATTTGAAACCTTGTAGACTGTTTTAGAAGCTGTTAAACTGCTCTAGAAGCATACGGAAGCTTTATTTAGACTGTCTTGAAATCTTTTGAGAGCTTCTAGATGTTGAAAAGCATTTGGAAGACTTTAGACTGTTCTAAAAGCTTTTGGAAGGCTTTAGAAGCATTCGGAAGCTTTTAGACTGCCTTGAATTTTTTTGAGAACTTCTAGACTAGTTGAAGATCATTTGGAAGCTTTTAGAGTGTTCTAAAAGCTTTTGGAAGCTTCTAGACTGTTTTGGAAGGCTTTCGACTGCTTGAGAAGCATTTTGGAGTTTCTGTAGTGTTTTAAAACCTTTTTAGACTACTTGAGAAGCATTTGGAAGGTGTTTGGACAATTTAAAGAGCATTGAAGGTTCTGGACTGCTTTTAAGGCATTTGAAACCTTGTAGACTGTTTTAGAAGCATTCGGAAGCTTTTGAATTTTTTTGAGAACTTCTAGACTAGTTGAAGATCATTTGGAAGCTTCTAGACTGTTTTGGAAGGCTTTCGACTGCTTGAGAAGCATTTTGGAGTTTCTGTAGTGTTTTAAAACCTTTTTAGACTACTTGAGAAGCATTTGGAAGGTGTTTGGACAATTTAAAGAGCATTGAAGGTTCTGGACTGCTTTTAAGGCATTTGAAACCTTGTAGACTGTTTTAGAAGCATTCGGAAGCTTTTAGACTGCCTTGAATTTTTTTGAGAACTTCCAGACTAGTTGAAGATCATTTGGAAGCTTTTAGAGTGTTCTAAAAGCTTTTGGAAGCTTCTAGACTGTTTTGGAAGGCTTTCGACTGCTTGAGAAGCATTTTGGAGTTTCTGAACTGTATTAAAAACCTTTTTAGACTACTTTAAGAGCATTTGTACAGTTTAAAGAGCTTTAATTGAAAGTTCTGGACTGCTTGTAAGGCATTTGAAACCTTGTACAGCTTCTAGGCTGTTTTGTAACCTCTTGCAAGGCATTTTAGAGTTTCTATAGTGTTTAGGAATGTTTTTTACCCCAGTTGACCCTACAATTAATAAACTATTTATTTGAAAAACTTGAAAAGCTCGTTTTGTCTAAAACTACTTAAACCGTACAAAAAAAGCATACAAAATCTGTCAAATGACTGGTTTTTGCATAACACGATTACATTAGATTTTTAGAAAACTTCTGACTTTGAACTTTCTGACTTTAGACTTCCACGTACGTCATAAATCTGAAATGTCCCTTGCTACGTCACAGGAAACCGTGCCTGGCTCATTTTAAGCTTTTTTCTTATAATTTTTTTCTAAACCCTGAATTGCACTGTGGTTTACAGCCCCATTAATTGCCGCTATCCATACAACGATTAAATTTTTCCAGAAACCTCTCTTCTACGAAGAAAAAACGACCATCAATCCAAATCATTTGAAGGCTCTTGGAGAGCTTTACCAAACTTTGGAAGTGATTCTAACTTCCAGTCAATTTTTGGCAGGAAATCGACTGTCTATAGCGGACATAAGTGCATTTTCCACATTGGCTGTAGCAGATTGTTTTCTTCCTATACCGGACAGTTATCCAAAGTTGAAACGTTGGTTAGAATTTCTTCGAAGTCGAGAATGGTTTGAAGCTGCAGCACGTGGGCTTGCAGCTGTTCAGCTTGGATTGCAAGCTAAATTAGGACCAAACGTTGTTCAACAAATTTAGCAAAATTACCAAAAAAATACAATTTTTTGTTTATACTGATTTTTCCAGTAGGCAAACCAAAATTTCCTTGAGAGGAAAAATTTCCTTAGACACGATTCCTGTAAAAGTTACTTTTACTGCACAAAAAACGATATTTTTTTCAATATGACTTGTGTATCTACTTTACTGTCAGGGACACCCTGTATATATTGACTATATTTTGTTTATTCTCCTTTTCTACCAATAAGTATCTTTAAAACACACACATTACCCTCTTTGTCTTTGACTTTGTATATTCACATATACCGAGAATCAAACAAAATAAAAATGACGTCACAAAAGAGTATGTTGTATTTTTGCCACAGTGCACCATATAAATCAAAATGGCCGGCTGTCTAATAATAATTAAATGGGTTTCAATAAGTCTAATGATGTTTCTAAACATGTTATCGACAAAAGCACAAAAATGCAAAAAAAGAACCACGTGATGGATGGAAAAACTGAAAAACCCGTCACTTTTCCGGTAAAATCACGTGACTTAACCCTAAATGTTAAGAAAAACATGAGTCTCGGACAATATTCCTATTAAATACATGCAAGAAGTTTATATAAAAAAACTAAAACGATAAATAAAAAAATACAGATTTTTATTTTTTCGTCAAAAGTTTTGACATTACTGACATATATCACGTGGTTTTAGAAGATAATTTAGCTAGATGGTCACGTGACTACTATCAAAATAACTGTCATAAATCTCAGTAACACGTTTTATATTAAATACCACAAGAAAACTTTTCTAAACCCTGAGTTTTGCACATTTTGACAGTTTTGACGTTAGTGACAGTTGTCACGTGATTTTAGAGTACTATTTAGCTAGACGGTGACGTGATAATTGTCAAAATAACTGTCATAAACCTGAAAAACACTTCTCGTTTCGAAAACTGTGTTAAATTGTTATTCTTGTAAATTTTTGTCGAATTTTGACGGTTTTGAGTAACAGATATCACGTGGTTTTAGAAAATAATTTAGCTAGGCAGTCACGTGCACCACTTGGAGCACATTTTTGCTATCCTCACTAAATTTCCTATTCAATAACCTTAAAAAATACTACAAAATTTGGTACAGTCAGGTAGAAAATCAGTGACTACCAAAAACACAGTTTGAAAGAACAGTCAGAGACAAGATCGGCTGTAAAATTCACTTGGAGTTAGAAAATGACTGTTTTAAGCACATTTGTGGAATCCTCATCAAATATCCTACTCAATAACCTGAAAAAACCGTACAAAATTTAGTACAGTCAGGGAGAAAAGCGGTGTCAATGTTTGAACTGCCAGAAACACAGTTTGAAAGAACAGTCAGGGACAAAATCGGTTGTAAAACCCACTTAGAGTGAGAAAATGACTGATTTAAGTACATTTTTGGAATTCCCGTTAAATTTCCTATTCAATAACATGAAAAAACTCTACAAAGTTTGGTATACTCAGGGAGAAAATCACTGTCAAAGTTTGAACTACCAAAAACATAGTTTGAAAGAACAGTCAAGGACAAAATCGACTGTAAAGTTCACTTGGAATTAGAAAATTACTGTTTTCAGTACATTTTTGGAATCCTCATTAAATTTCCTATTCAATAACCTGAAAAAACCGTACAAAATTTGGTACAGTCAGAGAGAAAAGCGGTGTCAAAGTTTGAACTGCCAAAAACACAGTTTGAAAGAACAGTCAGGGACAAAATCAACTGTAAAATTCACTTGGAATCAGAAAATTTATGTTTTCAGCACATTTTTAGAATCCTCATTAAATTTCCTATTCAATAACCTGAAAAAACACTACAAAGCTTGGTATACTCAGGGAGAAAATCAGTGTCAAAGCTTGAACTAACAGAAACACAGTTTGAAATGACAGTCAGGGACAAAATCGGCTGTAAAATTCACTTGTAGTAAGAAAATGACTGTTTTAAGCACATTTTTGGAATCCTCATCAAATTTCCTATTCAATAACCTAGAAAAACCGGACAAAATTTAGTACAGTCAGACAAAAAAGCGGTGTCAATATTTGAACTGCCAGAAAAACAGTTTGAAAGAACAGTCAGGGACAAAATTGCCTGTACAAGCAACTTGGGATGAGAAAATGACTATTTTAAGCACATTTTTGGAATCCTCATCAAATTTCCTACTCAATAACCTGAAAAAACCGTACAAAATTTAGTACAGTCAGGGAGAAAAGCGGTGTCAATGTTTGAACTGCCAAAAACACAGTTTGAAAGAACAGTCAGGGACAAAATCGGTTGTAAAACCCACTTAGAGTGAGAAAATGACTGATTTAAGTACATTTTTGGAATTCCCGTTAAATTTCCTATTCAATAACATGAAAAAACTCTACAAAGTTTGGTATACTCAGTGAGAAAATCAGTGTCAAAGTTTAAACTACCAGAAACATAGTTTGAAATGACAGTCAGGGACAAAATCGGCTGTAAAACCCACTTGGAGTAAGAAAAAATGACTGTTTTAAGCACATTTTTGGAATCCTCATCAAATTTCCTATTCAATAACCTAAAAAAACCGGACAAAATTTAGTACAGTCAGACAAAAAAGCGGTGTCAATGTTTGAACTGCCAGAAACACAGTTTGAAAGAACAGTTAGGGACAAAATCGGCTGCAAAACTAACTTGGAGTAAGAAAATGACTGTTTTAAGCACATTTTTAGAATTTCCATTAAATTTCCTATTCAAAATGTACATTAAATTAAAAAAAATTGATTTTTAGTTTTTAACCACCCTGTATCTCGAAGAAGGAGCAATTTCGGTCTTGTACAGACCTTTTAGAGACAACCTGTATACAAAAAGAAACAAAACACAGGATAACTGTAGAAGAACCACAAAAATCGTTTTAACGAGAGACTAGGAAAGCAAGGAAGGAAATTTTCAGGAAAACTGTTGACAGAATGTGACAGAAGGGGTTTGCAATGGCAGGTTCCTGTCACATTCTTAACAGCTTTCTGTTGATAGCTCTTTCGTTTCAAGAAGAAGCACCCTGGAACATTATCATACAAATATGTTATTTACGCAAACTCTGCACATGTAGACATGATTCACAGAAACATTGTGATTTATTTGACTAAAGTTGCCCACATATCCGTAAATTTTTGAATCCCCTCCAAATTAGCTTTGTAAAAATCCTTGTTCGTCAGATCTTCATACCACTGTTTCAGTTTTGGATACTTTTGCTCGTTGATGCTGTGAAAAATGGAAATGGTACTAACTGAGGCCAAAGCGCAAATATCAGCCACTGTCACAACGTCACTGGCTATGTAAGTGCGGTTTTGCAGGAAAGTTTCCAAGAAACCGTACGACGTTTCGATGTCGGCTAGTTTATCCTCTGGTATTTCAGTGACATCATCATAGAAAACGGGTCTCTGATTAAAAGATTTTTGATGTGACTTTGTGGCAAAATAAGTTTCGTATACTTACCACCGCTCTAGATAGTGAAGGAAAAAGCAAATCGGTTTCAAAAAAGAGCATTTGATTTACTATAGTTCGTTCCTTTAATCCTTTGGGGTACAAATCATCGGTTTGTCCATATTTTTCCACCAAATACTGGACGATAGCGTGACTGTCCCAAACCACAAAACCATCATCGTCCAAAGTGGGTACAGTGTGAGTAGGGTTTAACTAGAAAATTTGGTCAAATTTTGAACACTCGGTAGAAAACTATATAATTTAATAACTAAATAACAGTTAAACTAAATAACAAAATAATTGGTTTATCAGTTCAGTAAATCAGAATAAAATAATCAAACATAATTCCCAAAGTAACACTTTAAACAGTACCTTGTAACAACATGCACAATTATTGAATAGATTGTACTTATATTTGTTAAACAATGATGAGGGCAGCTTTCTGGAGGGTTTGGCACTCGCGATTATGATAATTTAGAAATGGTTTACTATTTCATTAATTTACGAGTTGGAGGATTCGAGACGACTACATTTTGTGGCACGAGACGGAGTCTTCTGACCGTCTCCTTTACTAACCGATGTCGAGCTTTATTTATACCAAATTGGTTCAGTGACGAAATCTATTATTGTTCGTCGCTCGTTTCCATATTCCTGCACGTGCATTTTGCCTTCTTCGACAATGTTGCCAGGTCTACCGTTAAAACAATATATCTACCGTTTTTGTAGCTCTTCTACCGTTTTCCTGTTTTTTTTTGTATATAATCTACCGTTTTTAATTACGTTATTGCCATTATGTTGGTTGTAAAACTTTCCATATACTTTTTCAGATTATTGAATAGGAAATTTAATAAGGATTCTAAAAATGCGCTTAAAACAGTCATTTTCTTACTCCAAATTATTTTCTGAGACCACGTGATGTCTGTCACTATTATCAAAATTTTACTAGAATTTGCGAGAATTACATTTTAACACAGTTTTCGAACGACAGTTATTTTGACAATTGTCACTTCATAGTCTAGCTAAATAGTCTTCTCAAATCACGTGACAATTGTCAATAACGTCAAAACTGTCAAACCATGGTCAAAAGTTGCAAAAATCAAGGTTTAGAATTGTTTTCTTGCAGTATTTGATATAAAACGTGTTTCTGAGAATTATGACAGTTATTTTTACAATTGTCACGTGACCGTCTAGCTAAATAGTGTTTTGCAATCACGTGACAACTGTCACTAACGTCAAAACTGTCAAACTATGCTCTAAATTTGCCAAAATCAGGATTTAGAAACGTTTTCTTGCAGTATTTGATTAAAAAAAAGTTTGGAAGACTTAGGACACTTGTAGAGTCTTCTGGAAATTTTTGAGTAGCATTTAGAGTCTTCTGACACTCTAAAAACAAATTTTGGAAGACTTAGGACACTTGTAGATGCTTCTGGAAATTTTTGGGAAGTTTTCAGTAGAATTTAGAGTCCTCTGACACTTTTAAAACAAATTTTGGAAGACTTAGAACACTTGTAGATGCTTCTGGCAATTTTAGGGAAGTTTTCAGTAGCATTTAGAGTCCTCTGACACTCTGAAAACAAATTTTGGAAGGCTTAGGACATTTGTAGAGGTTTTTGGACATTTTTGGGCAGTTTTCAGTAGCATTTAGAGTCCTCTGACACTTTAAAACAAATTTTGGAAGGTTTAGGACACTTGTAGAGGCTTCTGGAAATTTTTCAGTAGCATTTAGAGTCCTGACACTTTTAAAACAAATTTTGGATTGCTTAGGACACTTGTAGAGTCTTCTGGACATTTTTGGGAAGTTTTCAGTAGCATTTAGAGTCCTCTGACACTCTGAAAACAAATTTTGGAAGGCTTAGGACATTTGTAGAGGTTTTTGGACATTTTTGGGCAGTTTTCAGTAGCATTTAGAGTCCTCTGACACTTTAAAACAAATTTTGGAAGGTTTAGGACACTTGTAGAGGCTTCTGGAAAGTTTTCAGTAGCATTTAGGGTCTGACACTTTTAAAACAAATTTTGGAATGCTTAGGACACATGTAGAGGTTTTTGGAAAGTTTTCAGTAGCATTTAGAGACCTTTGGCACTTTTAAAATAAATTATGGAAGGCTTAGGACACTTGTAAAGGCTTCTGGACATTTTTGGCAAGTTTTCAGTAGCATTTAGAGTCCTCTGACACTTTTAAAACCAATTTTGGAAGGTTTAGGACACTTGTAGAGGCTTCTGGAAATTTTTCAGTAGCATTTAGAGTCCTCTGACACTTTTAAAACAAATTTTGGAAAACTTAGGACACTTGTAGATGCTTCTGGCAATTTTTGGGAAGTTTTCAGTAGCATTTAGAGTCCTCTGACACTTTAAAACAAATTTTGGAAGGCTTAGGACATTTGTAGAGGTTTTTGGACATTTTTGGGCAGTTTTCAGTAGCATTTAGAGTCCTCTGACACTTTTAAAACAAATTTTGGAAGACTTAGGACACTTGTAGATGCTTCTGGCAATTTTAGGGAAGTTTTCAGTAGCATTTAGAGTCCTCTGACACTCTGAAAACAAATTTTGGAAGGCTTAGGACACTTGTAGATGCTTCTGGCAATTTTTGGGAAGTTTTCAGTAGCATTTAGAGTCCTCTGACACTTTTAAAACAAATTTTGGAAGGTTTAGGACACTTGTAGAGGCTTCTGGAAAGTTTTCAGTAGCATTTAGGGTCTGACACTTTTAAAACAAATTTTGGAATGCTTAGGACACATGTAGAGGTTTTTGGAAAGTTTTCAGTAGCATTTAGAGACCTTTGGCACTTTTAAAATAAATTATGGAAGGCTTAGGACACTTGTAAAGGCTTCTGGACATTTTTGGGAAGTTTTCAGTAGCATTTAGAGTCCTCTGACACTTTTAAAACAAATTTTGGAAGGTTTAGGACACTTGTAGAGGCTTCTGGAAATTTTTCAGTAGCATTTAGAGTCCTGACACTTTTAAAACAAATTTTGGATTGCTTAGGACACTTGTAGAGTCTTCTGGACATTTTTGGCAAGTTTTCAGTAGCATTTAGAGTCCTCTGACACTTTTAAAATAAATTATGGAAGGCTTAGGACACTTGTAGAGGCTTCTGGACATTTTTGGCAAGTTTTCAGTAGCATTTAGAGTCCTCTGACACTTTTAAAACCAATTTTGGAAGGTTTAGGACACTTGTAGAGGCTTCTGGAAATTTTTCAGTAGCATTTAGAGTCCTGACACTTTTAAAACAAATTTTGGATTGCTTAGGACACTTGTAGAGTCTTCTGGACATTTTTGGCAAGTTTTCAGTAGCATTTAGAGTCCTATGACACTTTTAAAACAAATTTTGGAACGCTTAGGACACTTGGTAGAGGTTTTTGGGAAGTTTTCAGTAGCATTTAGAGTCCTCTGGCATTTTTAAAATAAATTATGGAAGGCTTAGGACACTTGTAGAGGCTTCTGGACATTTTTGGGAAGTTTTCAGTAGCATTTAGAGTCCTCTGACACTTTTAAAACAAATTTTGGATGGCTTAGGACACTTGTAGGGTCTTCTGGACATTTTTGGGAAGTTTTCAGTAGCATTTAGAGTCCTCTGACACTTTTAAAACAAATTTTGGAAGACTTAGGACACTTATAGAGGTTTTTGGACATTTTTGGAAAGTTTTCAGTAGCATTGAGAGTCCTCTGACACTTTTAAAACAAACTTTGAATGGCTTAGGACACTTGTAGGGTCTTCTGGACATTTTTGGGAAATTTTCAGTAGCATTTAGAGTCCTCTGACACTTTTAAAACAAACTTTGAAAGGCTTAGTACATTTGTAGATGGTTCTCGAAATTTTTGGTAAGTTTTCAGTAACATTTAGAGTCCTCTGACACTTTTAAAACAAATTTTGGAAGACTTAGGACACTTATAGAGGTTTTTGAACATTTTTGGAAAGTTTTCAGTAGCATTGAGAGTCCTCTGACACTTTTAAAACAAATTTTGGAAGGCTTAGGACACTTGTAGGGTCTTCTGGACATTTTTGGGAAGTTTTCAGTAGCATTTAGAGTCCTCTGACACTTTTAAAACAAATTTTGGAAGGTTTAGGACACTTGTAGAGGTTTTTGGACATTTTTGGGCAGTTTTCAGTAGCATTGAGAGTCTTCTGACACTTTTAAAACAAATTTTGGATTGCTTAGGACACTTGTAGAGTCTTCTGGACATTTTTGGCAAGTTTTCAGTACAATTTAAAGTCCTCTGACACTTTTAAAACAAATTTTGGAATGCTTAGGACACTTGCAGAGGTTTTAGGAAATTTTTTGGAAAGTTTAGTAGCATTTAGAGTCCTCTGACACTTTTAAAACAAATTTTGGAAGACTTAAAACACTTGTAGATGCTTCTGGCAATTTTAGGGAAGTTTTCAGTAGCATTTAGAGTCCTCTGACACTTTTCAAACAAATTTTGGAAGGCTTAGGACACTTGTAGAGGTTTTTGGGAAGTTTTCAGTAACATATAGAGCCCTCTGACACTTTTAAAACAAATTTTGGAACGCTTAGGACACTTGCAGAGGTTTTAGGAAATTTTTTGGAAAGTTTAGTAGCATTTAGAGTCCTCTGACACTTTTAAAACAAATTTTGGAAGACTTAAAACACTTGTAGATGCTTCTGGCAATTTTAGGGAAGTTTTCAGTAGCATTTAGAGTCCTCTGACACTTTTCAAACAAATTTTGGAAAACTTAGGACACTTGTAGATGCTTCTGGCAATTTTTCAGTAGCATTTAGAGTCCTGACACTTTTAAAACAAATTTTGGATTGCTTAGGACACTTGTAGAGTCTTCTGGACATTTTTGGCAAGTTTTCAGTAGCATTTAGAGTCCTCTGACACTTTAAAACAAATCTTGGAAGGTTTAGGACACTTGTAGAGGTTTTTGGGAAGTTTTCAGTAGCATATAGAGCCCTCTGACACTTTTAAAACAAATTTTGGAACGCTTAGGACACTTGTAGAGGTTTTTGGAAATTTGTGGGCAGTTTTCAGTAGCATTTAGAGTCCTTTGACATTCTGAAAACAAATTTTGGAAGGCTTAGGACATTTGTAGAGGTTTTTGGACATTTTTGGGAAGTTTTCAGTAGCATTTAGAGTCCTCTGGCACTTTTAAAACAAATTTTGGAGCGCTTAGGACATTTGTAGAGGTTTTTGGAAATTTTAGGGAAGTTTTCAGTGGTATTAAGAGTCTTCTGGCAATTAAAAGAAAAATGGTGAAAGGCTTACTTTAGGCAAGTATCAACGTTGCCAAATGGTAAAAAATTGCAAAATGCCAACTGTAGCAATTTAACATTTATTGCTTAAAAGCAGAAAAAAAATGTTTTTTTCGTTACTACTTCCGACGTTGCCGGTTTTAAATGTTATCATATAAAATACAGTCAAATACGGTTTGAGCTAGGTAACTATTGGTATCTTATACACAGTAGGAAAAAAACTTTTTGATAACTGGTTTACAACGTTGCCAAATGGTTCTAAATTTGCAAGCATTTGTTTTGTTTTTAAGTATGAGCCCAATTTCAAATAAAAGGTTTTGATGTCGAAAATCTCCCAAGAAAGTTACTATTGAAATCTAGAAAACTAGAAGCAAATTGGTAACCTGGACTAAAAAAAGCAACAAAATGTGATAAAGCCTAAATATAGGAAAAACAGTATCTGAATAAATGCGGAAAGTGATTATCCGCACTCAACTCTGAGTGCAAAAAAAAACTTTCCGCACTTATTAATTAAATAAATATTATTGTCTTTTGTAACTGGTTTATAGCATTGTTTACCTGTAAAAATTCTTCTTTTAGCTGCTCCTTTTCTGATAAATTTACACGTATTAATTGAACTTTCAACTGCAATAGTTCGATGACCATTAATACAGACCTGGCAGGAGGACTGGCTTCGAAATAATACAATTTTAATGTCATTTTCAGTCTGAAAACCACAGTAAACCACTGATACTAAAAGTATCTGAATTCGTTTGAATAAAACAGAAATTTCCTTTGTAAACTCGTGGTACGATAACAATTTGATTGGCCTTGATAAAGTTATTATAAATTTAAATTGTTCTAACGTTGTTTAAGTTTAGTAATCCCGGATAACCTTCAAAATTATGTTTTTAATTCACAGATAGTGATAAAAATAAAATAAAAAATACACTGAAAACAATGTTGCCAGGTCTACCGTTAAAACGGTATTTCGAGTGAATTTTACAATCTATTTTGTATATTCCAAATGCAATTTCAAAAAAAAAAAATTAAAAATTTTGAATATTTCGGAAACGGTAAGAGTTACGGAAATTTTGCAAGAGACCAAAAATGTTTAGAATGCATTTCTACACTGGGATTACTGGGTTTATATCAGTTTGAGATACTTCGAACGGTGTAAAAGGCGGTCAATTCTGGCAGAGGGTTATTTTCAAATTTAACTGTTAAATTAAGGTTTTCTTTAACACCCTGTATATATTTAATGTTGTTGTAATTTACGGGAGGTGAAAGAGCACGTCAAGAGGAAAATTTTGCATTTTTTACGGTCGTTGAAACCCCAAAAATAACCGAAATACTGAATTTTAAAAATGCAGTTTTTTAAAAAAAAATTACGAATATCTCGGTAACGGTAAAGGTTATGGAAATTCGACAAGGGACGAAAAATGTTTAGAATGCATGTTTACACTGGAAGACTGGATTTACATCAGTTTCAGAGACTTCGAACCGATTTTGTCCCTGACTATTCTTTCAAACTGTATTTCTGGCAGTTCACACTTAACGCCGCTTTTCTCCCTGACTGTACTAAATTTTCTACTTTTTTTCGGGTTATTGAATAGAAAAATTAATGGGAATTCCAAAAATGTGCTTAAAACAGCAATTTTCTTACGCCAAGTGGGATTTATAGGCGATTTTGTTCATGACTGTCCTTTAAACTGTGTTTCGAGAAGTTAAAATTTTGACACCGCTTTTCTCCTTGACTGTATCAAATCTTGTAGTGTTTTTGCAGGTTCTTAGGTAGGAAATTTAATGAGGATTCCAAAAATGTGCTTAAAACAACAATTTTCTTACTCCAAGTGGGTTTTACAGACGATTTTATCTCTGACTGTTTACTCAAACTGTGTTTCTGTCAGTTCAAATTTTGATACCGCTTTTCTCCCTGACTATACTAAATTTTGTACTTTTTTTCAGGTTATTGAATAGAAAATTTAATGAGGATTCCAAAAATGTGCTTAAAACAGTCATTTTCTTACTCCAAGTGGGTTTTACAGCCGATTTTGTCCCTGACTGTTCTTTCAAACTGTCTTTATGGCAGTTCAAACCTTGACACCGCTTTTCTCCCTGACTGTACTAAATTTTGTAGTGTTTTTTCAGGTTATTGAATAGGAAATTTAACGAGAATTCCAAAAATGTGCTTAAAATACTAATTTTCTTACTCCAAGTGGGTTTAACAACAGATTTTGTCCCTGACTGTTTTTTCAAACTGTCTTTTTGGCAGTTCAAACTTTGACACCGCTCTTTTCCCTGAGTGTATTAAATTTTGTTTTTTCAGGTGATTGAATAGGAAATTTAACGAGAATTTCAAAAATGTGCTTAAAACAGTAATTTTATGACTCCAAGTGGGTTTTACAGTCGATTTTGTCCCTGACTGTTCTTTCAAACTGTCTTTCTGGCAGTTCAAACTTTGACACCGCTTTTCTCCCTGACTGTACTAAATTTTGTAATATTTTTCAGGTTATTGAATAGGAAATTTAACGAGAATTCCAAAAATGTGCTTAAAATACTAATTTTCTTACTCCAAGTGGGTTTAACAACAGATTTTGTCCCTGACTGTTTTTTCAAACTGTCTTTTTGGCAGTTCAAACTTTGACACCGCTCTTTTCCCTGAGTGTACTAAATTTTGTTTTTTCAGGTGATTGAATAGGAAATTTAACGAGAATTTCAAAAATGTGCTTAAAACAGTAATTTTATGACTCCAAGTGGGTTTTACAGTCGATTTTGTCTCTGACTGTTCTTTCAAACTGTCTTTCTGGCAGTTCAAACTTTGACACCGCTTTTCTCCCTGACTGTACACTAAATTTTGTAATATTTTTCAGGTTATTGAATAGGAAATTTAACGAGAATTCCAAAAATGTGCTTAAAACAGTAATTTTATGACTCCAAGTGGGTTTTACAGTCGATTTTGTCCCTGGCTGTTCTTTTAAACTGTCTTTCTGGCAGTTCAAACTTTGACACCACTTTTCTCTATGACTGTACTAAATTTTGTACGGTTTTTTTAGGTTATGGGATAATAAATTCACCGGGAATTCTAAAATATGCTTACAACAGTAACTTTATGACTCCAAGTGGGTTTTACAGTCGATTTTGTCCCTGACTGTTCTTTCAAACTGTCTTTATGGCAGTTCAAACTTTGACACCACTTTTCTCTCTGACTGTACTAAATTTTCTATGGTTTTTCAGGTTATTGAATAGGAAATTTAATGAGGATTCCAAAAATGTGCTTAAAACAGTCATTTTCTTACTCTAAGTGGGTTTTACAGGCGATAATGTATCTGTCTTTTCAAGCTGTGTTTCTGGCAGTTCAAGCTTTGACACCGATTTCCTCCCTGATTGTACCAAATTTTGTACTGTTTTTTCAGATTATTAAATAGGAAATTTAATGAGGGTTCCAAAAATGTGCTTAAAACAGTCATTTTCTTACTCCAAGTGGGTTTTAAAGCCCATTTTGTCCCTGACTGTTCTTTCAAACTATGATTTGTGGCAGTTCAAACTTTGACGCCGAATTTCTCTCTGACTATACCAAATTTTGTACTGTTTTTTCAGATTATTGAATAGAAAATTTAATGAGGATTCCAAAAATGTGCTTTAAACAGTCATTTTCTTACTTCAAGTGGAATTTACAGGCGATTTTGTTCATGACTGTCCAATTAAAAAAAGTCTTAAATCAGTTATTTTCACGTCACGTGACTGCCTAGCTAACTTATCCTCTGTAACCACGTGATATCTGTCACTAATATCAAAATTTCAAACACGTCTACTGTGGACATATTTAAATCTGTCACAATCGTAGTAACTCCATAAAGCTATAAAACTACAAAACCTGCTTGAAAGCACTGTTACGTAGGTAATACAGTTGTAAATCATATTAAATGCTTGTTTATAGGTCTATGAATTAAAATTGGACAGTCGTGACGTGTATCTGTTTATTTTGAGCAAGTTTCAATCTGTCATAAACTTGGAAACTATCAAAACCTTTTCCGCAGAGCTATAAAATAACAAAACTTTCTTAAAACTAGTACAATATGTTTAAAATGTTTTTTTAGAGCAGGAATTTTGTCAGATATGACGTGAAACTGTTTTTGACACTAGTTCCATATGTCAAAATGCTGCAAACTGTCAAATGTCACTCCATGAAACTATAAAGGTTTGTGAGTTGAATTTTGACGGTTGTGTGACTTATTTTAAAATGTTTTAAAATATCCAAGCTGTTTGTTTTGAGATCAGCAATATAATAACAACAATAATAATAGCATTTTAAGTAGACATTTAAAGGTTTAGCAATTTACAAAAAATAGAAAGCAACAAAATCTGGAGAATTTTAGTGAAATCTGGCAACTTTGATAAAACACGTGACCCCACAATCACCTGCAGTGTTTAGGTCACATGATTTGAGTTGAACCGTCATTTTTGGAATTACCCAACGTTGCCATATCTGCGCTATTTCTACTAATATTTTCGATTGAAACAGTGTATAAAATAATGCAAACTGGCCAATCTTAAATACTCTCTAATATTAAATTAAAAAATATTCATCACAAAACCCATATTATTAGAAAAAAAACATCAAAAGTAATAATAAACAGTGACCAAAATTAAAACATTCCTTAGCAGGGACAACAACACCCATTCTGCAACAAGTCCCGCAATTGGTTTAAGCCGTTTTGGTTTTCAACGTAGCAAGGTAAAGTTTCGGCCCTGGCCATCCAATTGGTCAGGTTCGGGTACTCTTCCTTGTTAATCGGTACCAGCACGTTCAGTGACGTAATGGACGGTATCAAACTCAAATCGGCAATCGTCAGCTTTTTGCCGGCAATCCACGGAAAACTCCTTAAAAACTTTTCCATTAAAGCGTACGTTTTTAGAATGGAATCTTTGTGTTCCTCCAGATTGATGTGAACGTTGTCGTACAACATTGGGTTCTGCAATTAAACGTTTTAGCGTCAATAGCTGACGTGAGCTGCTTAGATGCTAACTAAGCAATCATAGCAAGCTCAATAGGACTGCTTACTTAAAATCGCTGATGAGTACGTTCACTTGACGTAAGCAGCTTAGTAGTTAAATAAGCAGTCATAGCAAGCTAAATAGGACTGCTTACATATAACTTCTAATCCGCTGACGAGTACGTTCACTTGACGTAAGCAGCTTAGAAGTTAAGTAAGCAGTCATAGCAATCTAAACAGGACTGCTTACTTAACTTCTAATCTGCTGACGAGTACGTTCACTTGACGTAAGCAGCTTAGAAGTTAAGTAAGCAGTCATAGCAATCTAAATAGGACTGCTTACTTAACTTCTAACCGCTGAGCGAGTACGTTCACTTGACGTAAGCAGCTTAGTAGTTAAATAAGCAGTCATAGCAAGCTAAATAGGACTGCTTACATATAACTTCTAATCCGCTGACAAGTACGTTCACTTGACGTAAGCAGCTTAGAAGTTAAGTAAGCAGTCATAGCAATCTAAACAGGACTGCTTACTTAACTTCTAATCTGCTGACGAGTACGTTCACTTGACGTAAGCAGCTTAGTAGTTAAATAAGCAGTCATAGCAAGCTAAATAGGACTGCTTACATATAACTTCTAATCCGCTGACAAGTACGTTCACTTGGCGTAAGCAGCTTAGAAGTTAAGTAAGCAGTGATAGCAATCTAAACAGGACTGCTTACTTAACTTCTAATCTGCTGACGAGTACGTTCACTTGACGTAAGCAGCTTAGAAGTTAAGTAAGCAGTGATAGCAATCTAAACAGGACTGCTTACTTAACTTCTAATCTGCTGACGAGTACGTTCACTTGACGTAAGCAGCTTAGAAGTTAAGTAAGCAGTCATAGTAATCTAAATAGGACTGCTTACTTAACTTCTAATCTGCTGACGAGTACGTTCACTTGACGTAAGCAGCTTAGAAGTTAAATAAGCAGTCATAGCAAGCTAAACAGGACTGCTTACTTAACTTCTAATCTGCTGACGAGTACGTTCACTTGACGTAAGCAGCTTAGAAGTTAAGTAAGCAATCTAAATAGGACTGCTTGCTTAACGTGTAAGCCGCTGACGTCGGCTAAACATAAGCAAACGATTGAGTGTTTGATTTTTGCTTACCAGGATGGTTCTGGTGAAGTTGTTGACTACTGAAGAATCAAAGTGCAGTCTTTGGTCGATGAGGGCTCTCTCCATTATGTCCCGGCTGTACAGTTCGTCGTCGTTTCCATATTTTCCAACGAGAAATGCGATAATGGCGTGACTGTCCCAAATCACAAAACCGTTGTCGATTAGAGTTGGAATGGTGTGCTGAGGATTGATCTGCTGAACCAATTATTATGATATTATTATACAGGGTGGTCCAGTTTTAAATGTCAATAATTCACCAATCCATAGCCAATTAAAAAATAAATAAGTTGACATTCATTATGTCATTTTCCTGAAAAGTGCTTCCTAAGGAAAATACAGTCCTTCAAATTTCTGTTTAAAAAATCGTTTTTTTTTGTCATAACTGTCAGACCGTTGGAGCAATATTGATCAAATTTGGAACAAGCACTTTATTACACGTTATTACGGTCAAAGACCCAAAACTAACCCAACCCAACTTAAAAATTGTCTTGGAAACGGAAAATTCACTTAAGAAGTTTAAAAAATATTATTGTAGCCAGTTTTCATAGTTTCCAGACAAACTAAAAGACTTTAGTTTTGAAAATTGAATTAGAAAAGATAAAAATTTCAGAAGCTTAAAAATTGTGTTTGTAACCAGTTTTCATGCAAATCGAGAGACTTTAATACTAAAAATTGACTTGTAGACATAAAAACTACTTTTTCAAGAATTTGTTACTACAAATTCATACATTTAAACCTTAAAAATTGACTTGAACCCCAAAATGTGACTGAACTAATGAAAAGTGACATCAGAAGCTTAAAATTTGCATTTGAAGTAAGTTTTCATAATTTGAAGACAAATTTCAATATTTTAGTCTTGAAAATAGTCTTAGATGCAGGACATTGACATTAGATTCATGAAAATTGTCTTGAAAACGAACTTTTCGTGCTTTTTACTTTGCTTTTCATTTTCTTCTACTTCTGGACTATTTTTAGTGCTTCAAAACTGCTTTCAGCTTGGAAAATCGAGTTTCAAGACTATCTTCACCAAGTTATTGACATAGCAAACTTAAAAAACATTTTTTTACATTCTTCATAGACTTAAAATGGCATTCCAAGCTTTGTCACTATTAAATCGACTTCTAGACACCTCAGTGCTAAAAATTCGGGTATTTCTTAATAAACTAGAATCGTTTTTAGTGTTTTAAGGCTGTTTTCAGTGCCTCAAATCGAGTTTCAAGACTATCTTTACAAAGTTTTGACTTATCAGGCCTAAAAGCCAGTGTGTCCACTGACCATAGTCTTGAAAATGTTATTTCAAGCTTCTTCACTATTAAATTGACTTCTACACTCATAGGTGCAATAAATTGTAGCACCTCTAAGAAATTCAGACTGTTTTTAGTGCTTTTTAAGACTGAAAAATCGAGTTTAAGGCTATTTCCAAAAGTCAAGTTTCTTCAGTAATAAAAGTAAAAAATTTTGGTACCAAATGCTACAATAATAGTCTTGAGAACTAATTTTTAGAAATAAAATAGTCCGAAAATTTAATTTACTTCTAGACTTGTTGTCCAGTCCAGAAAATTGAGTTGTACACCAATTAAAGTCTTGAAAATATACTTTTGGACTCTTTAGTCCTAGTAAAGTCAGTTCTAGCATTAAAAGTCAACTTTTATATTATTTTTAGTAGTAAAAAATGAGTTTCATGCACAATACAATCTTTGTCTTGATTTTCGGACTTTTTTTAGTTCTTGAATGCCAGTTTCAGACACTCAACCAGGATGGCAGTCTGAGAAAGCGAATCATAAGACCATTCCTAGTAGTAAAAAAGTTTTTAGACTATTCAGTACAAATTTGGACTTTCACAAGTCTTGGATGTTCAGTTTTAAAATATAAAACGATTTTTTAAATGGAAATTTGGAGGACTGTATCTTCCTTAGGAAACGTTTTTCAGAAAAATGACATAATGCAAGTCAACTTATTTTTTGATTAGCTATCAAATGGTGAATTATTGACACTTAAAACTGGACCACCCTGTACACATACAGGGTGTCCGAAATTAGGTGGAATATATTTGGACAACTGGTTTTTGTAAAGTTGAAACAAACTGCACTAAAACATCTACCATACATAGTAAAAATGTAACACTGAGTATAGTACTTTGACAGTTTATATTGCGGGTATTTTGACAGTTACGGTTACTTTTTTAACTTTTTGTAACTGTGTCTCTATTTCACTGTCAGATTCCTTATTGTCTCTTTCTCAGTCGTTAACTCGTCTATGCTTCCGTTTACCTATTTCTGGTGCTTTCGCTTTCTAACCTGATGTTTTTCACTATTCTCCTTTTTTTCTATTTCCTCATCCCATTTGTATTTTACTTAGTTTTTTTCGGTTTCTTATTAGTTTTCTGGTTAGGAAAACCGAACTCACAAAAATAACCGAGTTACAGGGTGTTCAAATTTCAAACCACAACCTCAACTGATTTGAAAATTTGTTGCTAAATAACTGAAAAACGGTAAAAGTTACAAAAAAATTGCAACAGACCAAAAATGTTCCTAATCAACTGCTTAATCCAACACCGTAAATTTGCAGGACCGTTTTTGCTTCCAGTATACAGGGTGTGCATGAAAATTATGGTGACTGACTGTTTTTGGTCACGCTGTATACAATTTTTCAGATACAATTTTTTGCTCAACACCACTGGAAAGAGGAGCTCAAGACGGTTCTTTTAAGTGGTTGAACTACCCTGAACTCCCAAAAATAACCGAGTTACAGGGTGCTCAAATTTTAAACCACAATTTCATCTGATTTGAAAATTTGTTGCATCAAACCAGTTTTTGCTAAATAACTCAAAAACGGTGAAAGTTACGAAAAATTTACAAGAGACCAAAAATGTTCCTAATCAACTCTTAACTCAACGCCGTAAGTTTGCAGGACCGTTTTTGCTTCCAGTATACAGGGTGTGTATGAAACATATGGTGATTAACTGTTTTTGGTCACCCTGTACGCAATTTTTCTGATAGAATTTTTTGCTCAACACCACTGGAAAAAGGAGCTCAAAACGGTTCTTTTAAGTTGTTGAACCACCCTGAACTCCCAATAATAACCGAGTTACAGGGTGTTCAAATTTCAAACCACAATTTCTGCTGAATTGAAAATTTGTTGCATCAAAACAGTTTTTGCTAAATAACTCAGAAACGGTTAAAGTTACAAAAAATTTACAAGAGACCAAAAATGTTCATAATCAACTCCCTAACCTAACACCGTAAATTTGCAGGACCGTTTTTGCTTCCAGTATACAGGGTGTGCATGAAAATTATGGTGATTAACTGTTTTTGGTCACCCTGTACGCAATTTTTCAGATAGAATTTTTTGCTCAACACCACTGGAAAAAGGAGCTCAAGACGGTTCTTTTAAGTGGTTGAACCCCTGAACTCCCAAAAATAACCGAGTTACAGGGTGTTCAAATTTTAAACCACAATTTCTGCTGAATTGAAAATTTGTTGCATCAAAACAGTTTTTGCTTAATAACTCAGAAACGGTTAAAGTTACAAAAAATTTACAAGAGACCAAAAATGTTCATAATCAACTCCCTAACCTAACACCGTAAATTTGCAGGACCGTTTTTGCTTCTAGTATACAGGGTGTGCATGAAACTTATGGTGATTAACTGTTTTTGGTCACCCTGTACGCAATTTTTCTGATAGATTTTTTTTCTCAACACTACTGAAAAGAGGAGCTCAAGACGATTAATTTGAGTGGTTCAACCTCTTTTAACTCACAAAAATAACCGAGTTACAGGGTGCTCAAATTTCAAACCACAACTTCAACTGATTTGAAAATTTGTTGCTAAATAACTCAAAAACGGTAAAAGTTACAAAAAATTTACAAGAGACCAAAAATGTTCATAATCAACTCCTTAATCCAACACCGTAAGTTTGCAGGACCGTTTTTGCTTCCAGTATACAGGGTGTGTATGAAAATTATGGTGATTAACTGTTTTTGGTCACCCTGTACGCAATTTTTCTGATAGAATTTTTTGCTTAACACCACTGGAAAAAGGAGCTCAAGACGGTTCTTTTAAGTGGTTGAACTACCCTGAACTCCCAAAAATAACCGAGTTACAGAGTGTTCAAATTTTAAACCACAATTTCTGCTGAATTGAAAATTTATTGCGTCAAACCAGTTTTTGCTAAATAACTCAGAAACGGTGCGAGAGTTACAAAAAAATTACAAGAGACCAAAAATGTTCCTAATCAACTCCTTAACCCAACACCGTAAGTTTGCAGGACCGTTTCTGTTTCCTTAATACAGGGTGTGCATGAAAATTATGGTTATTGACTGTTTTTGGTCACCCTGTACGCAATTTTTCAGATAGAATTTTTTGCTCAACACCACTGGAAAGAGGAGCTCAAAACGGTTCTTTTAAGTGGTTGAACCACCCTGAACTCCCAAAAATAACCGAGTTACAGGGTGTTCAAATTTCAAACCACAATTTCTGCTGAATTGAAAATTTGTTGCATCAAACTAGCTTTGCTAAATAACTCAGAAACGGTGAAAGTTACAAAAAATTTACAAGAGACCAAAAATGTTCCTAATCAACTTCTTAACTCAACATCGTAAGTTTGCAAGACCGTTTTTGCTTCCAGTATACAGGGTGTGCATGAAAATTGTAGTAATTTATGACTTTTCAAATTAATAACACCCATGACAGAAAAAGGATATCTCTCAAGCTGGACCCATAAATTTACTGGTCAAATTGGAATTTACTGCTAAAAATCTTACTGTCACACTGAATTTTACTTTACCCTGTATATGCTGTATTATTCTACAGGAGTGTACTTGCCTTAAGAAAATTGGACGTAAACTGTTCGTTTTTGCCCAGATCGACTTTCTTCACTTTAAGGGTGAGCCCCAAAATACGGGCGGTCATCAGGACGGCCCTGCACGAAGGGCTAATTTCGGACATGTACAGGGTGGGCGACATTTTACACGACTAATTGCTTCTTGGACGGTTATGATACGACCGGTTGTTTTGCCAGCTACAGACTGAAATCGACGAAAATGATTGTAAAATTTTTAGATAACACACTCTCATCTCATTTTTAGTATTAGACTGAAAAGAACAGATTTGAACTTGATGATGGCCTTTAACATCAGTTTATGATAATAAAACTGGTTTTGATTGGCGAATTTGAGATGTAAATGTAAATTTTATACTTACAAACGTCTTCTCTTCATATTGTTTCAATAATACTATTATTGTTTGCCGATTTTATTATGATATTTTAAATAACAAACTAGTGACTTGCATTTAGTTACTTTTATTATTAGATAACCTCTATATTGACCTGTGTGAAGTATTATTTCATTTTGCTTACAAGTTTAAAATAAGAATGTTATTTAAAGTAGATAGGACATTTGCACATTAAATTATTAATATTTACTGAAAAAAACATTTTTATCAGCGTAACCTCTCTAAACTAATTACCACAAGATAAACTTTTAAAAACTCACTAATAAAGTAAAAAATTAAAAACTAATTAAATTAAAAACTGGATTTATATTAATTATTGCATTTTATTAATAATCAATACAACTCGAGTGTTTAACTTTGATTTCTGTAGTTCAAACAAAAAGTACTTCATATTTGCCCCCAGCGATTAGAATCGCAATTAAACAAGTTTGTTCCAAAAAGATTAAATTATTAGTATTTACTTTTTAATTTTTGTTATCTCCAGACGTGTATCGTAAAACACTCATTATACCACCTGAAGTAATAATTTATACTGTCACATTACTTTCTTTTGCCTGGATTAACATGGTATTGAACTAAGATTGATTATGTTAACAAAAACCGAGTACCTAGCTGTAATATTATATGAGCAACCGTGGGATAAATGTACTTTACCGCCCTGCAGTATTAGTAGTATTACTGTTGACCATGTAACTGACAGAGAATGTGAGGCGAAAAGTTTGTGACAGTAAATGAAAAAATGTGAAATTACAGTAGAAAATATAAGGTAATATAAAAAGTAGAGGTAGAATCAGTGTTGCCAAGTTAATGGAGGGTAGAATAATCGGTGAAAAAAACGGTAGAAAAGTAGGTAAAGTTTTGGTATTACTGACAAATATTACGTTTTTAAACGACAATTTATAGCAAGACAGTCACAATAAGTGTAATAAATCTCAGAAACACGTTTTACATTAACTACCGCAAGAAAACTTGTCTAAACCCCGATTTTTGCAACTTTTAAGCACAGTTTGACAGTTTTGACCTTAGTGAGTTAATGCGATAATTGTCAAAATAACTGTCATACATCTGAAAAGCACGTCTCTTTTCGAAAACTGTGTTAAATTGTTATTCTTGTAAATTCTAGTCGAATTTTGACAGTTTTGTGTCGAGAACAGATATCACGTGGTTTTAGAGGATAACTTAGCTAGGCAGTCACGAGCACCTCTTGGAACACATTTTTGGAATCCTCATCAAATTTCCTATTCAATAACCTGAAAAAACCATACAAAATTTAGTACAGTCAAAGATAAAAGTGGTGTCAAAGTTTGAATTGACAGAAAGACAGTTACAAAGAACAGCCAGGGACAAAATCGGCTGTAAAACCCACTTGTAGTAAGAAAATTACTGTTTTAAGCACATTTTTGGAATTCTCATTCAATTTCCTATTCAATAACCTGAAAAAACACTACAAAATTTAGTACAGTCAGGGAGAAAAGCGGTGTCAAAGTTTGAACTGCCAGAAAGACAGTTTGAAAGAACAGTCAGGGACAAAATCGACTGTAAAACCCACTTGGAGTCATAAAATTACTGTTTTAAGCACATTTTTGGAATTCTCGTTAAATTTCCTATTCAATAACCTGAAAAAAACACTACAAAATTTAGTACAGTCAGGGAGAAAAGCGGTGTCAAACTTTGAACTGCCAGAAAGACAGTTTGAAAGAATAGTCAGGGACAAAATCGACTGTAAAACCCACTTGGAGTCATAAAATTACTGTTTTAAGTACATTTTTGGAATTCTCGTTAAATTTCCTATTCAATCAACCTGAAAAAACCGTACAAAATTTAGTACAGTCAGGGAGAAGAGCGGTGTCAAACTTTAAACTGCCACAAAGACAGTTTGAAAGAAGTTTGAAAAACAGTCAGAGACAAAATCTGCTGTTAAACCCACTTGGAGTAAGAAAATTAGTGTTTTAAGCACATTTTTGGAATTCTCGTTAAATTTCCTATTCAATAACCTGAAAAAACACTACAAAATTTAGTACAGTCAGGGAGAAAAGCGGTGTCAAAGTTTGAACTGCCAGAAAGACAGTTTGAAAGAACAGTCAGGACAAAATCTACTGTAAAACCCACTTGTAGTAAGAAAATTACTGTTTTAAGCACATTTTTGGAATTCTCGTTAAATTTCCTATTCAATAACCTGAAAAATATACAAAATTTAGTACAGTCAGGGAGAAAAGCGGTGTCAAAGTTTGAACTGCCAGAAAGACAGTTTGAAAGAACAGTCAGGGACAAAATCGACTGTAAAACCCACTTGGAGTAAGAAAATTACTGTTTTAAGCACATTTTTGGAATTCTCGTTAAATTTCCTATTCAATAACCTGAAAAAACCCTACAAAATTTAGTACACTCAGAGAAAAGAGCGGTGTCAAAGTTTGAACTGCCAGAAAGACAGTTTGAAAAAACAGTCAGGGACAAAATCTACTGTAAAACCCACTTGGAGTAAGAAAATTACTGTTTTAAGCACATTTTTGGAATTCTCGTTAAATTTCCTATTCAATAACTTGAAAAATATTACAAAATTTAGTACAGTCAGAGAGAAAAGCGGTGTCAAAGTTTGAACTGCCAGAAAGACAGTTTGAAAGAACAGTCAGGGACAAAATCGACTGTAAAACCCACTTGGAGTCATAAAATTACTGTTTTAAGCACATTTTTGGAATTCTCGTTAAAATAACCTGAAAAATATTACAAAATTTAGTACAGTCACGGAGAAAAGCTGTGTCAAATTTTGAACTACCAAAAAGACAGTTTGAAAGAACAGTCATGGACAAAATCTACTGTAAAACCCACTTGGAGTAAGAAAATTACTGTTTTAAGCACATTTTTGGAATTCTCGTTAAATTTCCTATTCAATAACCTGAAAAATATTACAAAATTTAGTACAGTCAGAGAGAAAAGTGGTGTCAAAGTTTGAACTGCCAGAAAGACAGTTTGAAAGAACAGTCAGGGACAAAATCGACTGTAAAACCCACTTGTAGTAAGAAAATTACTGTTTTAAGCACATTTTTGGAATTCTCGTTAAATTTCCTATTCAATAACCTGAAAAAACCATAGAAAATTTAGTACAGTCAGAGAGAAAAGTGGTGTCAAATTTGGAACTGCCAGAAAGACAGTTTGAAAGAATAGTCAGGGACAAAATCGACTGTAAAACCCACTTGGAATAAGAAAATTACTGTTTTAAGCACATTTTTGGAATTCTCGTTAAATTTCCTATTCAATAACCTGAAAAAATATTATAAAATTTAGTACAGTCAGGGAGAAAAGCGGTGTCAAAGTTTGAACTGCCAAAAAGACAGTTTGAAAGAACAGTCAGGGACAAAATCGACTGTAAAACCCACTTGGAGTAAGAAAATTACTGTTTTAAGCACATTTTTGGAATTCTCGTTAAATTTCCTATTCAATAACCTGAAAAATATTACAAAATTTAGTACAGTCAGGGAGAAAAGCGGTGTCAAAGTTTGAACTGCCAGAAAGACAGTTTGAAAGAACAGTCAGGGACAAAATCGCTGTTAAACCCACTTGGAGTAAGAAAATTAGTGTTTTAAGCACATTTTTGGAATTCTCGTTAAATTTCCTATTCAATAACCTGAAAAATATTACAAAATTTGGTACAGTCAGGGAGAAAAGCGGTGTCAAAGTTTGAACTGTCAGAAAGACAGTTTGAAAGAACAGTCAGGGACAAAATCGGCTGTAACACCCACTTCGAGTAAGAAAATTAATGTTTTAAGCACATTTTTAGAATTCTCATTCAATTTCCTATTCAATAACCTGAAAAATATTACAAAATTTTGGTACAGTCAGGGAGAAAAGCGTTGTCAAAGTTTGAACTGCCAGAAAGACAGTTTGAACGAACAGTCAGGGACCAAATCGCCTGTCAAACACACTTGGAGTAAGAAAATGACTGTTTTAAGCACATCTAATATCAGTTTTTGGTAATTTTCTTGAAAATGTCGAATGAAATGGTAAACATTCAAAGAAAAAGCATACAATTTCACGTACATACTGAAATGTTCATCATCTTAAATATGCAACAAAAAAACACAAAACTAATAAGTAATGCAGTGCTCGATGCTAAAAATAATTATTTGAATTGGCAAATCAACGTTAATCAAATATTACCCAACTTATTATCACTTTTACACTTTAGATAAACTGGCTGAACAACTTATACACTATCTAAAAGTTAAAATAACAAGGACAGCGATACGCGTGTTGCACTTTTCAGACAAAGATAGCAACAATATTTTAACTTAAGAAAAATAGTAGAATCAGTCAAAACGCAAACAGAGTAAAAGATGCCAAAAATTCTGTATGGTACTGTACAAAGCCCTCCTTGTAGGGTGGTTTTGGTGACCGCTGAAGCTTTGGGTGTTCCTGTGCAACTGAAAACTGTCGACTTGGCCAAAAAGGAGCATTACAGTCCTGAATTTCTCAAGGTAAACTTTAAATTATGAGCAAAAATAATTATTTAATTACTTTTACTGAAACCCAACAAGCGAAAGAAAATATTAAAATTGCTTTTCAGGGAGTCACAATTTTTGGAAAATTACCCTCTTCTGGCGTCCTTGAGGGCAAAATGCCCCTCTTAGGTTTTGATGGAAAATTTAATTTCCTACAATTTTTGTTCCTTAACATTTTCCTAAATTTTGTCAAATGGCCGAGCTACGGAGAGTTGAAATTCAGTAAGTAGACATTTTGGGCTCACTAAACCTTCCTAAGCAAATATCTCCCTTCTGAGGCCCTTAAGGACAAAATGTCTCTCCAAGGTATTGGTAGAGAATAAAATTGGCTACAATTTTTGCCTTTTTAAACTGTTTCTCAATTCTGTCAAAAGAACAAAATACAGAAATTTGAAATTGTTCTTCAGTAGAATAGTTGAATTATCATTCGTAACATAGTTAGTTAAAAACTGCACAAAATGCCTACTTTACGCTTTATAAAGGTTTTTAATGCCTAAAAACTAGAGTAAATGACCACTTCACTTAATTATGACGTAAAAATTACTTTTCCACATATCGGACAAATTTCTGACTGCTTTGGGAAGTAAATTTTACTTAAATGGCATTTGAATTTTTGGTATTTTTAAAAAAATGTTTTTTTCTTTTAGATCAATCCCCAGCATACCATCCCCACTCTAGACGATGAAGGTGTCATAGTGGTAGACAGTCACGCCATTATAACGTACTTAGTGTCCAAATATGGAAAGGATGACCAACTTTACCCTAAAGATTTGGGGCAAAAGGCTTTGGTGGATGCCAGGTTACACTTTGATAGCGGAAACGCTTTCAGTATTCTAAAAATCGTTTTTGTAAGTCGCATTAGGGTCACTGTACCAGTAAATGATCATCTCTAACTAAAATGTTCACTTTACTATAAAAAGTAATCTTTAAATTTACATGAAAAACATTAACTGAATATGCGGATGACACCGTGATATTAGCAGATGATCTACAAACTTTACTAGATAGAGTAGATGAAGAAGTTGTTAGAAACGTTTTCTTGCAGTATTTGATATAAAACGTGTTTCTGAGATTTATCACAGTTATTTTGCCAAATGTCACGTGACCGTCTAGCTAAATAGTGTTCTACAATCACGTGGCAACTGCCACTAACGTCAAAACTGTCAAACCATGCTCTAAAGTTGCAAAAATCAGGTTTTAGAAACGTTTTCTTGCAGAATGTGATATTAAACGTGTTTCTGAGATTTATCACAGTTATTTTGCCAAATGTCACGTGACCGTCTAGCTGAATAGTGTTCTACAATCACGTGTCAACTGTCACTAACGTCAAAACTGTCAAACCATACACTAGAGTTGCAGAAATCCGGATTTAAAAACGTTTTCTTGCAGTATTTGATATTAAACGTGTTTCTGAGATTTACGACAGTTATTTTGACAATTTTCACTTCATAGTTTAGCTAAATAGTGTTCTACAATAACGTGACAACTGTCAAAAACGTCAAAACTGTCAAACCATGCTCAAAAGTTGCAAAAATCCGGGTTTAGAAACGTTTTCTTGCAGTATTTGACATAAAACGTGTTTCTGAGATTTATGACAGTTATTTTGACAATTTTCACTTCATAATCTAGATAAATAGTCTTCTGAAATCACGTGATAACTGCCACTAACGTCAAAACTGTCAAACCATACACTAAAGTTGCAAAAATCAGGATTTAGAAACGATTTCTTGTAGTATTTGATATAAAACGTGTTTCTGAGATTTATGACAGTTATTTTGCCAAATGTCACGTGACCGTCCAGTTAAATAGTGTTCTAAAATCACGTGACAACTGTCCCTAACGTCAAAACTGTCAAACCATGCTCAAAAGTTGCAAAAATCAGTATTTAGAAACGTTTTCTTGCAGTATTTGATATTAAACGTGTTTCTGAGATTTATGACAGTTATTTTGACAAATGTCACGTGACCGTCTAGCTGAATAGTGTTCTACAATCACGTGTCAACTGTCACTAACGTCAAAACTGTCAAACCATGCTCTAAAGTTGCAAAAATCAGGATTTAGAAACGTTTTCTTGCAGAATTTGATATTAAACGTGTTTCTGAGATTTATGACAGTTATTTTGCCAAATGTCACGTGACCGTCCAGTTAAATAGTGTTCTAAAATCACGTGACAACTGTCCCTAACGTCAAAACTGTCAAACCATGCTCAAAAGTTGCAAAAATCAGTATTTAGAAACGTTTTCTTGCAGTATTTGATATTAAACGTGTTTCTGAGATTTATGACAGTTATTTTGACAAATGTCACGTGACCGTCTAGCTGAATAGTGTTCTACAATCACGTGTCAACTGTCACTAACGTCAAAACTGTCAAACCATGCTCTAAAGTTGCAAAAATCAGGATTTAGAAACGTTTTCTTGCAGAATTTGATATTAAACGTGTTTCTGAGATTTATCACAGTTATTTTGCCAAATGTCACGTGACCGTCTAGCTAAATAGTGTTCTACAATCACGTGGCAACTGTCACTAACGTCAAAACTGACAAAATATGCTATAAAGTTGCAAAAATCAGTATTTAGAAACGTTTTCTTGCAGTATTTGACACAAAACGTGTTTCTGAGATTTATCACAGTTATTTTGCCAAATGTCACGTGACCGTCTAGCTAAATAGTGTTCTACAATCACGTGGCAACTGTCACTAACGTCAAAACTGACAAACCATACTCTAAAGTTGCAGAAATCAGGATTTAGAAACGTTTTCTTGCAGTATTTGATATAAAACGTGTTTCTGAGATGTATGACAGTTATTTTGACAATTGTCACGTGACCGTCTAGCTAAATAGTGTTTTACAATCACGTAATAACTGTCACTAACGTCAAAACTGTCAAACCATGCTCTAAAGTTGCAAAAATCAGTATTTAGAAACGTTTTCTTGCAGTATTTGACACAAAACGTGTTTCTGAGATTTATGACAGTTATTTTGACAATTTTCACTTCATAGTTTAGCTAAATACTTTTCTGAAATCACGTGGTAACTGTCACTAACGTCAAAACTGACAAACCATACTCTAAAATTGCAGAAATCAGGATTTAAAATCGTTTTCTTGCAGTATTTGATATAAAACGTGTTTCTGAGATTTTTGACAGTTATTTTGACAATTGTCACGTGACCGTCTAGCTAAATAGTGTTCTACAATCACGTGGTAACTGTCACTAACGTCAAAACTGACAAACCACGCTCTAAACTTGCAAAAATCAGGATTTAAAAACGTTTTCCTGCGGTATTTGACATAAAACGTGTTTCTGAGATTTATGACAGTTATTTTGACAATTGTCACGTGACCGTCCAGCTAAATAGTGTTCTACAATCACGTGACAACTGTCACTAACGTCAAAACTGTCAAACCATGCTCTAAAGTTGCAAAAATCCAGATTTAGAAACGTTTTCTTGCAGTATTCGATAAAAAGAGTGTTTTTGAAATTTATGATTTTAGATAATGGTCACGTGACTGTCTATCTAAATTATCCTTTAAAACCACGTGATATCTGTCATTAATGTCAAAACTTAAAATACAATTATTTATAAAAAAATAAAAAATCTGTATTTTTGAAGTACGATTTTTGATTTACTAGTTAATGACCATTGAAAAAGTGAAAAATAACACAGTTCATTTTATATTTATATGGATATCTATAGACTATTTTAATTTCTGATTTTCAATAAATATTAAAAAAAAAACAATAACAAAAATATGTGTAAATAACTAACATGGATCAAAAAATCTAGAGAGAAAAGTAGTTTTTTAATTTTTTTAATAATTTTATGACACTCAACACAAAAAAAAATCCCAACCATGTAATGAAGAGCTTTTGGGGGCTATTTTCAATACACCCTGTAGAACTGAAGAAAGAATAGGCGCTAAATTATATAAAATCTCAATTTGTGGAACTTTACTTAAAATCGGTCAAACTGGTTGCTGATCAATTACTGGTGCATCCTGTATGTATGAAAAGTAAACAATAAGTTGTAATTCCAGACATCTCATCTGTATTTCGGCCAAACTGAATATTTAACCCAGTGGCAGTCACTAAAAATTGCGGACGCCTATGACTTAATCAACACATTTTTGGGCAGAACCAAATGGATCGCTGGAAATTGCTTCACTGTAGCCGACATCGCTTTAGTGATCACAGTAAACAGTTTGGAAGCCATCGTAACTGTGGATGACACCAAGTACTCCAACGTGCGCCAATGGTTAAACGCTGCCAATGCTCTACCGTATTTTAGTATTAATAAAGAAGGAATAGAGTTATACAAACAAGCCTGGAAACGAATCAGCTCCCATTAGTTTATTACTTTTATGTAATAAAATACTATATAGGAAATAAATGGAAACATTAAAATCTAATATGCTGGTTTCAATCATTTATAGGTCTAATAATTGAAATTCGCTTGAAAAATATGATTTTCCTGTCAAGGCTGTCATTATAATTTCATTAAAGTAAAACTCTTCTGACAAACTGATTTTTGTACCAAATGAGATACAATTTCATAACTTTTTAATAAAAAAGTAGCATTTTCAGCTTTTTGTCACTTTTCTTTATTATGTTTAAATTATGAGAAATAATATGTTTTTGAAAGGAGAAAAATGGCGCTATTAACTGGAAGAATGATGATGATGAAGTATTAAAAACTATGTCTACAGTTTTGAGGAATATTTGGATGCAGGGAGATTCCATAAAATATAAGTGATAAGATTTTATATGAAGGGTGCACGGGAAAAACAAGCTAAGTCAATTTTTGGCCAAATTAAAAAAAAAATAAAAAATAAAACAAAATTCTTGTTTTGTTTTATTTTATTTATTTTTTTTGCTCTGCTCTTTCACTCTGCTTTCGTGATCTGCATTTTTTGTATTTTTGAATTCTGTATTTGTATTTTAAATAATTTTTTTATCCAGTGTCTGACCTGTGCAAAACAATCTTGTTAATGCATCAAAAAAAAATATATATTTAAACAATTTGTAATTTACCAGTAATTTACTAACATTGATCATAAATCTCGAAAACAGGTCTTGTTTCGAAAACTGTAAAAAAAATTCTGTAAACTGTAATTTTTGCAACTTATAGACAAATTTTGAGAGTTTTGAGATATCACGCGGTTTTTGAAGGAAAATTTACCTAGGCAGTCACGTGACCATCACTGTCAAAAAATACACGTTTTGTATCGAATACTGCAAGAACACATTTCTAACACTCCTTTTGCACCGTCGTACTTTAAGCCTAGCTTAAGTTAAGTGTAGTCCAGACTGTGACTTTTTTCATCTGTATTGTCACAGTCTGAACCAAACTTAACTTAAGCTAGACTTAAAGTACGACGGCGCAAATGGGGGTTAACTCTGTTTTTTGCAACTTTTGAGCACAGTTTGACAATCAGAGACAAAATTGCTTGTCAAACCCACTTGGAGTAAGAAAATGACTGTTTTAAGCACATTTTTAGAATCCTCATTCAATTTTCTATCCAAAATTTGAGAAACATTACAAAATTTGATATAGTCGGGGAGAAAAGCGGTGTCAAAGTTTGAACTGCCAAAAATACAGTTCGAAAGGACAGTTAGGAACAAAATTGCCTGTGAAACCCACTTGGAGTGAGAAAATTACTGTTTTAAGCACATTTTTAGAATCCTCATTAAATTTTCTATCCAATATCCTGAGAAAGACTACAAAATTTGGTACAGTCAGGGAGAAAAGCGGTGTCAAAGTTTGAACTGTCAGAAACACAGTTTGAAAGGACAGTCATAGACAAAATCGCTTGTAAAACCCACTTGGAGTGAGAAAATGACTGTTTTAAGCACATTTTTAGAATCCTCATTAAATTTTCTATCCAATATCCTGAGAAACACTACAAAATTTGATATAGTCAGGGAGAAAAGCGGTGTCAAAGTTTGAACTGCCAAAAATACAGTTTGAAAGGACAGTCAGGAACAAAATTGCCTGTAAAACCCACTTGGAGTAAGAAAATTACTGTTTTAAGCACATTTTTAGAATCCTCATTAAATTTTCTATCCAATATCCTGAGAAAGATTACAAAATTTGGTACAGTCAGGGAGAAAAATGGTGTCAAAGTTTGAACTGGCAGAAACACAGTTTGAAAGGTCAGTCAGAAACAAAATTGCTTGTGAAACCCACTTGGAGTGAGAAAATGACTGTTTTAAGCACATTTTTAGAATCCTCATTCAATTTTCTATCCAATATCCTGAGAAACACTACAAAATTTGGTACAGTCAGGGAAAAAAATGGTGTCAAAGTTTGAACTGGCAGAAACACAGTTTGAAAGGACAGTCAAGGATAAAATCGCCTGTAAAACCCACTTGGAGTGAGAAAATGACTGTTTTAAGCACATTTTTAGAATCCTCATTAAATTTTCTATCTAATATCCTGAGAAACACTACAAAATTTGGTACAGTCAGGGAGAAAAGCGGTGTCAAAGTTTGAACTGTCAGAAATACAGTTCGAAAGGACAGTCAGGAACAAAATCACCTGTAAAACCCACTTGGAGTAAGAAAATTACTGTTTTAATCACATTTTTAGAATCCTCATTAAATTTCCTATCCAATATCTTAAGAAACATTACAAAATTTGGTATAGTCCGGGAGAAAAGCGGTGTCAAAATTTGAACTGCCAGAAACACAGTTTGAAAAGACAGTCAGGAACAAAATTGCCTGTAAAACCCACTTGGAGTAAGAAAATTACTGTTTTAACCACATTTTTAGAATCCTTATTAAATTTTCTATCCAATAACCTGAGAAACACTACAAAATTTGGTACAGTCAGGGAGAAAAATAGTGTCAAAGTTTGAACTGCCAGAAACACAGTTTGAAAAGACAGTCAAGGGTAAAATAGCTGGTAAAACCCACTTGGAGTAAAAAAATAACGGTTTTAAGCATATTTTTAGAATCCTCATTAAATTTTCTATGCAATAACCTGAGAAACACTACAAAATTTGGTACATAATGGTAATGTTATTAAAACTGTATAGATTACATACAAAAAAAAAACAGGAAAACGGTAGAAAACCTGGCAACATAATTAGTTCATTACTTCTCTGTAAATAATGCTATGTATAGAAAATAATAACTTTAAACATTAAAATCTAATTTGCTGTATTCAATCAAAACACTCATTTAGCCACGGTCTCTTAGGGAATCGAATACACACACACACAAATAGAAAATTGACCTGGGCAATCGCAATAATAAAATTATTTCCAGCCAAGAGATCAATATGTCCAGACCATAATAACAGAAAGAGTGGTTCCTTCGTTTGTTAAGGTCGGTAGCAGGAAAATATGGCACCAAAATTGTACTACATGGCAATCAGCCCCCCTTGCAGGGCCGTACTTATGGTGGCCAAAGCCATCGGTTTGGATTTGGACCTGGAACCGGTCGACAAAGAACATTTGAGAAGCGAGGAAATGTTGGAGGTTGTTAGAATTTGTAGGTTTTGTTAGTGTTGATCAGAGTTTTCTATTTGCCACAGCTAAATCCTCAGCATACGGTCCCCATTTTGGTCGATCCAGATGAGGACTTTACCATCTGGGACAGCCACGCAATCGCCATTTATCTGGTAGGACAGTACGGCTCTGATGATTCCCTCTATCCGAAAAATGACGTCAAGAAATGCGCCATCATCAATCAACGGTTGCAGTTTGACAACTTGTTGTTTGACAGATGCAAGGCTGCGTTTGTAAGTACTCACCATACATTTGAGTGCCCTTCCAATTGTATTCACCGAAATACAATATTGAAGAACTAAATTACAGGGTGTCCGTTTTTCAAGCCCCACCATTATTTGAAAAAATACTGACTGAATTGTGTTTTGTTGCATTTCAGTTGACTTGTTTATGAATTTGACAACTTTGGGTTACACTAGACAGTTTTAGCCACTGCATCAGTCGATTTTCATATTTTATCTACCAATTTTGACAGCTTCTACATCAAATTTTGACAGTTTCAGGTTCAAAATGACAAGTTTTAGTAGCAACAAGTACCATCGTTTCTAAATTTGACAACATTTGGATTAGTCTATTAAACAGTTTTATAGCTACTGCATCACTCGATTTTTATACTTTTATCTGTCAATTTTGATAGATTTTACGTAAAATTTTGACAGTTTGAGCTGTGAAATTATGGTTCTGACAATAACTCTTACTATACCATCGTTGATAATTTTCTTTCTAAATTTGACATCTTTGCGTTTAGACTATTAAACAGTTTTAGCCACTGCATCAGCCAAATTTTTATATGCCTGGCAATTTTGACAGCTTTTACGATAAATTTTGACATTTTCATGTTCAAAATGACAGTTCTGACAAATCTAAGTAGTAACAGATTGTTTCTAAGTTTGACAGCTTTGCATTTTGTCTATTATAGACAGTTCTCACCGCATCAGTCAATTTTCATATTTTAATTGCCAATTTTCACAGCTTCTACATCACATTTTGACAGTTTGAGCTTCAAAATGACAGTTTCTGACAAGTCTAATTTCTAACGTTCATAATTTTGTTTCTAAATTTGACACCTTTACGTTTAGACTATTAGAGAGAGGGTTTAGCCACTATTTCAGTCAATTTTTATATTTTATTTGTCAATTTTAAAGGATGCTACTTGAAATTTTGACAGTTGCGAGGGTGTGTCACATGCTCAGCCGTTTGAAAATGGCAACGATGTCACGTGGATAAATATCCGTCAAATGATTTTACAGAGAATCGTTGAGTTGTTATGATCTAATGACATAAAAAAGCACTATACAATCAGGTAAAGTCAAGGAAAAAAGTGGTCAAATTTGAACTGCCAGAAACACAGTTTGAAAAGACAGTCAGGGACAAAATCGCATGTAAAACCCACTTGGAGTGAGAAAATGACTGTTTTCAGCACATTTTTGGAATTCTCATTAAATTTTCTATCCAATAATGTGAAAAAACAATACAAAATTTGGTACAGTCAGGGAGAAAAGCGGTGTCAAAATTTGATGTCAGAAACCCAGTTTGAAAGGACAGTCAGGGACAAAATCGACTGTAAAACCTAGTTAGAGTGAGAAAATGGCTGTTTTGAGCACATTTTTGGAATCCTCATTAAATTTTCTATCCAATAACATGAAAAAACAATACAAAATTTGGTACAGTCAGGGAGAAAAGCGGTATCAAATTTGAACTGCCAGAAACACAGTTTGAAAAGACAGTCACGGACAAAATCGACTGTAAAACCCACTTGGAGTGAGAAAATGACTGTTTTCAGAACATTTTTGGAATCCTCATTGAATTTTCTATCCAATAATTTGAAAAAACATGAAAAAAAAAGCGGTGTCAAAATTTGATCTGTCAGAAACAATAAAGGACAGTTAGGGACAAAATCAAAAACCACTTAGGTACAGTCAGGGAGAAAAGCGGTGTCAAAATTTGATGTCAAAAACACAGTTTGAAAGGACAGTCAAGGACAAAATCGACTGTAAAACCTAGTTAGAGTGAGAAAATGGCTGTTTTGAGCACATTTTTGGAATCCTCATTAAATTTTCTATCCAATAACATGAAAAAACAATACAAAATTTGGTACAGTCAGGGAGAAAAGCGGTATCAAAATATGATCTGTCAGAAACACAGTTTGAAAGGACAGTCAGGGACAAAATCGACTGTAAAACCTACTTAGAGTGAGAAAATGACTGTTTTGAGCACATTTTTGGAATCCTCATTAAATTTTCTATCCAATAATTTGAAAAAACAATAAAAAATTTGGTACAGTCAGGGAGAAAAGCGGTGTCAAAATATGATCTGTCAGAAACACAGTTTGAAAGGACAGTCATGGACAAAATCGACTGTAAAACGTAGTTAGAGTGAGAAAATGGCTGTTTTGAGCAAATTTTTGGAATCCTCATTAAATTTACTATCCAATTAGATAAAAAAAACTCCAAAAATCAGGTAAAGTCAAAGAGAAAAGTGGTGTCAAATTTGAACTGCCAGAAACACAGTTTGAAAAGACAGTCACGGACAAAATCGACTGTAAAACCCACTTGGAGTGAGAAAATGACTGTTTTCAGAACATTTTTGGAATCCTCATTAAATTTCCTATCCAATAACATGAAAAAACAATACAAAATTTGGTACAGTCAGGGAGAAAAGCGGTGTCAAAATTTGATCTGTCAGAAAAAACACAGTTTGAAAGGACAGTCAGGACAAAATCGACTGTAAAACCTGAGAAAATGGCTGTTTTGAGTTCGTCATTAAATTTTCTATCCAATAAACTGAAAAACACTACAAAATTTGATAGAGTGAGAAAATGACTGTTTTGAGCACATTTTTGGAATCCTCATTAAATTTTCTATCCAATAATGTGAAAAAACATTACAAAATTTGGTACAGTCAGGGAGAAAAGCGGTATCAAAATATGATCTGTCAGAAACACAGTTTGAAAGGACAGTCAGGGACAAAATTGCCTGTAAAACCCAGTTAGAGTGAGAAAATGGCTGTTTTGAGCACATTTTTGGAATCCTCATTAAATTTTCTATCCAATAATGTGAAAAAACAATACAAAATTTGGTACAGTCAGGGAGAAAAGCGGTATCAAAATATGATCTGTCAGAAACACAGTTTGAAAGGACAGTCATGGACAAAATCGACTGTAAAACCTAGTTAGAGTGAGAAAATGGCTGTTTTGAGCACATTTTTGGAATCCTCATTAAATTTTCTATCCAATAACTTGAAAAAACAATACAAAATTTGGTACAGTCAGGGAGAAAAGCGGTGTCAAAATTTGATCTGTCAGAAACACAGTTTGAAAGGACAGTCAGGGACAAAATCGACTGTAAAACCCACTTAGAGTGAGAAAATGACTGTTTTGAGCACATTTTTGGAATCCTCATTAAATTTTCTATCCAATAATGTGAAAAAACAATACAAAATTTGGTACAGTCAGGGAGAAAAGCGGTGTCAAAATTTGACTGCCAGAAACACAGTTTGAAAAGACAGTCACGGACAAAATCGACTGTAAAACCCACTTGGAGTGAGAAAATGACTGTTTTCAGAACATTTTTGGAATCCTCATTAAATTTTCTATCCAATAACCTGAAAAAACAATACAAAATTTGGTACAGTCAGGGAGAAAAGCGGTGTCAAAATTTGATGTCAGTTTGAAAGGACAGTCACAAAATCGACTGTAAAACCTAGTTAGAGTGAGAAAATGGCTATTTTGAGCACATTTTTGGAAACCTACTCAAAATATGATCTGTCAGAAACACAGTAGAGAGTGAGAAAATGGCTGTTTTGAGCACATTTTTGGAATCGTCATTAAATTTTCTATCCAATAAACTGAAAAACACTACAAAATTTGATATAGTCAGGGAGAAAAGCGGTGTCAAAATTTGATGTCAGAAACACAGTTTGAAAGGACAGTCAGGGACAAAATCGACTGTAAAACCCACTTAGAGTGAGAAAATGACTGTTTTGAGCACATTTTTGGAATCCTCATTAAATTTTCTATCCAATAACATGAAAAAACAATACAAAATTTGGTACAGTCAGGGAGAAAAGCGGTATCAAAATATGATCTGTCAGAAACACAGTTTGAAAGGACGGTCAGGGACAAAATTGCCTGTAAAACCCACTTAGAGTGAGAAAATGACTGTTTTAAGCACATTTTTGAAATCGTCATTAAATTTTCTATCCAATAAATTGAAAAAACAAGACAAAATTTGGTACTCGGAACCCGCCATTGTCAGCTTCTTCATTCAACATTCTATCAACACTTCTCTTGAGAATTCCGTTCCCTGCCTTCAAGAATAGACCCCATGATGTCACCAAGCTCTCTTGAGGGCAAAGGACTGAGGTTCAGCAGGACATTTCTTCAAATAACTGATATATCTTCAGTGGTGGGGCATGAAAAACGGACACCCTGTATACAGTGTGTCTCAGGTAGTAGAAAACTACTTAGTTTCAGCTCTGTTGATATTGTGGGTAATTATTATTAATAAACATTTTTTTAACCAGCAACCAATCATGATGGGAGTCGAAGACGAAGTATCCGAAGAAGCCAAAGACAATCTGCTAGAATCGATGGGAGTAATGGAAATTTTCCTAAAAGACAAACCATGGATCGCTGGTGACGATTTGACTATAGCAGATTTGACCGTGCTGGCCCTAATTTCCACAGTGGAAGTGGTGGTTTTTCCCATCGATCCCGAGAGATTTCCTCGACTAGCTGATTGGTTTGAGAGGGCGAAGCAATTGCCGTACTTTGAGGAGTGCAACAAAGAAGCGTTGGAACAAGTCGCGGAGTTGGCTAAACACGAAACTCCCTTAATTTAGATTAGTTCAAATGTAGTGAAGTAAAATCAGCTTGTAACTTCTTATAAATCAAGTGGTTCATTAAGTATAGGTACGTAGAACAACAATTACACTGCTAAAAAGAAAATTACACCTTTATTACTTATTTATGAAGAACTTTTAACTTTTTGTCTTTTCAAAGCCCGTTCCTTGGCCTCCTCGTATAAAGAAGTCAATTTACCTTCCCTCGCTAGCAACTTGAGTATCTCCACTATCAAAGGCAAATAATTATGTTTCCGCCTAATATTTTCAATTTTATACTGCTGTCTCTTGTTTTCCTCCTCCTCAATAAGCAACTTCAAATTGGTTAATTCCTCCTGAAGATAATCATCCACGTTGCCTGCATCAATCTTCTTTTGAATCTCTTCTATGTTCCGTTCATACAACATTTTCTTGTCGCTAATAATAGCCATTAAATTGAAGTGAATTTCTCCTTCACTGTATCTCTTCATTCGTTTTTCAATGATGGGTTTTACCACACTAGTCCAGTCAGTGTCAGCTGGAACGGGACCCAAATCAATAGGACCGGCTTTCAAACCATCCAACTCGTACAAACGCCCATCAATAGGTACGTAACTGATGAAATGATAAGCGTCTTCCTGCTTTTTACTCATGCTGGGATCAAACTCAAATATCTGCTGTCTGGCAAACGAATTGTGTACGGAACTAATCACTTGTGAGTTACTGATAGTGAGACCTTTCATGTTGGCGTCAAATCCTTGACAAAACTCTTTCAAATCGGACAATGTTGGTCCAATTTTCACGTCGGGATGACGACAATTCAGCAGAACGCTTAAAATGGCCTGGGTGGCGCACGCGTTCTCAATCACCTGTTTGGCGAAAAAGATTTTATCCAAACGACTGTCCTGGACTATGGATCCGCTGGGATCTGTGGTGTCTTTGGTCCATTTAAACAGGAAAATCAAACCGTGGATAGGCCTGAAAATTATGCTAGATTTAGCTTGCAAAACTTTTTACAAGTGTGACAATACAGTTACTTTGTTTTACTTGTGATTGTCTTAATAATTATATCTAAGTAACTTGGGGTTAAGCTAGTTAACAAGATAAATAGTACTAGTGAATCTGAAACACACCTAACCTAACCTAACCAAACAAACTGTAGCTAATTGAGCTAAACAGAGCAAATAATTTGAACTAACCCTAAAAAATAAGAGTTTAATTCAAGGGCTCAATAATGATGTGTTTTTGGGATTATAAAAAAGTTATAACTGAAAAAATACAGAGTTAAAAATGGTACATCACTGCGATTTGACAAAAAATTGGTGGTGGTTTTGTAAATGACTTGCAATTGAACTGTCAAGTCAATTTTCAGGGTTTTTAATAATTTTTGTTTATTTCTAGCCACAAACATCAACTAAATATTGTCAACTTTCATGTTTCTTGGCAAATTTTTACATTTCCAGCTTAGAAAGTTGATGAAAACATTGAAAATGACTGTAAATTGAACTATTAAGTTAATTTTCAGATTTCTGGTTAATGTTGCTACATTTCTAGTCACAAAAATCAACTAAATATTGGCCTTTTCAGTCCGCTTTCATGTTTCTTAAGATTTTCACATTTCTAGCTTACAAAATTGCTGAAAACTTTGAAAATGACTAGATTTCTTAATAAGGTTTCCACGATTTTGGCTTAAAAATTTGCTGAAAACTGAAAATTACTAGAAATTGAACTTTTTTGTCACTTTTCGGATTTCTTAATAATGTTTCCACGGTTTTGGCTTAAAAATTTGCTGAAAACTTGGAAAATGACTAGAAATTGAACTATTTAGTCAATTTTCAGATTTCTTAATAAGGTTTCCATGATTTTGGCTTAAAAATTTGCTGAAAACTTTGAAAGTGACTAGAAATTGAAATATTTAGCCAATTTTCAGATTTCTTAATAATGTTTCCACGATTTTGGCTTAAAAATTTGCTGAAAACCAAAAATTACTAGAAATTGAACTATTTAGTCAATTTTCAGATTTCTTAATAAGGTTTCCACAATTTTGGCTTAAAAATTTGCTGAAAACTGAAAATTACTAGAAATTGAACTTTTTTGTCACTTTTCGGATTTCTTAATAATGTTTCCACGGTTTTGGCTTAAAAATTTGCTGAAAACTTGGAAAATGACTAGAAATTGAACTATTTAGTCAATTTTCAGATTTCTTAATAAGGTTTCCATGATTTTGGCTTAAAAATTTGCTGAAAACTGAAAATTACTAGAAATTGAACTATTTAGCCAATTTTCAGATTTCTTTAATAATGTTTCCACATTTTGGCTTAAAAATTCGCTGAAACTTTGAAAGTGACTAGAAATTGAAATATTTAGTCAATTTTCAGATTTCTTAATAGATTTTCCACGATTTTGGCTTAAAAATTTGCTGAAAACCAAAAATTACTAGAAATTGAACTATTTAGTCAATTTTCAGATTTCTTAATAATGTTTCCACATTTCTGGCTTAAAAATTTGCTGAAAACCAAAAATGACTTTGAACTATTTAGTCAATTTTCAGATTTCTTAATATGGTTTCCACAATTTTGGCTTAAAAATTTAACTTTTTACAAGTTTACAGTCAATTTTAATAATTATATCTAAGTAACTTGTTTAGTTAACAAGAAATAGTTTCTAAAACACACCTAACCTAACCTAACCATGTAGCTTCTAAACCACAAACCCCATTTTAATTCAAGGGCTCTAATGAATTATGAAAAAATACAGAGTTAAAAATGGCACATCACTGTTTGACAAAAAATTGGTGGTGGTTTTGTAAACGACTTTTGAACTGTCAGTCAATTTTCATGTTTTCTAGACAAATTATTGTCACATTTCTAGGTTTTTACTTACAAAGTTGATGAAAACATTGAAAATTACTGAAATTGAACTATTTAGTCAATTTTCAGAGTTCTGGTTAATGTTTCTACATTTCTAGTCACAAAAATCAACTAAATATTGTTCCTTTTCAGTCAACTTTCATGTTTCTTAAGATTTTCCCATTTCTAGTTTACAAAATTGCTAAAACTTTACAAACTTTCATTGCTTAATTGAAGATTTCCACATTTCTAGCTTAAAAGTTGATGAAAACTTGAAAATGACTATAAATTGAACTATTTAATCAATTTTCCAGGTTTGGAAAAAGTTTTCTACATCTTCAAACCACAAAATTCGACTAAATATGCCGTATGGTCCTTTTTAGTCAATATTCATGTTTCTTGACAAATTATTACATTTCTACCTTACAAAACTGCTGAAAACTTTGAAAATGACTAGAAATTGAACTATTTAGCCAATTTTCAGATTTCTTAATAATGTTTCCACGATTTTGGCTTAAAAATTTGCTGAAAACCAAAAATGACTAGAAATTGAACTATTTAGTCAATTTTCAGATTTCTTAATAAGGTTTCCACGATTTTGGCTTAAAAATTTGCTGAAAACTGAAAATGACTAGAAATTGAACTATTTAGCCAATTTTCAGATTTCTTAATAATGTTTCCATGATTTTGGCTTAAAAATTTGCTGAAAACTTTGAAAGTGACTAGAAATTGAACTATTTAGCCAATTTTCAGATTTCTTAATAATGTTTCCACGATTTTGGCTTAAAAATTTGCTGAAAACTTTGAAAGTGACTAGAAATTGAACTATTTAGCCAATTTTCAGATTTCTTAATAATGTTTCCACGATTTTGGCTTAAAAATTTGCTGAAAACTTTGAAAGTGACTAGAAATTGAACTATTTAGCCAATTTTCAGATTTCTTAATAATGTTTCCACAATGATTTTGGCTTAAAAATTTGCTGAAAACTTTGAAAATGACTAGAAATAGAACTATTTAGTCAATTTTCAGATTTCTTAATAAAATTTCCACGATTTTGGCTTAAAAAATTGCTGAAAACTTTGAAAGTGACTAGAAATTGAACTATTTAGCCAATTTTCAGATTTCTTAATAATGTTTCCATGATTTTGGCTTAAAAATTTGCTGAAAACCAAAAATGACTAGAAATTGAACTATTTAGTCAATTTTCAGATTTCTTAATAAGGTTTCCTCAATTTTGGCTTCAAAATTCGCTCAAAACTTTGAAAGTGACTAGAAATTGAAATATTTAGCCAATTTTTAGATTTCTTAATAATGTTTCCATGATTTTGGCTTAAAAATTTGCTGAAAACTAGAAATTGAACTATTTAGTCAATTTTCAGATTTCTTAATAAGGTTTCCACAATTTTGGCTTAAAAATTTGCTGAAAACTAAAAATTACTAGAAATTGAACTTTTTTGTCACTTTTCAGATTTCTTAATAATGTTTCCACGGTTTTGGCTTAAAAATTTGCTGAAAACCAAAAATGACTAGAAATTGAACTATTTAGTCAATTTTCAGATTTCTTAATAAGGTTTCCACGATTTTGGCTTAAAAATTTGCTGAAAACTGAAAATTACTAGAAATTGAACTTTTTAGTCACTTTTCGGATTTCTTAATAATGTTTCCACGGTTTTGGCTTAAAAATTTGCTGAAAACTTGGAAAATGACTAGAAATTGAACTATTTAGTCAATTTTCAGATTTCTTAATAATGTTTCCACAATTTTGGCTTAAAAATTTGCTGAAAACTTTGAAAATGACTAGAAATTGAACTATTTAGATCAATTTTCAATTTTCAGATTTCTTAATAGGGTTTCCACAATTTTGGCTTCAAAATTCGCTCAAAACTTTGAAAGTGACTAGAAATTGAAATATTTAGCCAATTTTTAGATTTCTTAATAATGTTTCCATGATTTTGGCTTAAAAATTTGCTGAAAACTAAAAATTACTAGAAATTGAACTATTTAGCCAATTTTCAGATTTCTTAAAAATTTTTCCACATTTTTAAGCTTAAAAAATTGCTGAAAACTAAAATGCCTATAAATGAACTCCTTTGCAGTCAACTTTCATGTTTCTTAACAAGATTTTCACATTTCTAGCTTAAAAATTTGCTGAAAACTTTGAAAGTGACTAGAAATTGAACTATTTAGCCAATTTTCAGATTTCTTAATAATGTTTCCACGATTTTGGCTTAAAAATTTGCTGAAAACCAAAAATGACTAGAAATTGAACTATTTAGTCAATTTTCAGATTTCTTAATAATGTTTTCACGATTTTGGCTTAAAAATTTGCTGAAAACTGAAAATTGGAATTGAACTTTTTTGTCACTTTTCGGATTTCTTAATAGATTTTCACATTTCTAGCTTACAAAATTGCTGAAAACTTTGAAAATGACTAGAAATTGAACTATTTAGTCAATTTTCAGGGTTTTGAATAGTTTTTCTACATCTTTAAGTCACAAAAATTGACTAAATATGCCATATGATCCTTTGCAGTCAACATTCATGTTTCTTGACAGATTTTCACATTTCTAGCTTACAAAATTGCTGAAAACTTTGAAAATGACTAGAAATTGAACTATTTAGTCAATTTTCAGGGTTTTGAATAATTTTTCTACATCTTCAAACCACAAAAATTCGACTAAATATGCCATATGGTCCTTTTCAGTCAACATTCATGTTTCTTGACAGATTTTCACATTTCTAGCTTACAAAATTGCTGAAAACTTTGAAAATGACTAGAAATTGAACTATTTAGTCAATTTTCAGAGTTTTGAATAGTTTCAGTTTACATCTTCAAAGCACAAAAATTGACTTATGCTGGATTAGACAAAATCCATGTTTCCTGACAAATTTGCACATTTCTAGCTTACAAAATTGCTGAAAACTTTGTAAATAACTAAAAATTGAACTATTTAGTCAATTTTCAGAATTTCTGGCTAATGTTTCTACATTTCTAGATTAAAAATTTGCTAAAAACTTTGAAAATGACGAATAATTTAGAAAAAAAAAAAGATTCCATTCTAAACCCTAGTTACTTTAGGCTACTCTGTCTGTCATAGTCTCTGATTATGTGGGAAACACTCAGGATGTTTCAGGTTTTTTTTTGGAATCACTAACTCCCCAAATAACAGAGATACACTCTATTGAACCTACATTTTGGAGTTACTGAAGTACTTGAGTGCATCACAGACAGTTTTCAGCCTGTAACTCCCTTAAATGACCCTTTAGGGCAACATTACTTGAAAGCATTCTCATAGAGCGTGAAATTCCCTACAACTCTCTAATTTACATTTTTGCTGTAACTCCTCAAATATCGGAGCTACGCTTTGTTAAACCTACACTATGAAGTTGTGGAAGCATTTGAGTCCAAACAAGTAAACTCAGTGCACATTTTAAATAGAAGAAACATGTAATAAACCAAAGTATAATGAATATATGTATTATTAGATAATCATAAGGAAAATACAGAAACTTACTAAAATAAGTGAGAAAATAGTAGTGTTATAGTAATTAAGAAAATGGGTAAATATGATAGACAAAGTCATGAAAAAGTAAAACCATGTGAAACAAATAAGTAAGGCTAATATATAAATATATTTAAGAAAAAAGTGAAAAATTTTAAAAAAATTAAGGAAAGCAAGAGTTTGTAGGTAGGTTTGTATAGACCCAAACAAAAGTAAGTAATACACAAAACAGTGTATTTACTAATTGGTAGAAAGACAGATCACACCAAACATTTCAGTGAAATAAGTGACAAAATAGGCATTAAAAAAGCAAGATCAATTTTAAAAAGAACAGAGTAATAATTCAAAATTAATAGAAGAAAAAATCAACTAATGGCTGCTAAAGAAAGGCACTAAAGGAGGCTAGAAAAACAGTAAATAATTCAAATAAAAAGTATACAGAAGAAAAAGAACTTTTACAAGGGTTTTAAAATACCTAAAATTCAAATTAGTTTCTTCAATTTTGTTTCTAACCTAACCTAACATACAATGATGACAAATCAGAGGAATAGAAACCCCATCAACTATCTCCACTTTTGGCACTTTTACTACCTGTTTTAACCTTTTCAAATTTTACTTTAACTGAATGCAACAAATGAATTTGAGCACTTTTATTTTCATTCAATCCTAACCGATTTCATCATATTGGAGACCACAAAAATATCAGTGTACAGAACTTTGATGCTTACTTTTAACTCGAATTGACCTTAAGAATAAGTAAATAACTCTACAAAACACTCACTTTAAACTGTCGAACTGTTGATCATCCAAACTCCACAACTCCTCCACTTGGACACCCTTACACCCTAAATAATATTTATTCGTTAACGGAAAATTACCAGTTAATGGAAATAACTCACCAAATTTGCGGATAAGTTCGGAAAAGACTCCAGGGTCGCTCTCAATCAGGCACCAGTCTCCTGCTTTATCACCCATTTCGGCTTCTGGCTGAAATAAAACCGGAGCGGTTTTTTGATAAATGAACTAGGCGACAATCAAATCTTCCGAATTTATAGGCAATTTTGAGTCTTTTGTTTGGTTTTTGTGCTTTTGTTTGGATGGAATTTAAAAATAAACCATACAAAACACTGATTTAACCTCAAAAAAAGTCATGCTCCGGTTTTCAAGTTTAAGTGACAGTTTTGACAGTAATGACAGTGGCATGTAGCGCCTCTTCAATAGTTTTATTACATCTCTCTTTTTAAACACGCTTTATATGTAACGGAAAGAGATGCAAAGAGTTAGTGGTTAAAGATAAAAGTCTCAAGGTCACCTTCACCATCCTACTTAGGAAAACAAATGAGTTCTGGTCTACGTCAGCCCATTCGTCGTTTCAGTCTTTCGCACACTGGGATAAATCCGTTTGTTGTCGTGGTATTTCAGTCGGGCCGACGTGCAGAATTTGAAACTGTCAGATTTGCTAGGGGCTAGAGATAGAATGCTCAAAAAAAATAAAGTTTAAAAAGTGGAAGGTGTTTAAACCTCTTTTGCAGTGTATTTCGGGGTTATTTATTTATTTTTGACTTAAAAAATTGTTTTTATTCTCGAAAAGTGACCCTTTGTGAATATAACTTTTATTTGGAGCCCATTTTCAGGTATATTTTTTTATTTTACTTTAAATAGTATTACTTATGAATATGTAGATTTGTTCAAGTTAGTAAAAGGGTTTTTGGCCTTTTGCCCAGCTTTTTTGGGAAATTATTAGTAGTTGGGTCATATCAAGGGGACTCATAGGCAACCTTTTGCACTTTTGATTTTTTAAACTTATTAATACTATTCCAGATACTATTATATTTAGGCTCCAAATTACAGACATGCAGCTTCTAGAACTAGAACTTTCTAAGTTGATCAGAAGGAAGAAAGTTGTTCACAAATTTAATTTTTATAATCGTTTTGAAGTGAACTTTCAGTAATCTGACCTGTGGTACATTTACTACTACACACCATTCTCATTTAAAAATAATGTAATTGCCCTGATAAATTGATAAATATTTGACTCCAAACCTAACATAATGGTCTTATCAATAAATGATACCTATTTCTGCTGATATCAGTTTGTTATTACAACACTGAAAAACAAGGCAGGGCACAGCAATGCCAGAATGTTTTTACTGTTACTGATCCTTATTATTGCTTTTAAATGTTGATTTTTAATAATAAAATAAAAATTGGGAATAATAAGTGAATTGATAAGCTGATCATTTAAGTGTCCTCTGGATTATACAGGACTTTGCTAGTGTGATTTGTTTTCTTCTTGAATTTATAACTAGGACTATTTGGAAATTATAAAATTCCCAGTAAATATGTTTCTTGGAGGAACCACATTGTACTGTGAATTACAATGGAAGTTGTATTTAAGGTTCCATGGAGCTAAATTTCACAGTTGGGGCGTTAAGGAACACTTTAATATGTTGCTTGTGTCACGTGACAGCTGTCTTAACTGTCAAAACTCTCTCACCACTACCCTGAAAATATAAAATGCCAAATAGATGTGTTTCTTTGAGGAATTGCACTGTAAAATGTGTTTACAGCTCTATGGCGCTAAACTTGACAGTTCTGACGTTAAGGAACGCTTTTACACTTTTCTGACGTCACGTGACAGCTGTCATAACTGTAAAAACTCGTCCAACAGTGACCTGAAACTATAAAGTTACAAATAGTTGCTTATTTGAGGAATTACACCGGAAGATGTGTTTGAAGCTCCATGGAGCCAAGTTTGACAGTTGGAATGTTAAGGAACACTTTAATACGTTGTTTGCGTCACGTGACAGCTGTCATAACTGTCAAAACTCACTCACCAGTGACCTGAAAATACAATATACAAAATAGATGTGTTTCTTTAAGGAATAAGGAATTGCACTGTAAGTTGTGTTTACAGCTCCATGGTACCAAACTTAACAGTTGGGACATTAAGAAACACTTTAATACGTGGTTTAAGTCACGTGACAGCTGTCATAACTGTTAAAACTTGTCCAACAGTGACCTAACACTATAAAATTACAATTAGTTTCTTATTTGAGGAATTGCACTGGAAGTGGTGTTTAAAGCCCCATGAAGCCAAATTTGACAGTTCCGACGTTAAGGAACACTTTAACTCGTTTCTTACGTCAGCAGCTGTCATAACTGTCAAAACTCGCTCACCAGTACCCTGAAGATATAAAATGCCAAATAGATGTGTTTCTTTGAGGAATTGCACTGTAAAATGTGTTTACAGCTCTATGGCGCTAAACTTGACAGTTCTGACGTTAAGGAACGCTTTTACACTTTTCTGACGTCACGTGACAGCTGTCATAACTGTAAAAACTCGTCCAACAGTGACCTGAAACTATAAAATTACAAATAGTTGCTTATTTGAGGAATTACACCGGAAGATGTGTTTGAAGCTCCATGGAGCCAAGTTTGACAGTTGGAACGTTAAGGAACACTTTAATACGTTGTTTGCGTCACGTGACAGCTGTCATAACTGTTAAAACTCACTCACCAGTGACCTGAAAATAGAAAATGTTAAATGGACGATGAGATGATGTTAAGGAATGCTTTTAGACTTACCTACGTCATTAACACTATAAAATTACAATTAGTTTCTTATTTGAGGAATTGCACTGGAAGTTGTGTTTAAAGCCCCATGAAGCCAGATTTGACAGTTCCGACGTTAAGGAACACTTTAACTCGTTTCTTACGTCACGTGACAGCTGTCATAACTGTCAAAACTCGCTCATCAGTACCCTGAAGATATAAAATGCCAAATAGATGTGTTTCTTTCAGGAATTGCACTGTAAAATGTTATTACAGCTCTATGGCGCTAAACTTGACAGTTATGACGTTAAGGAACGCTTTTACACTTTTCTGACGTCACGTGACAGCTGTCATAACTGTTAAAACTCGTTCACCAGTGACCTGAAACTATAAAGCTACAAATAGTTGCTTATTTGTGGAATTACACCGGAAGATGTGTTTGAAGCTCCATGGAGCCAAATTTGACTTGTTGGTTTGATTTGTTGGTACGTTAAGGAACACTTTAATACGTTGTTTGCGTCACGTGACAGCTGTCATAACTGTCAAAACTCACTTACCAGTGAACCTGAAAATACAATATACAAAATAGATGTGTTTCTTTAAGGAATAAGGAATTGCACTGTAAGTGGTGTTTACAGCTCCATGGTACCAAACTTAACAGTTGGGACATTAAGAAACACTTTAATACGTTGTTTGCGTCACGTGACAGCTGTCATAACTGTTAAAACTCACTCACCAGTGACCTGAAAATAGAAAATGTTAAATAGACGATGAGATGATGTTAAGGAATGCTTTTAGACTTACCTACGTCATTTAAGCAAAGTGATACAACTACAATTTTGGATTGGTAATTTTGCCTAACAGCTGCGTGATTTTTGACAGCTGTCAGGGGAAGGTAAAAAACAAGTGTCAAGTGTCTGTTAAATTTAACTCTATGGAGCAATAAGTAAAACTTGCAATGCGATTGATCAAAGAAATACAACTAATCTGTGTATTCTAGTTGTATGTTAACGCTGAAGCAGTTTTGACAGTTGACAGTTGTCAGGTGAAATAAGAAACATATCAAAGTCTTATTTAGCCTCACAAAAGTCAAATTTGGGGCTCTACTGAAGTGTAAAAACAAGCTACAGCTGTTTTGCATTTTTGATAATTTTAATAGTTATAACAAGTGTCACCTGACCCACGCTATAAAGTGTCATAACTGTCAAATTTAACTTTACAGTGTTAGGAATAACAATATGGTGGAAGAGGTGTTTTAATTTTATTTCAAAGATAATTTCTAGAGAAACCGTGCAATCAGACTGTTGGTCAAATCATTTCCATAGAAATTATCCTAAGAATTAATTTTGCGGGAGGTGAATGTACCGGCCCTTAATAGTTGGTTCTTAAAAATGTATTTCACAAATATTTGTTCCTACAGGTTAAAGATAATTTCTTAAAAATGTCCAAAACATTGGACTAGTCACTCCAATCTTATGTGGGAATTTGTAATTGATCCACACAGATCAAACAATTCACTTTCTATGCCACCAGAGGGCATCTTTGACAACACACAGTTTTGATATGAACAAAGGAGCTTTAAAAAATTATTAGTTGCTGAACATTAATTATGTACTATATATTTTAATTTTAGAAATATTGGAAATGTTTTGTCATGCCAGTTTGATTCCAAACATTTTGAAAACATTCAGTTTTCACGACTGAATACAAAAATACTATATGAAAGCTGTTCTAGTCTAGGAAATCAACATTCTAACTATCAAATTAAAGAAAGAAGTAGTAGTCCATATTTTCCAGTGGAGTCGCAAGAGTACGAAAGGAAGGAAATGAGAAACAGTCTTCTCCACAATACTTTATTATGACCTAGATGGTAAGGTCTGCTCAACAAGTTTCGGTCACATAAATGACCATCTTCAGGAGCTACAAAGATAACCTACTTAACTTGGTGTACCAGAAGTTAAATGTTAAAAAACGAGAAACGTACCTCAAATCAGTTGATTAATGTGACTACTGTCTTTTTACAAGGGGAGAGACAGAGAGACCCATGTTATAACGAATTGGGTGAATTTAACATAGGTTAAATAGGTGAATTTACCTATTTGACAGTTTTTTAACATCTCGTTTTTTAACATTTAACTTCTGGTACACCAAGTTAAGTAGGGTTATTCTTGTAGCTCCTGAAGATGGTCATTTATGTGACCGAAACTTGTTGAGCAGACCTTACCATCTAGGTCATAATAAAGTTTTGTGGAGAAGACTGTTTGTCATTTCCTTCCTTTCGAATCAAATTAAAATTTGGTATCCTAAAATGTTGGATAAAGCAAAATTTTGCTTGTACTGCCGTATTATTTGATGAATTTACATTAAAAAAGAGCTTAACCTGTACTATGTTAAGCCTCCTCTGCTAGTAAGTTGTGTCATCATTGAAAATAACGTATTAAAACCTTGTTGGAAATAATGCTGAGGTGACACAGTTTTGATTCCAATAAGAATACGTCTTTCGTATGGATTTCCTGGCAATACACTGTTTTAAAAAAATTAGTATCCTATTTTAGTTTCTAAGCTTTTCACCGGAAGAACGTTGCCAGAGATAGTTGAACCAATTCTTTAACTGGAGACTGTCTTGTTACAGAGGAATCTTTTCCAGAATGTCACGTGAACGATCGAGCCGAAGATTCTACCGCGGAGAATCCTATTCAAACCTTTTGGCATGCATGGACAGAGGCATGACCGCGGAAGAACAAAACCGGTGGACGTTCGAGGTGGCGTGGGAAGCGGCTAATAAAGTGGGAGGAATCTACACGGTGATCCGGTCAAAGGCTTACGTTTCAACTGAAGAGATGGGCGATCAATATTGCCTTATCGGACCGTATAAAGAGCAATGCGCCAGGACTGAAGTTGAAGAAGGTCCGTTATCATCAAACACTTTAAACAAAGCGGTTGAAGCGTGTAGAAATAAAGGATACAAGGTTGTTTATGTAACTTTTTCAAGTAATTGCGAATTAACTGGTTGTTGATGTGACACAGGTCGTTACGGGGAGATGGTTGGTAGATGGAAATCCTCAAATTATTCTCTTTGATATTGGTAGTGGAGCGTGGAAATTAGACGAGTTTAAGCAGGAGTTATGGGATAAAACTAATATCGGAGTACCTCACTTGGATATTGAGGCGAACGATGCCATAATTTTGGGTTATATGGTGGCCGATTTTATTGCAGAGGTGCGCAAAATTTGCTTTTTGAACTGGATTTTTTTAGTTAGATTGACTTTAGTTTTAGACAAGCGGCGGAACACGACGGCGATCATTCGGCGCCCAAAATTGTGGTGCACTTCCACGAGTGGCAAGCTGGCGTAGGTCTGATTGCTATTCGCACTAAACATATCCACGTGGCTACTGTTTTCACCACTCACGCCACTTTATTGGGCCGGTATTTGTGTGCTGGCAACACAGATTTTTATAATAATTTAGACAAGGTAGGTAGTCGTCGGTATTAATTCGGCCGTTGTACGTCATCAGCGAGTTTATAAAAAAAATTCCAGTACGGCCCTGGTTTCAGGCTTCAATTTACTAGCATCAGTGAAAGTTTCAGGTCCGTACCTGCCCAAATACCCAAACTAGTTAGGCCAAATCAATTGTGTTTCTTGTCAATTGAGTTTTCTGCTGTTTTCTGTTTTGGTTATTCCAGTTTAACGAAAACCAGCATTTTTTATAAAAAAATTCAGTACGGCACTGGTTTCAGGGTTCAATTTACTAGCATCAGTAAAAGATTTCAGGTCCGTACCTGCCCAAATACCCAAACTATAGGCCAAATTGAGTTTCTTGTCAGTTGAGTGTGTTTTCTGCTGTTTTCTGTTTGGTTATTCCAGTTTAACGAAAACCAGCATTTTTTTATAAAAAAGCTTCCAGTACGGCCCCTGGTTTCTGGGTTCAATTTTCTAGCATCAGTGAAAGATTTCAGGTCCGTACCTGCCCAAATACCCAAAATTATAGACAAAACTGTGTTTTCAAGTCAAATGAGTGTGTTTTTCTGCTATTTGTCTGTTTGGTTATTCCAGTTTAACGAAAACCAGCATTTTCTATAAAAAAAAATTCCAGTACGGCCCTGGTTTCTGGGTTCAATTTTACTAGCATCAGTAAAAGACTTTCAGGTCCGTATCTGCCCAAATACCCAAACTATAGACCAAACTGTGTTTCATTGTCAGTTGAGTGTTTTTCTGCTGTTTCCTGTTTGGTTATTCCAGTTTAACGAAAACCAGCATTTTTATAAAAAAACATATCCAGTACTCGCCCTGCTTCATGGTTTCAGGGTTTACTACTAGCATTAGTGAAAGATTTCAGGTCCGTACCTGCCCCAATACCCAAACTAAAGTCCAAGCTGTGTTTCTTGTCAATTGAGTTGTTTTCTGTTTGGTTATTCCAGTTAACAAAAACCAGCATTTTTTTATAAAAAAATTCAGTAAGGCATGGGTTTCAGGGTCAATTTACTAGCATCAGTGACTTCAGGCCGTACCTGCCCAAATTACCACAAATTATAGGCCAAATTGTGTTTCATGTCAATGAGTGGTTTTCTGTTTGGTTATTCCAGTTAAACAAAAACCAGCATTTTTTATAAAAAAACTTCCAGTCCGGCCCTGGTTTCTAGGTTTAATTTACTAGCATTAGTGAAAGATTTCAGGTCCGTATCTGCCCAAATACCCAAACGGTAGGCCAAGCTGTGTTTCTTGTCAATTGAGTGTTTTCTGCTGTTTTCTGTTTGGTTATTCCAGTTAAACGAAAACCAGCATTTTTTATAAAAAAACTTTTAGTCCGGCCCTGGTTTCTAGGTTTAATTTACTAGCATTAGTGAAAGATTTCAGGTCCGTACCTGCCCCAATACCGAAACTATAGGCCAAGCTGTGTTTCTTGTCAGTTGAGTGTGTTTTTTGCTGTTTTCTGTTTGGTTATTCCAGTTTAACAAAAACCAGCATTTTTTATAAAAAAACTTCCAGTACGGCTCTGGTATCTGGGTTCAATTTTCTAGCATCAGTGAAAGATTTCAGGTCCGTACCTGCCCCAATACCGAAACTATAGGCCAAGCTGTGTTTCTTGTCAATTGAGTGTGTTTTCTGCGGTTGTCTGTTTGGTTATTCCAATTAAACGAAAACCAGCATTTTTTATAAAAAAGCTTCCAGTACGGCCCTGGTTTCTGGGTTCAATTTACTAGCATCAGTGAAAGATTTCAGGTCCGTATTCTGCCCCAAATACCCAAACTATAGGCCAAGCTGTGTTTCCAAGTCAATTGAGTGTGTTTTTCTGTTTGGTTATTCCAGTTTAACGAAAACCAGCATTTTTCATAAAAAATTTCCATTACGGCCCTGGTTTCAAGGTTCAATTTACTAGCATCAGTGAAATTTCAGGTCCGTATCTGCCCAAATACCCAAAACTATAGGCCAAGCTGTGTTTCCAAGTCATGTTGAGTGTGTTTTCTGCTGTTTTCGGTTTGTATTCCAGTTTAACGAAAACCAGCATTTTTTTATGAAAAAATCTTCAGTACGGCCCTGGTTTCTGGTTCAATTTACTAGCATCAGTGAATTTCAGGTCCGTACCTGCCCAAATACCCAAACTGTAGGCCAAATTTAGTTTCTTGTCAGTTGAGTGTGTTTTCTGTTTGGTTATTCCAGTTAAACGAAAACCAGCATTTTTTATAAAAAAACAGTACGGCTCTGGTATCTGGGTTCAATTACTAGCATCAGTGAAAGTTTCAGGTCCGTACCTGCCCAAATACCCAAACTATAGGCCAAGCTGTGTTTCTTGTCAATTGAGGGTTTTCTGTGTTTCTGTTTGGTACTTCAGTTAAAGGAAACCAGGCATTTTTTATAAAAAGCTTCCAGTACGGCCCTGGTTTCTGGGTTCAATTTACTAGCATCAGTGATTTTCAGGTCCGTACCTGCCCAAATACCAAAATTATAGGCGAAACTGTGTTTCAAGTCAAATGAGTGTGTTTTCTGCTATTTTCTGTTTGGTTATTCCAGTTTAACGAAAACCAGCATTTTTTATAAAAAAACTTCCAGTACGGCCCTGGTTTCAGGGTTCAATTTACTAGCATCAGTGACTTTCAGGTTCGTATCTGCCCAAATACCCAAACGGTAGCCCAAGCTGCGTTTCTTGTCAGTTCAGTGTGTTTTCTGTTTGGTTATTCCAGTTAAACAAAATCCAGCATTTTTTATAAAAAACTTCCAGTCCGGCCCTGGTTTCTAGGTTTAATTTACTAGCATCAGTGAAACATTTCAGGTCCGTACCTACCCAAATACCCAAACTGTAGGCCAAATTGTGTTTCATGTCAATTATTGAGTGTGTTTTCTGCTGTTGTCTGTTTGGTTATTCCAGTTAAACGAAAACCAGCATTTTTTATAAAAAGCTTCCAGTACGGCCCTGGTTTCTGGGTTCAATTTACTAGCATCAGTGATTTTCAGGTCCGTACCTGCCCAAATACCCAAACTGTAGGCCAAATTTAGTTTCTTGTCAGTTGAGTGTGTTTTCTGTTTGGTTATTCCAGTTAAACGAAAACCAGCATTTTTTATAAAAAAACAGTACGGCTCTGGTATCTGGGTTCAATTACTAGCATCAGTGAAAGTTTCAGGTCCGTACCTGCCCAAATACCCAAACTAGAGGACAAATTGTGTTTCATGTCAATTGAGTGTGTTTTCTGCGGTTGTCTGTTTGGTTATTCCAGTTAAACGAAAACCAACATTTTGTATAAAAAGCTTCCAGTACGGCCCTGGTTTCTGGGTTCAGTTTACTAGCATCAGTGACTTTCAGGTCCGTACCTGCCCAAATACCAAAATTATAGGCGAAACTGTGTTTCAAGTCAATTGAGTGTGTTTTTTGCTGTTTTCTGTTTGGTTATTCCAATTTAACGAAAACCAGCATTTTTTATAAAAAACTCCCAGTCCGGCCCTGGTTTCAGGGTTCAATTTACTAGCATAAGTGAAAGATTTCAGGTCCGTACCTGCCCAAATACCCAAACTATAGGCCAAACTGTGTTTCATGTCAGTTGAGTGTGTATTCTGCTGTGTTCTGTTTGGTTATTCCAGTTTAACGAAAACCAGCATTTTTTATAAAAAACTTCCAGTCCGGCCCTGGTTTCTGGGTTCAATTTACTAGCATCAGTGAGAGTTTCAGGTCCGTACCTGCCCAAATACCCCAGCTATAGGCCAAACTGTGTTTCATGTCAGTTGAGTGTGTTTTCTGTTTGGTTATTCCAGTTTAACGAAAATCAGCATTTTTTATGAAAAATTTATTAATATTTGAGATATTTAGAAAAAAAGCGTTTTTTTGGATTTCCGAATTTATTCATTTTTGAAATTCATATCAAAAAACGAAAAATACTCTCTCATGGCACCTTTTTGAGCTCTACAAGATGGTGTTTATGAATATAAGTCAGTGACAAAACGGCGACAGTCACAGCAAAACAGACACCANNGNCATTACGGNGANGGCCANCATACTGTGCTANGNACACCCNTTATTNAGGGNAANTCCNNTTNGGTAAGTTTCCCNGNGCAGGTCATAAGTNCTNTCGGNGCCACCNCACCACTANAACCATAGAGCAANTNNACNTNGGTTNCCCGAAANGCCAGTATCNNGGNGGNNGTCCTAGGCNGCTAGGCTGTCTGNNGTNNTAGATNNATNCGNGCGNNTTGNTAAAACACCTTTAAAGATGGNCTNTTAGNTATNAAGCCCAANNTNGAGACNNTTGTTNANCTCCCGNNGCTGNTGGNTGCTGACTACGANGGGTANTGNCNCNACTNACCCGNTTTATAATGACACAGNNAAATNNATNANANGNCGCACNAGTTTGTTAGCCATACNGCTTTAGTTATTCCNNTAGCCGGATGNATCCAGNTATTTCACCNNNGCCTCTNNNCGNNGNTCTTNAGNGNTNGTNTNCATGCGTGGATTCNTGAAGATGTATNCAGTGGACAAGTCTAATTTCTAACGTTCATAATTTTGTTTCTAAATTTGACACCTTTACGTTTAGACTATTAGAGAGAGGGTTTAGCCACTATTTCAGTCAATTTTTATATTTTATTTGTCAATTTTAAAAGATTCTACTTGAAATTTTGACAGTTGCGAGGGTGTGTCACATGCTCAGCCGTTTGAAAATGGCAACGATGTCACGTGGATAAATATCCGTCAAATGATTTTACAGAGAATCGTTGAGTTGTTATGATCTAATGACATAAAAAAGCACTATAACAATCAGGTAAAGTCAAGGAAAGAAGTGGTCAAATTTAAACTGCCAGAAACTCAGTTTGAAAAGACAGTCAGGGTCAAAATTGCCTGTAAAACCCACTTAGAATGAGAAAATGACACTTTTCAGCACATTTTTGGAATTCTCATTAAATTTTCTATCCAATAATGTGAAAAAACAATACAAAATTTGGTACAGTCAGGGAGAAAAGCGGTGTCAAAATTTGATGTCAGAAACCCAGTTTGAAAGGACAGTCAGGGACAAAATCGACTGTAAAACCTAGTTAGAGTCAGAAAATGGCTATTTTAAGCACATTATTGGAATCCTCATTAAATTTTCTATCCAATAACATGAAAAAACAATACAAAATTTGGTACAGTCAGGGAGAAAAGCGGTATCAAAATATGATCTGTCAGAAACACAGTTTGAAAGGACAGTCAGGGACAAAATCGACTGTAAAACCTAGTTAGAGTGAGAAAATGGCTGTTTTGAGCACATTTTTGGAATCGTCATTAAATTTTCTATCCAATAAACTGAAAAACACTACAAAATTTGATATAGTCAGGGAGAAAAGCGGTATCAAAATATGATCTGTCAGAAACACAGTTTGAAAGGACAGTTAGGGACAAAATCACCTGTAAAACCCACTTAGAGTGAGAAAATGACTGTTTTGAGCACATTTTTGGAATCCTCATTAAATTTTCTATCCAATAATTTGAAAAAACAATAAAAAATTTGGTGCAGTCAGGGAGAAAAGCGGTGTCAAAATATGATCTGTCAGAAACACAGTTTGAAAGGACAGTCATGGACAAAATCGACTGTAAAACGTAGTTACAGTGAGAAAATGGCTGTTTTGAGGAAATTTTTGGAATCCTCATTAAATTTACTATCCAATTAGATAAAAAAAACTCCAAAAATCAGGTAAGTCAAAGAGAAAAGTGGTGTCAAATTTGTACTGCCAGAAACACAGTTTGAAAAGACAGCCACGGACAAAATCGACTGTAAAACCCACTTGGAGTGAGAAAATGACTGTTTTCAGAACATTTTTGGAATCCTCATTAAATTTCCTATCCAATAACATGAAAAAACAATACAAAATTTGGTACAGTCAGGGAGAAAAGCGGTGTCAAAATTTGATGTCAAAAACACAGTTTGAAAGGACAGTCAAGGACAAAATCGACTGTAAAACCTAGTTAGAGTGAGAAAATGGCTATTTTGAGCACATTTTTGGAATCCTCATTAAATTTTCTATCCAATAACATGAAAAAACAATACAAAATTTGGTACAGTCAGGAAGAAAAGCGGTATCAAAATATGATCTGTCAGAAACACAGTTTGAAAGGACAGTTAGGGACAAAATCGCCTGTAAAACCCACTTAGAGTGAGAAAATGACTGTTTTGAGCACATTTTTGGAATCCTCATTAAATTTTCTATCCAATAATTTGAAAAAAACAATAAAAAATTTGGTACAGTCAGGGAGAAAAGCGGTGTCAAAATATGATCTGTCAGAAACACAGTTTGAAAGGACAGTCATGGACAAAATCGACTGTAAAACGTAGTTACAGTGAGAAAATGGCTGTTTTGAGCAAATTTTTGGAATCCTCATTAAATTTACTATCCAATTAGATTAAAAAAAACTCCAAAAATCAGGTAAGTCAAAGAGAAAAGTGGTGTCAAATTTGTACTGCCAGAAACACAGTTTGAAAAGACAGCCACGGACAAAATCGACTGTAAAACCCACTTGGAGTGAGAAAATGACTGTTTTCAGAACATTTTTGGAATCCTCATTAAATTTCCTATCCAATAACATGAAAAAACAATACAAAATTTGGTACAGTCAGGGAGAAAAGCGGTGTCAAAATTTGATGTCAAAAACACAGTTTGAAAGGACAGTCAAGGACAAAATCGACTGTAAAACCTAGTTAGAGTGAGAAAATGGCTATTTTGAGCACATTTTTGGAAACCTCATTAAATTTTCTAACCAATAATGTGAAAAAACATTACAAAATTTGGTATAGTCAGGGAGAAAAGCGGTATCAAAATATGATCTGTCAGAAACACAGTTTATAAGGACAGTCATGGACAAAATCGACTGTAAAACCTAGTTAGAGTGAGAAAATGGCTGTTTTGAGCACATTTTTGGAATCGTCATTAAATTTTCTATCCAATAAACTGAAAAACACTACAAAATTTGATATAGTCAGGGAGAAAAGCGGTGTCAAAATTTGATGTCAGAAACACAGTTTGAAAGGACAGTCAGGGACAAAATCGACTGTAAAACCCACTTAGAGTGAGAAAATGACTGTTTTGAGCACATTTTTGAAATCGTCATTAAATTTTCTATCCAATAAATTGAAAAAACAAGACAAAATTTGGTACTCGGAACCCGCCATTGTCAGCTTCTTCATTCAACATTCTATCAACACTTCTCTTGAGAATTCCGTTCCCTGCCTTCAAGAATAGACCCCATGATGTCACCAAGCTCTCTTGAGGGCAAAGGACTGAGGTTCAGCAGGACATTTCTTCAAATAACTGATATATCTTCAGTGGTGGGGCATGAAAAACGGACACCCTGTATACAGTGTGTCTCAGGTAGTCGAAAACTACTTAGTTTCAGCTCTGTTGATATTGTGGGTAATTATTAATAAACATTTTTTTAACCAGCAACCAATCATGATGGGAGTCGAAGACGAAGTATCCGAAGAAGCCAAAGACAATCTGCTAGAATCGATGGGAGTAATGGAAATTTTCCTAAAAGACAAACCATGGATCGCTGGTGACGATTTGACTATAGCAGATTTGACCGTGCTGGCCCTAATTTCGACAGTGGAAGTGGTGGTTTTTCCCATCGATCCCGAGAGATTTCCTCGACTAGCTGATTGGTTTGAGAGGGCGAAGCAATTGCCGTACTTTGAGGAGTGCAACAAAGAAGCGTTGGAACAAGTCGCGGAGTTGGCTAAACACGAAACTCCCTTAATTTAGATTAGTTCAAATGTAGTGAAGTAAAATCAGCTTGTAACTTCTTATAAATCAAGTGGTTCATTAAGTATAGGTACGTAGAACAATTACACTGCTAAAAAGAAAATTACACCTTTATTACTTATTTATGAAGAACTTTTAACTTTTTGTCTTTTCAAAGCCCGTTCCTTGGCCTCCTCGTATAAAGAAGTCAATTTACCTTCCCTCGCTAGCAACTTGAGTATCTCCACTATCAAAGGCAAATAATTATGTTTCCGCCTAATATTTTCAATTTTATACTGCTGTCTCTTGTTTTCCTCCTCCTCAATAAGCAATTTCAAATTGGTTAATTCCTCCTGAAGATAATCATCCACGTTGCCTGCATCAATCTTCTTTTGAATCTCTTCCATGTTCCGTTCATACAACATTTTCTTGTCGCTAATAATAGCCATTAAATTGAAGTGAATTTCTCCTTCACTGTATCTCTTCATTCGTTTTTCAATGATGGGTTTTACCACACTAGTCCAGTCAGTGTCAGCTGGAACGGGACCCAAATCAATAGGACCGGCTTTCAAACCATCCAACTCGTACAAACGCCCATCGATAGGTACGTAACTGATAAAATGATAAGCGTCTTCCTGCTTTTTACTCATGCTGGGATCAAACTCAAATATCTGCTGTCTGGCAAACGAATTGTGTACGGAACTAATCACTTGTGAGTTACTGATAGTGAGACCTTTCATGTTGGCGTCAAATCCTTGACAAAACTCTTTCAAATCGGACAATGTTGGTCCAATTTTCACGTCGGGATGACGACAATTCAGCAGAACGCTTAAAATGGCCTGGGTGGCGCACGCGTTCTCAATCACCTGTTTGGCGAAAAAAATTTTATCCAAACGACTGTCCTGGACTATGGATCCGCTGGGATCTGTGGTGTCTTTGGTCCATTTAAACAGGAAAATCAAACCGTGGATAGGCCTGAAAATTATGCTAGATTTAGTTTGCAAAACTTTTTACAAGTGTGACAATACACTTACTTGTGATTGTCTTAATAATTATATCTAAGTAACTTGGGGTTAAGCTAGTTAACAAGATAAATAGTACTAGTGAATCTGAAACCCACCTAACCTAACCTAACCAAACAAACTGTAGCTAATTGAGCTAAACAGAGCAAATAATTTGAACTAACCCTAAAAAATAAGAGTTTAATTCAAGTGCTCAATAATGATGTGTTTTTGGGATTATAAAAAAGTTATAACTGAAAAAATACAGAGTTACAAATGGTTCATCACTGCGATTTGACAAAAAATTGGTGGTGGTTTTGTAAATGACTTGCAATTGAACTGTCAAGTCAATTTTCAGGGTTTTGAATAATTTTGGTTTATTTCTAGCCACAAACATCAACTAAATATTGTCAACTTTCATGTTTCTTGGCAGATTTTTACATTTCCAGCTTAGAAAGTTGATGAAAACATTGAAAATTACTGTAAATTGAACTATTAAGTTAATTTTCAGATTTCTGGTTAATGTTTCTACATTTCTAGTCCCAAAAATCGACTAAATATTGTTCTTTTCAGCCAACTTTTATGTTTCTTGAGAGATTTCCACATTTCTAGCCACAAAAATTGCCTAAATGTTGTCCTTTTCAGTCAACTTTTATGTTTCTTGACAGATTTCCACATTTCTAGCTTACAAAGTTGATGAAAACATTGAAAATGACTAGAAATTGAACTATTTAATCAATTTTCAGAGTTCTGGTTAATGTTTCTACATTTCTAGTCACAAAAATCGACTAAATATTGTTCTTTTCAGTCAACTTTCATGTTTCTTCACAGATTTTCCCATTTCTAGCCACAAAAATTGCCTAAATGTTGTCCTTTTCAGTCAACTTTCATGTTTCTTGACAGATTTTTCCATTTCTAGCCACAAACATTGCCTAAATGTTGTCCTTTTCAGTCAACTTTCATGTTTCTTGACATATTTCCACATTTCTAGCTTACAAAGTTGATGAAAACATTGAAAATTACTAGAAATTGAACTATTTAATCAATTTTCAGAGTTCTGGTTAATGTTTCTACATTTCTAGTCACAAAAATCGACTAAATATTGTTCTTTTCAGTCAACTTTCATGTTTCTTGACAGATTTTCCCATTTCTAGCCACAAAAATTGCCTAAATGTTGTCCTTTTCAGTCAACTTTCATGTTTCTTGAGAGATTTTCCCATTTCCAGCCACAAAAATTGCCTAAATGTTGTCCTTTTCAGTCAACTTTCATGTTTCTTGACAGATCTTCCCATTTCTAGCCACAAACATTGCCTAAATGTTGTCCTTTTCAGTCAACTTTCATGTTTCTTGACATATTTCCACATTTCTAGCTTACAAAGTTGATGAAAACATTGAAAATTACTAGAAATTGAACTATTTAATCAATTTTCAGAGTTCTGGTTAATGTTTCTACATTTCTAGTCACAAAAATCGACTAAATATTGTTCTTTTTCAGTCAACTTTCATGTTTCTTGACAGATTTTTCCCATTTCTAGCCACAAAAATTGCCTAAATGTTGTCCTTTTCAGTCAACTTTCATGTTTCTTGACAGATTTTCCCATTTCTAGCCACAAAAATTGCCTAAATGTTGTCCTTTTCAGTCAACTTTCATGTTTCTTGACAGATTTCCACATTTCTAGCTTACAAAGTTGATGAAAACATTGAAAATGACTATAAATTGAACTATTTAATCAATTTTCTAGGTTTGGAATAAGTTTTCTACATCTTCAAACCACAAAATTCGACTAAATATGCCGTATGGTCCTTTTTAGTCAATATTCATGTTTCTTGACAAATTATTACATTTCTACCGTACAAAGCTGCTGAAAACTTTGAAAATTACTAGAAATTGAACTATTTAGCCAATTTTCAGATTTCTTAATAATGTTTCCATGATTTTGGCTTAAAAATTTGCTGAAAACTGAAAATGACTAGGAATTGAACTTTTTTGTCACTTTTCGGATTTCTTAATAATGTTTCCACGGTTTTGGCTTAAAAATTTACTGAAAACTTGGAAAATGACTAGAAATTTAACTATTTAGTCAATTTTCAGATTTCTTAATAATGTTTCCATGATTTTGGCTTAAAAATTCGCTGAAAACTTTGAAAGTGACTAGAAATTGAACTATTTAGCCAATTTCAGATTTCTTATTAATGTTTCCATGATTTTGGCTTAAAAAATTCGCTGAAAACTTTGAAAGTGACTAGAAATTGAACTATTTAGCCAATTTTCAGATTTCTTATTAATGTTTCCATGATTTTGGCTTAAAAATTCGCTGAAAACTTTGAAAGTGACTAGAAATTGAACTATTTAGTCAATTTTCAGATTTCTTAATAATGTTTCCATGATTTTGGCTTAAAAATTCGCTGAAAACTTTGAAAGTGACTAGAAATTGAACTATTTAGCCAATTTTCAGATTTCTTATTAATGTTTCCATGATTTTGGCTTAAAAATTCGCTGAAAACTGAAAATTACTAGAAATTGAACTATTTAATCTAATCAATTTTCAGAGTTCTGGTTAATGTTTCTACATTTCTAGTCACAAAAATCGACTAAATATTGTTCTTTTCAGTCAACTTTCATGTTTCTTGACAGATTTTCCCATTTCTAGCCACAAAAATTGCCTAAATGTTGTCCTTTTCAGTCAACTTTCATGTTTCTTGACAGATTTCCACATTTCTAGCTTACAAAGTTGATGAAAACATTGAAAATGACTAGAAATTGAACTATTTAATCAATTTTCTAGGTTTGGAATAAGTTTTCTACATCTTCAAACCACAAAATTCGACTAAATATGCCGTATGGTCCTTTTTAGTCAATATTCATGTTTCTTGACAAATTATTACATTTCTACCTTACAAAACTGCTGAAAACTTTGAAAATTACTAGAAATTGAACTATTTAGCCAATTTTCAGATTTCTTAATAATGTTTCCATGATTTTGGCTTAAAAATTTGCTGAAAACTGAAAATGACTAGGAATTGAACTTTTTTGTCACTTTTCGGATTTCTTAATAATGTTTCCACGGTTTTGGCTTAAAAACTTACTGAAAACTTGGAAAATGACTAGAAATTTAACTATTTAGTCAATTTTCAGATTTCTTAATAATGTTTCCATGATTTTGGCTTAAAAATTCGCTGAAAACTTTGAAAGTGACTAGAAATTGAACTATTTAGCCAATTTTCAGATTTCTTATTAATGTTTCCATGATTTTGGCTTAAAAATTCGCTGAAAACTTTGAAAGTGACTAGAAATTGAACTATTTAGCCAATTTTCAGATTTCTTAATAATGTTTCCATGATTTTGGCTTAAAAATTTGCTGAAAACTTTGAAAGTGACTAGGAATTGAAATATTTAGCCAATTTTCAGATTTCTTAATAATGTTTCCACGATTTTGGCTTAAAAGTTTGCTGAAAACTGAAAATTACTAGAAATTGAACTATTTAGTCAATTTTCAGATTTCTGCTTAATGTTTCTACATTTCTAACCACAAAAATTGTCTAAATATTGTCCTTTTCAGTCAACTTTCATGTTTCTTGACAAATTTTCACATTTCTAGCTTAGAAAGTTGATGAAAACATTGAAAATGACTGTAAATTGAACTATTAAGTTAATTTTCAGATTTCTGGTTAATGTTGCTACATTTCTAGTCACAAAAATCAACTAAATATTGGCCTTTTCAGTCCGCTTTCATGTTTCTTAAGATTTTCACATTTCTAGCTTACAAAATTGCTGAAAACTTTGAAAATGACTAGATTTCTTAATAAGGTTTCCACGATTTTGGCTTAAAAATTTGCTGAAAACTGAAAATTACTAGAAATTGAACTTTTTGGTCACTTTTCGGATTTCTTAATAATAATGTTTCCATGATTTTGGCTTAAAAATTTGCTGAAAACTTTGAAAGTGACTAGAAATTGAAATATTTAGCCAATTTTCAGATTTCTTAATAATGTTTCCATGATTTTGGCTTAAAAATTTGCTGAAATCTTTGAAAGTGACTAGAAATTGAAATATTTAGCCAATTTTCAGATTTCTTAATAATGTTTCCATGATTTTGGCTTAAAAATTTGCTGAAAACTTTGAAAGTGACTAGAAATTGAACTATTTAGCCAATTTTCAGATTTCTTAATAATGTTTCCATGATTTTGGCTTAAAAATTTGCTGAAAACTTTAAAAGTGACTAGAAATTGAAATGTTTAGCGAATTTTCAGATTTCTGCTTAATGTTTCTACATTTCTAGCCACAAAAATTGTCTAAATATTGTCCTTTTCAGTCAACTTTCATGTTTCTTGACAAATTTTCACATTTCTAGCTTAGAAAGTTGTTGAAAACTTTGAAAATGACTAGAAATTGAACTATTTAGTCAATTTTCAGATTTCTTACTAATGTTTCCACGATTTTGGCTTAAAAATTTGCTGAAAACTAAAAATGACTAGAAATTGAACTATTTAATAAATTTTCTAGGTTTGGAATAATTTTTCTACATCTTCAAACCACAAAAATTGACTAAATAAGCCATATGGTCCTTTTCAGTCAATATTCATGTTTTTTGGCAGATTTTCACATTTCTAGCTTACAAAGTTGATGAAAACTTTGAAAATGACTACAAATTGAACTATTTAGTAAATTTTCAGAGTTTTGAATAGTTTCAGTTTACATCTTCAAACCACAAAAATCGACTCAATATGCCAAATGGTTCTTTTCAGTCAAAATTCATGTTTCCTGACAAATTTGCACATTTCTAGCTTACAAAATTGCTGAAAACTTTGTAAATAACTAAAAATTGAACTATTTAGTCAATTTTCAAATTTCTTACTAGTTTTTTTACAGTTCTGGATTAAAATTTTGCTGAAAACTTTAAAAATGCTTAGCAATTAAAATATTTAGTCAATTTTCAGAATTTCTGGCTAATGTTTCTACATTTCTAGATTAAAAATTTGCTAAAAACTTTGAAAATGACAAATAATTTAGAAAAAAAAAGATTCCATTCTAAACCCTAGTTACTTTAGGCTACTCTGTCTGTCATAGTCTCTGATTATGTGGGAAACACTCAGGATGTTTCAGGTTTTTTTTTGGAATCACTAACTCCCCAAATAACAGAGATACACTCTATTGAACCTACATTTTGGAGTTACTGAAGTACTTGAGTGCATCACAGACAGTTTTCAGCCTGTAACTCCCTTAAATGACCCTTTAGGGCAACATTACTTGAAAGCATTCTCATAGAGAGTGAAATTCCCTACAACTCTCTAATTTACATTTTTGCTGTAACTCCTCAAATATCGGAGCTACGCTTTGTTAAACCTACACTATGAAGTTGTGGAAGCATTTGAGTCCAAACAAGTAAACTCAGTGCACATTTTAAATAGAAGAAACATGTAATAAACCAAAGTATAATGAATTATTAGATAATCATAAGGAAAATACAGAAACTTACTAAAATAAGTGAGAAAATAGTAGTGTTATAGTAATTAAGAAAATGGGTAAATATGATACACAAAGTCATGAAAAAGTAAAACCATGTGAAACAAATAAGGGTAATATATAAATAGATTCAAGAAAAAAGTGAAAAATTTTAAAAAAATTAAGGAAAGCAAGAGTTTGTAGGTACTTTGTATAGACCCAATCAAAAGTAAGTAATACACAAAACAGTGTATTTACTAATTGGTAGAAAGACAGATCTCAGACACACAGACAGATCAGAATTTTAAAAAGAACAGAGTAATAATTCAAAATTAATAGAAGAAAAAATCAACTAATGGCTGCTAAAGAAAGGCACTAAAGGAGCTAGAAAAACAGTACATAATTCAAATAAAAATACAGAAGAAAAAGAACTTTTACAAGGGTTTTAAAATACCTAAAATTCAAATTAGTCTCTTCAATTTTGTCTGATGACAAATCAGAGGAATAGAAACCCCATCAACTATCTCCACTTTTGGCACTTTTACTACCTGTTTTAACCTTTTCAAATTTTACTTTAACTGAATGCAACAAATGAATCTGAGCACTTTTATTTTCATTCAATCCTAACTGATTTCATCATATTGGAGACCACAAAAATATCAGTGTACAGAACTTTGATGCTTACTATTAACTGGAATTGACCTTAAGAATAAGTAAGTAAGAAAGTGAGTGGTAGTTTAGTGATAAACTCTACAAAACACTCACTTTAAACTGTCGAACTGTTGATCGTCCAAACTCCACAACTCCTCCACTTGGACACCCTTACACCCTAAATAATATTTATTCGTTAACGGAAAATTACCAGTTAATGGAAATAACTCACCAAATTTGCGGATAAGTTCGGAAAAGACTCCAGGGTCGCTCTCAATCAGGCACCAGTCTCCTGCTTTATCACCCATTTCGACTTCTGGCTGAAATAAAACCGGAGCGGTTTTTTGATAAATGAACTAGGCGACAATCAAATTTTCCGAATTTATAGGCAATTTTGAGTCTTTTGTTTGGTTTTTGTGCTTTTGTTTGGATAGAATTTAAAAATAAACCATACAAAACACTGATTTAACCTCAAAAAAAGTCATGCTCCGGTTTTCAAGTTTAAGTGACAGTTTTGACAGTAATGACAGTGGCATGTAGCGCCTCTTCAATAGTTTTATTACATCTCTCTTTTTAAACACGCTTTATATGTAACGGAAAGAGATGCAAATAGTTAGTGGTTAAAGATTAAAGTCTCAAGGTCACCTTCACCATCCTACTTAGGAAAACAAATGAGTTCTGGTCTACGTCAGCCCATTCGTCGTTTCAGTCTTTCGCACACTGGGATAAATCCGTTTGTTGTCGTGGTATTTCAGTCGGGCCGACGTGCAGAATTTGAAACTGTCAGATTTGCTAGGGGCTAGAGATAGAATGCTCAAAAAAAATAAAGTTTAAAAAGTGGAAGGTGTTTAAACCTCTTTTGCAGTGTATTTCGGGGTTATTTATTTATTTTTGACTTAAAAAATTGTTTTTATTCTCGAAAAGTGACCCTTTGTGAATATAACTTTTATTTGGAGCCCATTTTCAGGTATATTTTTTTATTTTACTTTAAATAGTATTACTTATGAATATGTAGATTTGTTCAAGTTAGTAAAAGGGTTTTTGGCCTTTTGCCCAGCTTTTTTGGGAAATTAGGTAATTATTAGTAGTTGGGTCATATCAAGGGGACTCATAGGCAACCTTTTGCACTTTTGATTTTTTAAACTTATTAATACTATTCCAGATACTATTATATTTAGGCTCCAAATTACAGACATGCAGCTTCTAGAACTATAGAACTTTCTAAGTTGATCAGAAGGAAGAAAGTTGTTCACAAATTTAATTTTTATAATCGTTTTGAAGTGAACTTTCAGTAATCTGACCTGTGGTACATTTACTACTACACACCATTCTCATTTAAAAATAATGTAATTGCCCTGATAAATTGATAAATATTTGACTCCAAACCCAACATCTTATCAATAAATGATACCTATTTCTGCTGATATCAGTTTGTTATTACAACACTGAAAAACAAGGCAGGGCACAGCAATGCCAGAATGTTTTTACTGTTACTGATCCTTATTACTGCTTTTAAATGTTGATTTTTAATAATAAAATAAAAATTGGGAATAATAAGTGAATTGATAAGCTGATCATTTAAGTGTCCTCTGGATTATACAGGACTTTGCTAGTGTGATTTGTTTTCTTCTTGAATTTATAACTAGGACTATTTGGAAATTATAAAATGCCCAGTAAATATGTTTCTTTGGAGGAACCACATTGTACTGTGAATTACAATGGAAGTTGTGTTTAAGGTTCCACAGAGCAAAATTTCACAGTTGGGGCGTTAAGGAACACTTTAATATTGTTGCAAAGCGAACTTTTGATTATTAGTTAGGATTTCTTTAGTTATTTATTGTTACCCCTGTATGTTACGTTGCTTTGTTTACGTTCTACATTCTTTTGTCTGTGTTCTAGAAAATCCTGGCTCCGTTGCTTATATAGAGAGAGATTTATTTATAGCTTAATGAGTGTGAGAGAGAAAGTCAATTTCATGAATATTTGGGAATTTTCTAGAAACCATGGAAGCCTATATAAGCAGCTGAACCAGGCCTGGTTAGTTAGTTGTTGAATTGATAGTTGTAGTGAAGTTGAAGTTGTCAGATAGCGAGGTTAAGTGTCAGTGTCAGTTTATTGTTTGTAAACAATATACAGTGTTGTACAAGAAGTGTGTCATTAAGGAGTACGACGGTACATTTGGTGTCAGAAGTGGGATTAGAGAATCGAAGAAGAGTTCCAGAGGAAGACAGAATAAACCGACAAAAGCAGAAGGTGTGTTGAATGCCTGTAAGTACACGACAACAAAGCGCCAAAATGGATGAAGGAATGAAACAACTTATGGAGATGATTCAAGCAATGAAAGCGAGCCAAGACCAAAAGTTCGAAGAAATGAAAGTGAGCCAAGACCAAAAGTTCGAAGAAATGAAAGTGAGCCAAGACCAAAAGTTCGAAGAAATGAAAGGCCAGTTTCAACAACAAGATGAAAAATTAGATCGAGTAATAAATGAAATAAAAGGAGAAATGGACAACAGGATGGAAATTTTGGAAGAAAAGGTAAATGAGAGGATAAGCGGTATGGAGGAGACCGTTCAGACCTTGCGAGAGGAATTTGACAAACTACAGGAAAAGTCTTCAAAGCCAACCGTAGTCGCCAGTTCTAGTGTCTGCTCAAATATTAAGCCACCAGTTTTCGACGGTAAGGCCTCATGGCAGGTTTACAAAAAACAGTTTGAGGCTGCCGCAGAGGCCAACAATTGGACATCAAGTGACAAAGCCACTGCCTTGGTTTTGTCACTTCGAGAAGAAGCACTGGAGGTTTTGCAGACTTTGGACGAGAGCCAGTACAAAAACTACGACGACTTAATCCAACATTTAGAGATGAGATTTGGAAATAAGCACCTAGAACAAGTATACGAAGCTCAGTTGTCTAGTAGGACCCAAAGAAGCACGGAAACACTTCAACAGTATGAAGCCGACATTGCTCGATTAGTTTGTCTGGCTTATCCAACGGCCTCTCACGACATTAGAGAGCGAATGGCAGTACGGGCTTTTGTACGAGGTCTTAAAGATTGTGACACAGAGCAAGCAATACGATTAGCGAGATGCCAAACATTGCATGATGCTCTTGCCTACGCTTTGGAGTTTGAGGTGGTCAAACAAGTATCACGAGGACATACTCGAGTGCGTCAAGTCAGAAGCCTTACACCGAACCGAGAAACCGATATTCCAATTCAGATCACACAACTCAGTCAGACTTGAGTCGTCAGCTGGAGATATTTCGAAAAGAACTAATGGGAGCGTTAAATAGAAGAAGTCAGAACAACCGAAACGCTCAAACCACCACGTTTACTCGGTCATTGGAATGCTGGAACTGTGGAGAAAAGGGACACATTCAATCGCAGTGCCGCAAACCTAGAAGAATGCAGAACCAGGAAAACGAATAGTAGCCAGTTTTCCGGGGCAAAAGCTGGCTATGCAACACTGTCAAGCCCCACCAACCATAATAAAAGTAGCCCGTCTTCAGCACGAAAACACCAGCTTAATAGTGACCGGTAAGATTTGCGGCCGGGATTGTCAAATGGTTGTTGATACCGGTTCTTGCCATACTATCGTAAGGCCGGACATGGTGAAACACTGCAGGATTAGCGACACTGGTAAAAAGTTTATATTGGAAACTGCTGCTGGTGAGTCAATGCCTGTTCTGGGAATCCATGAAGCTGAAGTGAAGCTTGGGCGACATGTCTTCAACCATACCGTTTTGTGGCCAACATAACTGATGACGTCTTAATGGGCTTAGATCTTATGGAGCAACACAAGTTCCAGCTGGATTTGGAGAATAGACTGATCAAGACTGGACAAGACGAGATTGTTATGATGGCACCCGAACAAGATATGCGTGTGAGGAAAGTCACGTTGCAGGAAGATGTCAACTTACCTGCAAGATCAGAGACCATCGTTAAAGTTAATTTGGACAGAAAAACGGAATTGAGCAAACTTCAGCTGATAGAACCGAGTTATGAAGAGGAAGATGATGCTGTGAAGAAGGGAGTTCTTGTAGCCCGCACCCTAGTCCAGCAGAAAAACGGCCAAGCATACGTAAAAGTCGCCAATTTGAAAGAATGTGGTCAAAGATTAAAAAAGGCGATATAATAGCCAAATCCGAACCAGTACTTATGGTGACTAAGGAGTCGCACGAAACAAAACCAAACCCCGACAGTGACCTTCCTGAGTGTTTAGTACACTTAATGAAAAAGACGAGCTCAATTTTGACTGATCAAGAAAAACAGACTTTTGGCCGTTTGCTTCACGACTACAAGGACGTGTTCGCCTTAAATGAAACGGATTTGGGAAGAACTCATTTAGTGAGGCATAAAATTGAAACAGGGGATTATTTGCCCATTAAGCAAAGACCCAGACGGCTCCCATTGGCTAAGCAGGCAGAAGTGGAAAATCTTATACAGGACATGGCGGATCGCAGCGTCATTGAGCCATCCACCAGCCCTTGGAGTTCTCCTGTAGTACTTGTTACTAAGAAAGATGGGTCGACAAGATTCTGCGTGGACTATAGAAGACTAAATGAAGTTACAAAGAAAGACAGTTATCCCTTGCCCAGAATAGATGACACCATAGACACTCTGGCTAACGCAAAGTGGTTTTCCACCTTGGATCTAAAAAGCGGATACTGGCAAGTGGAGATGGATCAACGGGACAAAGAGAAAACTGCCTTCTCAACTGGAAATGGCTTGTGGCATTTTAACGTCATGCCTTTTGGACTTTGCAATGCTCCGGCAACCTTCGAAAGATTAATGGAAACTATTCTACGAGGATTGACTTGGAAAACCTGTCTTGTTTATTTAGACGACATCATTATTATGGGCAAAACATTTGAAGAACACCTGCAAAACGTTGAAGAAATCTTCAAGAAGTTCAGAGGGCAAACCTGAAATTAAATCCGAGAAGTGCAGCTTTTTCCAAGAAGAAGTCGAATACTTGGGACACGTTATATCGTCAAAAGGAGTAAAAACCGACCCGAAGAAAACTGAAGCTGTAAAGAATTGGCCTGTTCCGAAAGACAAGCACGAATTGAGAAGTTTTCTGGGATTGTGTTCCTATTACAGAAGGTTTGTTCGTGGATTTGCTGATATAGCCAGACCCCTACACAAATTGACGGAGAATAACCAGCCCTTCGAATGGACTACAACATGTCAGGAAGCCATGGAAGAACTGAAAGTAACCCTTTGTTCTCCACCGGTTTTGGCTTTTCCACGACCTGGGGAAGAGTTTATTGTGGACGCAGATGCTAGTAATATTGGTTTAGGCGGAGTTTTATCTCAAATCCAAGATGGTGAAGAACGAGTGATCGCCTATTTCAGCAAATCACTATCAAAGCCAGAGAGAAATTATTGCGTAACCAGGAAGGAGCTGTTAGCCGTAGTGAAAACAGTCGAGCAGTTTCACAAATACCTGTACGGACAACGATTCAGACTAAGGACGGACCATGCCTCTCTGAAATGGCTATTTCAATTCAAAAATCCAGAAGGACAAATAGCTCGATGGTTGCAAAGACTTCAAGAATATGACTTCCAGATTGAACACAGAAAGGGACGTTTGCACGGAAACGCGGACGCAGTGTCACGAAGACCTTGTGTGGAAGGTTGCAATCACTGTAAACGCCTGGAGATAGCTGAATTTGGAAAGCCTTGTCGAAGGATCGCTCTGAAAAATGACATCGCATGGGATCGGGAAAACTTGGCTGCCGATCAACGAGAAGACCCCGATTTAGGACAGATAATTAACTGGAAAGAGCGTGGAGAAAGACCAATTTGGGAGGAGATTTCCGCCAAGTCTCCAACATTAAAGGGATATTGGGCATTATGGGATTCCCTTATTATTGATGGAGATTTACTAAAAAGAAAATGGGAAAGTCCGGATGGGAAAGAAGAACGACTACAGGTAGTTCTGCCAAGAAACCGAGTTAGTGACGTACTGAAAGAAGCCCATAATGGAATTGGTGGAGGGCACTTTGGCATCAACAAAACGTTAAATAAAGTTAGGGAAAGGTTCTATTGGCTACAAAGCCGCTCAGATGTAGAAGATTGGTGTCGGCGTTGCGCAGACTGTTTCAGTAGCAAGGGTCCCAAAACTCGGAGCCGAGGATGTATGAAGCAGTATAATGTCGGAGCTCCGTTTGAGAGGATTGCCGTTGATGTAGCTGGACCTTTTCCCAAAACTAATTCCGGAAATCGCTATGTCTTGGTCGCAATGGACTACTTCAGTAAATGGCCAGAAGTGTACGCAATACCAAACCAGGAAGCCGCTACTGTAGCAGAAGTTCTGGTTGACAACTTCTTCTGCAGATTTGGAGTACCGAGGGAGCTGCATTCGGATCAAGGGCGTAATTTCGAATCGGCAGTATTCACGGAAGTGTGTGACCGATTGGGAATTAGGAAAACCAGAACTACTCCATTACACCCACAGTCAGACGGAATGGTGGAACGTTTCAACCGGACACTAGACAACTACCTAAGGACAGTTGTCGATAAACAATCAGACAGATTGGGATCAGCACATTCCGTTGTTCCTGATGGCTTATCGATCGGCAGTACATGATTCCACTGGCAAAACACCACTAGTGTTGTCTTTGGAAGGGAGCTTCGTTTGCCAATGGATCTTCTTTTTGGACGACCGGAAGAACCCCCAGCTTCTTGTGATAGCTATTCAGAAAAATTGGCGCAACGCTTGCACGTGATCCATGAGGAAGTCCGGCAGAAGTTGAAATTTGCAAGCGACCGACTAAAGACAAGATATGACAAAAGGGCCAACAGCAGCGGATTCCAAGCCGGTGATCAGGTCTGGTTATACAATCCTGCTCGAAAGAAAGGAAAGTCGCCGAAGCTACAGAGGTCATGGGAGGGACCCTACGACGTTATAAAGCGTCTGAACGACGTCGTCTACAGAATACAGCGAAGACATCGGGCGAAAATGAAAATAGTTCACCTGGATCGACTTGCACCTTACCGACCACCCAAAGCTGGTGAAGTTGATGATCGGACGATCAACTCTAGGAGGGGGGCAGTGTTGCAAAGCGAACTTTTGATTATTAGTTAGGATTTCTTTAGTTATTTATTGTTACCCCTGTATGTTACGTTGCTTTGTTTACGTTCTACATTCTTTTGTCTGTGTTCTAGAAAATCCTGGCTCCGTTGCTTATATAGAGAGAGATTTATGTTATAGCTTAATGAGTGTGAGAGAGAAAGTCAATTTCATGAATATTTGGGAATTTTCTAGAAACCATGGAAGCCTATATAAGCAGCTGAACCAGCCTGGTTAGTTAGTTGTTGAATTGATAGTTGTAGTGAAGTTGAAGTTGTCAGATAGCGAGGTTAAGTGTCAGTGTCAGTTTATTGTTTGTAAACAATATACAGTGTTGTACAAGAAGTGTGTCATTAAGGAGTACGACGGTACAATATGTTGCTTGTGTCACGTGACAGCTATCTTGACTGTCAAAACTCTCTCACCACTACCCTGAAAATATAAAATGCCAAATAGATGTGTTTCTTTGAGGAATTGCACTGTAAAATGTTTTTACAGCTCTATGGCGCTAAACTTGACAGTTCTGACGTTAAGGAACGCTTTTATAACTGTTATAACTGTAAACACTCGTCCAACAGTGACCTGAAACTATAAAGTTACAAATAGTTGCTTATTTGAGGAATTACACCGGAAGATGTGTTTGAAGCTCCATGAAGCCAAGTTTGACAGTTGGAACGTTAAGGAACACTTTAATACGTTGTTTGCGTCACGTGACAGCTGTCATTACTGTTAAAACTCACTCACCAGTGACCTGAAAATATAAAATGTTAAATAGACGATGAGATGATGTTAAAGAATGCTTTTAGACTTACCTACGTCATTTAAGCAAAGTGATTCATTTAAGTGATACAACTACCATTTTGGATTGGTAATTTTGCCTAACAGCTGCGTGATTTTTGACAGCTGTCAGGGGACGTAAAAAACAAGTGTCAAGTGTCTATTAATGTCACAACTGTTAAATTTAACTCTATGGAGCAATAAGTACAACTTGCAATGCGATTGATCAAATAAATACAACTAATCTGTGTATTCTAGTTGTATGTTAACGCTGAATCAGTTTTGACAGTTGACAGCTGTCAGGTGAAATAAGAAACATATCAAAGTCTTATTTAGCCTCACAAAAGTCAAATTTGGGGCTCTACTGAAGTGTAAAAACAAGCTACAGCTGTTTTGCATTTTTGATAATTTTAATAGTTATAACAAGTGTTACCTGACCCACACTATAAAGTGTCATAACTGTCAAATTTAACTTTACAGTGTTAGGAATAACAATATGGTGGAAGAGGTGTTTTAATTTTATTTCAAAGATAATTTCTAGAGAAACCGTGCAATCAGACTGTTGGTCAAATCATTTCCATAGAAATTATCCTAAGAATTAATTTTGCGGGAGGTGAATGTACCGGCCCTTAATAGTTGGTTCTTAAAAATGTATTTCACAAATATTTGTTCCTACAGATTTTTATGCACTTTAGGGATTAAAAGTAAATTCTTCCAAATTAAACAATGATTTTATTGAAATTTTATTTATTTGTTAAAGTGTAAGGACGAAAAAGGATAATTAACATAAACATAACTTAAATCTAGTTCTTATTATTATATATATTTACATTTATATTGACTTTGGTGCAGTTTGCAAGGCTAACGAAGGGTGGACAATTGGAAGCAACATTTTTAGTAGTAAACATATTCTGCACATACGTAGCAGTCGCCGTTGCCGTTGTCTCATTTTCTGAAATTGATCTTTCTATGGTTGATGCTGATGCCATATCAACATCGGAGAAGACATTGGTGAATATTTGATCGGCAACATTCTTCTTTTGATATAATGAATTTTCAACATAACCTTCAGCAACAGAACTGCTTTTCCAGCCACCATGTCTTTTCAACACATCTATGGTTGATCCAGAGTCGGCAAGTAAAGAAGCTGATGATCTGCGAAAACAATGCCCAGTATATAGGTTTGCGTTTGGTAGTCTCAAGTAGCCAGCAATTCTCCTTGGTAGCTGTCCAAATGTATTTTTTCCTATGGGCTTCCCATTTTTGTAAGACACAAAAAATCGTGTATGCTTTGTAGGTGGCCTTAGACCAATATACTTTCTCACTAATTCCACTACATTCGTAGAGTTTTCGCCAGACGTTTTTATTACAAACAAGCGATCCTTTCCTGATTTTGTACCCCGTAGATTTACCAGAAAAAAGCTTTTATGATCCGAGACATCGTTGCAGTCTAGCTGGCAGAGCTCCTTTCCTCGACATGCTCCAGCGACTCCCATAATCAGCACCACCTGCAACAAAATTGTCTCCTGTCAGTACATTTTGTAGTTTTGTAGACAAAAATAATCAATGGTGTTATTTTTAGTAGTACTATCAGGAAAATATTCAAAGTAAAGAAAATAATCTTACCTTTTGGGCTAGATATTGTTCATCTGGAGCATTTTGAAGAAAATCTCTTATATGGTCGAAATCCAATCTCTTGGACTTCTTCGGCTTATAATGGTCATTCTGTCTCTTTAGAAATGCCTGGAGTTTACTGTATTTGCTGATGTCGACGTTTGCTTCAGATATTATCGTGGCTTTGATCATGGAATATTGGCTCCATAGAGAAGATGCCTTGAGCTTCTTAGACTTCTGCAGGAAGTAAGCCAGGAGCACCTTTTCATCCGTAAAATTCTCTGCATTCTGTTCAACGCACCATTTTTGGTAAACAAGAAACTGTTTTTTGTAAGCCTCGCGAGATTTTTCTGGAAGAAGGCTAGCGATGGCCTCTTGGGCGGCCTCTTCAATGTTCATTTTCAAAAAATACGATTTTTCTGGACTCACCGTTTGATAACAACTGATTGACATTTGTTTTGTGCCATAGCAACACTTCCAGGGCACAATAAATTTTAAGTGAATCCACCATGCCAACAACAATCAATAACAACTATCAGTAATACGAGAGTACCGTTGTAACCACTGTTAGTTTTGTAATTTTTTTTATTTTTAGTTTCGCGCATTCTAAAGTCCATAAAATAGTATATAAACCTCGTGACTAAAGTGGTTCTTTTAATCCCGCGGCGAAAGGTTTGTAGCCCGACCGTAGGGAGGGCTACAATTCGCTATATATTCGCTAATATACTATTATTTACCTACTTCTCATTCTCAATTACACAGGAAGTAAGGGTAGTTAAAGTTTATTTCTTAAAAATGTCCAAAACATTGGACTAGTCACTCCAATCTTATGTGGGAATTTGTAATTGATCCACACAGATCAAACAATTCACTTTCTATGCCACCAGAGGGCGTTTTTGACAACACTCAGTTTTGATATGAACAAAGGAGCTTTAAAAAATGTTTACTTGCTGAACATTAATTACGTACTATATATTTTAATTTTGACAGTTTGATTTGAAACAGTTTGAAAACATTCAGTTTTCACGACTGAATACAAAAATACTATATGAAAGCTGTTCTAGTCCAGGAAATCAACATTCTAACTATCAAATTAAAATTTGGTATCCTAAAATGTTGGATAAAGCAAAATTTTGCTTGTACTGCCATATTATTTGATGAATTTACATTAAAAAAGAGCTTAACCTGTACTATGTTAAGGCTCCTCTACTAGTAAGTTGTGTCATCATGGAATTGGTCTTAACGTATTAAAACTTTGTTGGAAATAATGCTGAGGTGACACAGTTTTGATTCAAATAAGAATACGTCTTTCGTATGGATTTCCTGGCAATCTGTTTTAAAAAAATTAGTATCCTGTATTTTAGTTTCTAAGCTTTTCACCGGAAGAACGTTGCCAGAGATAGTTAAAGCAATTCTTTAACATTTCTTTGAAGACTGTCTTGTTACAGAGGAATCTTTTACAGAATGTCACGTGAACGATCGAGCCGAAGATTCTACCGCGGAGAATCCTATTCAAACCTTTTGGCATGCATGGACAGAGGCATGACCGCGGAAGAACAAAACCGGTGGACGTTCGAGGTGGCGTGGGAAGCGGCTAATAAAGTGGGAGGAATCTACACGGTGATCCGGTCAAAGGCTTACGTTTCAACTGAAGAGATGGGCGATCAATATTGCCTTATCGGACCGTATAAAGAGCAATGCGCCAGGACTGAAGTTGAAGAAGGTCCGTTATCATCAAACACTTTAAACAAAGCGGTTGAAGCCTGTAGAAATAAAGGATACAAGGTTGTTTATGTAACTTTTTCAAGTATAATTGTGAATTAACTGGTTGTTGATGTGACACAGGTCGTTACGGGGAGATGGTTGGTAGATGGGAATCCTCAAATTATTCTATTTGATATTGGTAGTGGAGCGTGGAAATTAGACGAGTTTAAGCAGGAGTTATGGGATAAAACTAATATCGGAGTACCTCACTTGGATATTGAGGCGAACGATGCCATAATTTTGGGTTATATGGTGGCCGATTTTATTGCAGAGGTGCGCAAAATTTGCTTTTTGAACTGGATTTTTTAGTTTGATTGACTTTAGTTTAGACAAGCGGCGGAACACGACGGCGATCATTCGGCGCCCAAAATTGTGGTGCATTTCCACGAGTGGCAAGCTGGCGTAGGTCTGATTGCTATTCGCACTAAACATATCCACGTGGCTACTGTTTTCACCACTCACGCCACTTTATTGGGCCGGTATTTGTGTGCTGGCAACACAGATTTTTATAATAATTTAGACAAGGTAGGTAGTCGTCGGTATTAATTCGGCTGTTGTACGTCATCAGCGAGTTTATAAAAAAAATTACAGTACGGCCCTGGTTTCAGGGTTCAATTTACTAGCATCAGTGAAATTTCAGGTCCGTACCTGCCCAAATACCCAAACTATAGGCCAAATTGTGTTTCTTGTCAGTTGAGTGTGTTTTCTGTTTGGTTATTCCAGTTAAACGAAAACCAGCATTTTTTATAAAAAAACTTTCAGTACGGCCCTGGTTTCAGGGTTCAATTTACTAGCATCAGTGACTTTCAGGTCCGTACCTGCCCAAATACCCAAACTATAGGCCAAACTGTGTTTCTTGTCAATTGAGTGTGTTTTCTGCTGTTTTCTGTTTGGTTATTCCAGTTTAACAAAAACCAGCATTTTTTATAAAAAACTTCCAGTACGGCCCTGGTTTCAGGGTTCAATTTACTAGCATCAGTGAAAGATTTCAGGTCCGTACCTGCCCAAATACCCAAACTATAGGCCAAATTGTGTTTCTTGTCAGTTGAGTGTGTTTTCTGCTGTTTTCTGTTTGGTTATTCCAGTTTAACGAAAACCAGCATTTTTTATAAAAAAAAACTTCCAGTACGGCCCTGGTTTCTGGGTTCAATTTACTAGCATCAGTGAAAGTTTCAGGTCCGTACCTGCCCAAATACCCAAACTATAGGCCAAATTGTGTTTCATGTCAATTGAGTGTGTTTTCTGTTTGGTTATTCCAGTTTAACGAAAACTAGCATTTTTTATAAAAATCTTGCAGTACGGCCCTGGTTTCAGGGTTCAATTACTAGCATCAGTGAAAGTTTCAGGTCCGTACCTGCCCAAATACCAAAATTATAGGCAAAACTGTGTTTCAAGTCAAATGAGTGTGTTTTCTGCTATTTTCTGTTTGGTTATTCCAGTTTAACGAAAACCAGCATTTTTCATAAAAAAACTTCCAGTACGGCCCTGGTTTCAGGGTTCAATTTACTAGCATCAGTGAAAGATTTCAGGTCCGTACCTGCCCAAATACCCAAACTATAGGCCAAATTGTGTTTCTTGTCAGTTGAGTGTGTTTTCTGCTATTTTCTGTTTGGTTATTCCAGTTTAACGAAAACCAGCATTTTTTATAAAAAAACTTCCAGTACGGCCCTGGTTTCTGGGTTCAATTTACTAGCATCAGTGACTTTCAGGTCCGTACCTGCCCAAATACCCAAACTATAGGCCAAACTGTGTTTCATGTCAATTGAGTGTGTTTTCTGCTGTTTTCTGTTTGGTTATTCCAGTTTAACAAAAACCAGCATTTTTTATAAAAAAACTTCCAGTACGGCCCTGGTTTCAGGGTTCAATTTACTAGCATCAGTGAAAGATTTCAGGTCCGTACCTGCCCAAATACCCAAACTATAGGCCAAACTGTGTTTCTTGTCAGTTGAGTGTGTTTTCTGCTATTTTCTGTTTGGTTATTCCAGTTTAACAAAAACCAGCATTTTTCATAAAAAAAATTCAGTACGGCCCTGGTTTCAGGGTTCAATTTACTAGCATCAGTGAAAGTTTCAGGTCCGTACCTGCCCAAATACCCAAAATTATAGACCAAACTGTGTTTCATGTCAATTGAGTGTGTTTTCTGCTGTTTTCTGTTTGGTTATTCCAGTTTAACGAAAACCAGCATTTTTTATAAAAAATTCCAGTACGGCCCTGGTTTCTGGGTTCAATTTACTAGCATCAGTGAAAGATTTCAGGTCCGTACCTGCCCAAATACCCAAACTGTAGGCCAAATTGTGTTTCTTGTCAGTTGAGTGTGTTTTCTGCTGTTTTCTGTTTGGTTATTCCAGTTAAACGAAAACCAGCATTTTTTATAAAAAAACTTCCAGTACGGCCCTGGTTTCTGGGTTCAATTTACTAGCATCAGTGAAAGTTTCAGGTCCGTACCTGCCCAAATACCCAAACTATAGGCCAAACTGTGTTTCTTGTCAGTTGAGTGTGTTTTCTGCTATTTTCTGTTTGGTTATTCCAGTTTAACGAAAACCAGCATTTTTTATAAAAAAACTTCCAGTACGGCCCTGGTTTCTGGGTTCAATTTACTAGCATCAGTGACTTTCAGGTCCGTACCTGCCCAAATACCCAAACTATAGGCCAAACTGTGTTTCATGTCAGTTGAGTGTGTTTTCTGTTTGGTTATTCCAGTTTAAACGAAAACCAGCATTTTTTATAAAAAACTTCCAGTACGGCCCTGGTTTCTGGGTTCAATTTACTAGCATCAGTGAAAGATTTCAGGTCCGTACCTGCCCAAATACCCAAACTGTAGGCCAAATTGTTTCTTGTCAGTTGAGTGTGTTTTCTGCTGTTTTCTGTTTGGTTATTCCAGTTTAACGAAAACCAGCATTTTTTATAAAAAAAATTCCAGTACGGCCCTGGTTTCAGGGTTCAATTTACTAGCATCAGTGAAAGATTTCAGGTCCGTACCTGCCCAAATACCCAAACTGTAGGCCAAATTGTGTTTCTTGTCAGTTGAGTGTGTTTTCTGCTGTTTTCTGTTTGGTTATTCCAGTTAAACGAAAACCAGCATTTTTTATAAAAAACTTCCAGTACGGCCCTGGTTTCTGGGTTCAATTTACTAGCATCAGTGAAAGTTTCAGGTCCGTACCTGCCCAAATACCCAAACTATAGGCCAAACTGTGTTTCATGTCAGTTGAGTGTGTTTTCTGTTTGGTTATTCCAGTTTAACGAAAACCAGCATTTTTTTATGAAAAATTTATTAATATTTGAGATATTTAGAAAAAAAGCGTTTTTTTGGATTTCCGAATTTATTCATTTTTGAAGTTCATATCAAAAAACGAAAAATACTGATGAAAAATGACACCTTTTTGAGCTCTACAAGATGGTGTTTATGAAAATAAGTCAGTGACAAAACGGCGACAGTCACAGCAAAACAGACACCAGATTCGTGTTGTCCAGGCCAGAATTAGTTAAAATGGCCACCATGAGACGTTTAAATCCAATATAGCGACAGTCAGTATAGTAGGCCAAGTAAAACTTTCATTTGGACCAAATTTCGGTGCATTTTTTCAAAAAATCTCGAATAACTTGATTATTTAAAACATTCCGTATAGACACATCGTATGATCGGAGGTAGCTAATGAATGGGGCTATCACGTGACGTTGAGCAGGCACTGCTAAGTTGCCTCGTTTGGCCGCTAGAGGGCGTCAAACTTGATTACCTTTTTTCGGACGTTTTTAAAACCCCATGAATTTATTTGAAAAATTTTTGCATTTTGAAAATCGTCTTCAACTGCCTTAATTAGTTTAGGTTAAAGGTAGAAGTGTGACGTGAAGTGTCATTTGTCAGAATGTCATTTTTTAAGGGTGTCATGTCTTGAAAACTGCCAAAAATGTCCTAATTTCAATGTCAGTAACAAAATGGTAGTTACAGCTAAACGGACACCGAATTCGTCTTCTTCCTGTCAAAATTAGCAAAAATGGCCACCCTAACAGGTTTAAATCCAATATGGCGGCGGACAGTATAGTAGGCCAGGAAAAAGTTTAATTTCTGCTAAAATTTGGTGTTTTAAAAAAGCCAAAGTTAATCTAACTTACAAATAGTCGCGTTTGACAGGTACTGTAGGTAATGTTTATAAAACTTTCGATTAACCCAAGCCGACTGATCACTGAAATCAAAACTAATTCACTATTTTGACGTCTAAAAATCTAATACGTTCGTCCATAAGAAAAAAGAAAGTTGATGATGACTGTGCTTTTGGTTTTGGGATAAGTGTCCGAAAACCCAATAGTGAGGGTCGAATTTGACTTACCCTGTATATGAAAAACAAAAGTTGATGGTGGTTTTAAAGAAACGCAACGTTGCAATAAATTTTCATAGATACCGTCTTGTAGAGCTTTTTTTGATATGATTTGAAATAACTTAAAAAAAATCACTTTTCTAAATATCTCAAAATAAAAAGAAATACTTGATCCTTTGATTGCGCAACCTTTTTCTAATTTAACTGATTTCGTATCTGTCACGGTTTCGGAGATCTCCATGTAAATCAATTATTTATGTTGATTTATTAAAAATTCGTATAAGAAAAACATCGTCAATGACGTACAACGGCCGTATTCAATTGATTGACTATGGATTTGACTATCATCTTGCCCGTAGTTTGTAGTGGATGAGGAAGCAGGAAAAAGGCAAATTTACCATCGATACTGTTTGGAAAGAGCAGCCACTCATTTAGCGCACACCTTTACCACAGTGTCGGACATTACAGGTTGAATTCCACTTTAAAAAATCAAGCAAAATTAAAGTAATTTTTACAGGTTATGAGGCTGAACACTTATTAAAACGTAAACCGGACGTTATAACACCAAACGGACTGAACGTTAAAAAATTCTCGGCTCTGCACGAATTTCAAAACTTGCACGCTTTGTCTAAAGACAAAATTCATGAGTTTGTTCGTGGCCATTTTTACGGGTGCGTTGCCCAACTAACTTTAATACTTACTGGGTGTTAAAATTCACTTTTCAGGCACTACGACTTTGATTTAGACAAAACGCTTTACTTTTTCATTGCCGGCCGTTACGAGTTTGGCAACAAAGGTGCGGACATTTTTATCGAAGCTTTAGCCAGGTTGAATCACTTCTTGAAGGTAGATTAAGAGGAACATGATACGTTTGAAGTGTTTTCCTTATTATGGCTGTTGTTCTAGTCGTCCCATCCGGATATAACGGTAGTGGCTTTCATGATATTCCCTACCAAAACTAATAACTTTAATGTGGAGTCTTTGCGAGGACACGCCGTTACTAAAAGTCTGAGAGATTCGATTAATGAGATCCAAAGTAAGATCGGCAAAAGGATGTATGAGATTTGTTTGAGGTAAGTTTTTTTGCAGTATAATAACTTGGTTTTTATATTTTTTGGAGAAGTCTTAAGAGGTCCAAATGACGTTATTAAGCGTTAACTTAACTTAATGTCACAGGATAGTGACATAAATTAGTCTATAATTAAAACGTTGACATTCCGAGCTTCAATTAGAAATAGTAACTTTATTTCAAGATTGTCATAAACAACGTATACAACAAAATGAAATTGCGTCAGCAAATAGTATACTCATTATGGCTCCAATTCTACCAGGTACAATAAAAATAATACTGATGGTATAATAATAACTTTAAGCACATATACTGTGGAAGTAAGCTTGAGTCTGTGAGCCGGATAGAGGACTTCTAATCGTCTGGTTTCATACTTATTTTGGAATTGTATGTCAAAACGATCCTATATAAGCTTAATGTAAAATAGGAGACATTCATAAACATAAATTGCATGTACTGTCATTATACCCAGACTCCTAAACTCACCCCTACAGCTTTCCAGGAACTTTTTTTTCTTAATTATTCTTACAGCACGTTTTTGTGCTACAAAAACGCTCTGTATCAGTGAATGTCGTCCCCAAAAAATTATACCATACTTCATAACAGACTCAAAGTTTGCCAGGTACACCATTTTCAGTATTTTCTCTTCCATGTATTTGCCAATGACCCGCATACCATAACAAACTGAATTTAGTTTTTTAACAGTGTCGTTTATATGGACTGACCAATCTAAAAATTCATTAATGTAAATACCTAGAAATTTTACACTTTCGGATACGGTGATGTTTGCATCATTTATTTTAAAAGTTTCTGGTTTAGCGGTTGTCGATTGTTTGGTTCTGAAAACAATGGCATTTGTTTTTTCTTTGTTCAGAATAAGTTTGTTTTTTGAAAACCAGTCGCTTCAAAGAAAATTCTTGATTTCAAAATTGCGCTATCCAAATGTTTACACCCTGTAAGTAAGTTAGTGTCGTCTGCAAAATTTACAATGTATTGAGAGGGATCTCCAATTATGGAAGACAGATCATTAACAAACACTATAAACAGAAGTGGCCCCAAAATACTACCCTGCGCTATTCCTGTATCGTTCTGCAAAATAGCGGAACGTTCCGTTATTCCATTTTTAGTTACGCTAATACATTGTTTTCTGTTTGTTAAATAACTACTCAGCCAATTCTTTGCGTTGCCCCTAATACCATACAGTTCCAGTTTCTCAATAAGTATACGTCTATTCAAACAATCATAAGCCTTAGATAGATCAAGGAACATGCCAATTGCAAGCTCACCTTTTTCTAGGTAACTTAATATTAAATTCGAAAACAGCCGTTTGAGTTGATCTATCTCTAATAAAGCCGTGTTGACAATTACTGAAAGCATTACATTCACATTACAAACAATACAGGAGAGTTCAACCTCTACATGTTTAGGTAATCGTCGAGATGATAGGGTTCCAATTGGATTAATAACTTTTTTAGCTCCCTTTTAAATTTTTGGTTACTCACAATTGTTTTAATATCCATAGGTAACTTATTGAAGAGCTTTATACACATATAGTGGGGAGGTTTTTCTGTTATTTGCAGCCGGTGTGTTGGATACATAATTTGATGGGTTAATCTTGTATTATATTTGTTTACCTGTGGATTCTGAAAAAATAAACTTCTGTTCTTGAAAAAGAACATTAAGCATTCATATACAGGGTGGTCCAGTTTTAAATGTCAATAATTCACCAATCCATAGCCAATTAAAAAATAAGTTGACATTCATTATGTCATTTTCCTGAAAAAGGCTTCCTAAGGAAAATACAGTCCTTCAAATTTCTGTTTAAAAAAATCGTTTTTTTCTTTTTGTCATACCGTAAGGTCTGTCAAACTGTTGGAGCAAAACGTTTTATTGAGCATTCAATCACTTTATGGAACTGGTTAAGAAAACATTATTATCATTTTCCGTTATTTACGGTCAAAGACAATATTGATCATTTGGAACAAGCACGTTATTACACTGTATTAACAAAACTGCCAACCCAACTTAAAAATTGGAAACGGAAAATTCACTTAAGAAGTTTAAAAAATATTATTGTAGCCAGTTTTCATAGTTTCCAGACAAACTAAATGACTTTAGTTTTGAAAATTGACTTAGAAAAGATAAAAATTTCAGAAGCTTAAAAATTGTGTTTGTAACCAGTTTTCATGCAAATCGAGAGACTTTAATACTAAAAATTGACTTGTAGACACAAAAACTACTTTTTCAAGAATTTGTTGCTACAAATTCATACATTTAAACCTTAAAAATTGACTTGAACCCCAAAATGTGACTGAACTAATGAAAAGTGACATCAGAAGCTTAAAATTTGCATTTGAAGTAAGTTTTCATAATTTGAAGACAAATTTCAATATTTTAGTCTTGAAAATAGTCTTAGATGCAGGACATTGACATTAGATTCATGAAAATTGTCTTGAAAACGAACTTTTCGTGCTTTTTACTTTGCTTTTCATTTTCTTCGAATTCTGGACTATTTTTAGTGCTTCAAAACTGCTTTCAGCTTGGAAAATCGAGTTTCAAGACTATCTTCACCAAGTTATTGACATAGCAAACTTAAAAAACAATTTTTACATTCTTCATAGACTTAAAATGGCGTTCGAAGCTTTGTCACTATTAAATCGACTTCTAGACACCTCAGTGCTAAAAATTCGGGTGTATTTCTTAATAAACTAGACTGTTTTTAGTGTTTTAAGGCTGTTTTCAGTGCCTCAAATCGAGTTTCAAGACTATCTTTACAAATTTTTTGACTTATCAAGCCTAAAAGCCAGTGTGTCCACTGACCATAGTTTTGAAAATGTTATTTCAAGCTTCTTCACTATTAAATTGACTTCTACACTCATAGGTGCAATAAATTGTAGCATCTCTAAGAAATTCAGACTGTTTGTTGTTGTCCAGTCCAGAAAATTCAGTTGTACACCAATTAAAGTCTTGAAAATATACTTTTGGACTCTCTTTAGTCCTAGTAAAGTCAGTTCTAGCATTAAAAGTCAACTTTTATATTATTTTTAGTAGTAAAAAATGAGTTTCATGCACAATACAATCTTTGTCTTGATTTCCGGACATTTTTTAGTTCTTGAATGCCAGTTTCAGACACTCAACCATGATGGCAGTCTGAGAAAGCAAATCATTAAACCATTCCTACTAGTAAAAAGCAAGTTTTTAGACTATTCAGTACAAATTTGGACTTTCACAAGTCTTGAATGTTCAGTTTTAAACTATAAAACGATTTTTTAAATTGAAATTTGGAGGACTGTATCTTCCTTAGGAAACGTTTTTCAGAAAAATGACATAATGCAAGTCAACTTATTTTTTGATTAGCTATCAAATGGTGAATTATTGACACTTAAAACTGGACCACCCTGTATATACAGAGCCTATACTGTCATTAGTCCCATTGACCTGAAAGTGTTTCTACATGATTGCCGATAATCCATTTTTTTAATTATTCTCATAACTCGTTTTTGAGCAATAAAAATGTTCTGAACCCTACCATCTCGGCCCCAGAACATAATACCGTACTTCAGTCTGGATTCAAAATTGGCGCTATACAGAATTTTTAGGCATTGCTCACTTAGATATTTACCAGTGAATCGTATTCCGTAGCAGATAGTTCCCAAAGTTTTCAAGAGTTTATCCAAATGAAAAGACCAGTCAAGGTTCTCATCCAGATAAACCCCTAGGAACCTCGTGTTTTCAGATACTGTTATGTCTTTTCCGACAATCGGGAGTCCTTCCAGTTTACCAAAGTTTGATTGTTTTGTCCTGAACAGGACTAAATCAGTTTTCTCTGCGTTCCGTTATCAGCAAACCATGCTTCAATTTTAGACGTTAAATATTGACTATTGCCTACTAGGTTCAAACTATTTTTGTCTCCAATCAACAAGTTGGTGTCATCGGCATAGTTAATAATAGTTTGCCATGGTTCATCTGCTACCGAATACAAGTCGTTTATGAAGATTACAAAGAGGATCGGCCCTATAATGCTACCTTGTGCTATTCCATAATCCAATAATCGTTCGAAAGAGTCCCTGACAGCCACTATTTGCTGCCTGTTTTGCAAGTATGACCTTACCCACTCCAATGGTTGCCCCCTTATCCCATATTTTTCCATTTTATTTAATAAGATTTCTCGATGTAGACAGTCATATCCCTTCGAAAGATCTAGAAATATTCCAAGTGCGGCCTTTCTATTTTCAAAGTGCTTAATGATTGATTGTATAAACTGATATAATGCCGTTTGTGTTGATTTTCCCTTTATAAATCCGTGCTGGTTTTTGTTAATTAGATTACAGTGGTTCATAAATTCTATAATTCTTTTACACATTGCCAGTTCAAAAATTTTGGAAAATCCTGGCAGAAGGCTTATAGGATCACCCTTTTTATACAATGGTTTAACAAGAGCAGTTTTTAGTTGATCTGGAAACACACCAGATTTAAAAGAATTGTTAATTATAAAACACAGTACATCTTTTAATTCGCATATGGAATATGTAATTTCACAGACTTCTTCCGGCGTAAGTGGTTTTAAAAACATTGACTTATCATTAAATGGGATTTCACATTTATAAGAATTCATATCTACTTTTGGAACTATATTTGGTATGCTGTTTACTAAGAAACTATTAAAATTATTGGCTATGGCTTTAGCATTTCCCTTCAACTGTATGTCACGACGATCACTAATTTTTCCTGAGATTTCTTTAGTTATCGTCCACATACATTTCATTTTGTTGTCCGATTTAGTAATCCTATTTTCATAATTTTTCCTTCTGACATTCTTTAAAAGCTCATCATATTTTCTTTTGGTAGATTTGTATGCCTCCTTATATTTGTCATTATAACGGCTCAAGGTAAGAAGTAAATCTAACTTTTGTTTGTAATTGATAACTTCCGGATCGTGTTTAAATGATTTTAACTTTTTTGTTTTGACTATTTTGAGCGGGAAGTTTTGGTTAAAAATTCTTATAAATGTATTTATAAAGATATCCCATTGATATCCCAATTAATAGGTACTAGCTCTTCTAATATCTGTGATATGCAATGATTTAAAGATATCCCTCTCTATAGATATTAATGCTAAATTATTTAACCGTTCCTGTGTCAAACTTGTGCGCAGATAATTTTTTTAAACTTCAAATTGCCGTTTACTGCTTGCTACAGTAACGAGCAAAGATAATCTAATTTATTAGAGCTTCTGTTAGAATTGGAAATGCTGCTGCTGAGATTACTTTGTAAAACATACAGACNNCCTCATTNANGCTCTGGTANCACNCNTTGGCCACGNACGTAGTNGAGTGCATTANCNCNNTNANCGAACTCTTAGACCGTNGTTNNATCCCCGCNGACAAGGNCCCCTGANANNNGNTANTCACNGNGNGGCTNNNNGGGTTTGGGNAAAAGGAANNNGTGAANGTAGACNCNTTNACATGANANATCTCGANTTGATNNTCNCCANAANGCCCCGNACNCTCCGGCCNCGNAAATTACGACCATTTTGATNNAGCACNAGGGCAATCCNGGAANGCTAGATNGACGGGGCCTACNNGGTACTCTNGCACCCCATACTGTCTGANTGTCAGCAACGTGCACNNCAGTNCNTCGGTACCAACTGNGACTAANCTTGANGTGGCAATGNGNANGTTCTTCNCNTATNGGNCANNAAGGCGGCTACGATCGTATATTGANTTANTCNAGGACCACCTCTTGCNCGANCNCGGNTAATGNNAATGACTTTCGCGCNAAAAAAGACTACAAGATTTGGTACAGTCAAGAGAAAAAGCGGTGTCAAAGTTTGAACTGACAGAAACACAGTTTGATAGAACCGTCAGATATAAAATTGCCTGTAAAACCCACTTGGAGTATGAAAATGACAGTTTTAAGCACATTTTTGGAATCCTCATTAAATTTCCTATCCAATAACAAGAAAAAAACACTATAAGATTTGGTATAGTCAAGGAGAAAAGTGGTGGTGTCAAAGGACAGTCAGAGAAAAAATCGCCTATAAAACCCACTTGGAGTGAGAAAATGACTCTTTTAAGCACATTTTTGGAATCCTTATTAAATATTCTCTATTCAATAACCTGAAAAAACTACAAAACTACAAATACTGGTACAGTCAGGAAAAAAAGCCGTTTGTCGACAAGAAAGAAGACAAACAAAGTAAAAAAAAAACACAAAATCCGAGACGTAACGACTTACCTCGGCCCTTCTTAACTTCTCCCAAACGTAATGTTTGGTACATGATTTTTTGGGCGCCCTGCAAAAATCCCCAGTGGGCGAAAACACGTTGGTAACCAACGGACAACCGCACACTTCATGCTCGGATATTTTCGGGTCTTTGCAATGTTCCGGGCATAACACTCGCAGTCGTTTGCAGTAGGTACGATTGACTGAATTGTAGAAGTCGCAAAACATGTTATTGCCTGAAACATTCTTGTTATTTAAATCTTAAAAGTTGTCAAATCGATCACGACCAACCTTCGATGCGAGTTTTAAAAACGCTACCAAAAGAGGCCTGCGATTCGTACTTGTTGAAACACTTTTCCATGTGTCTTATGGCGGTTTTTGAATGGATTTCATGTCCGCAGGTCACACAATACATTGAGCTTTCTTCGTCTTTTTCGACCTGGAAACAACCAAACAACAGTAGTATCAAATTTGAAAATTTAAAATTGTTTTTTAATACACTTGTGGCTTATAAAATATCAATTTACGCAATAAAAATCTGTGGCAATCAGTAGACACTGTTTTGGAAGCTTTTGGGATTTGTATAATGTTTTGGAAAGTTTTGAAATCATTTTAGGCTACTTCAGGTTACTTGGACAGAAGATTTTTGGACAGTTAAAAGAGAATATTAAAGGTTCTGAACTGCTTTAGAGGCAGTTGAGAATTTCTTAGACGGTTCTAGAAGTTTTCTGAAGCTTCTAAACCACTCTAGATGCATATGGAAGCTTTTAGACTGTTTTCAACTCTTTTGAAAACTTCTAGACTAGTTAAAGAGCATTTGTAAGCTTTTAGGCTGCTCCTAAAGCTTTTAGAAGTTTCTAGACACTGTTTTGGAAGCTTTTGGAATTTCTATACTGTTTTAGAAGGTTTTGAAATCTTTTTAGACTATTTCAGGAGGATTTAGAAGATTTTTGGAGAGTTTAAAGAGAATATTAAAGGTTCTGGACTGATTTACAGGCATTTGGGAAGTCCTTAGACGGTTCTAGAAATTTTCTGAAGCTTCTACACTACTCTAGCAGCATACGGTAGCTTTTGGATTGTTTTAAACTCTTTTGAAAGCTTCTAGATCAGTTGAAGAGCATTTAAAAGTTTTTAAACTGCTTCTAAAGCTTTTGGAAGTTTTTAGGCACTGTTTTGGAAGCTTTTGGAATTTCTATACTGTTTTAGAAGGTTTTGAAATCTTTTTAGACTACTTCAGGATGATTTAGAAGATTTTTGGACAGTTTAGAAAGAATATTAAAGGTTCTGAACTGCTTTAGAGGCAGTTGAGAATTTCTTAGACGCTTCTAGAAGTTTTCTGAAGCTTCTAAACCACTCTAGATGCATATGGAAGCTTTTAGACTGTTTTCAACTCTTTTGAAAGCTTCTAGACTAGTTAAAGAGCATTTGTAAGCTTTTAGGCTGCTCCTAAAGCTTTTAGAAGTTTCTAGACACTGTTTTGGAAGCTTTTGGAATTTCTATACTGTTTTAGAAGGTTTTGAAATCTTTTTAGACTATTTCAGGAGGATTTAGAAGATTTTTGGAGAGTTTAAAGAGAATATTAAAGGTTCTGGACTGATTTAGGGAATTCCTTAGACGGTTCTAGAAATTTTCTGAAGTTTCTAAACTACTCTAGAAGCATACAGAAGCTTTTGGAATGTTTTAAACTCTTTTGAAAGCTTCTAGACTAGTTAAAGAGCATTTGGAAGCTTTTCGAATCTGTTTAGACAACTTCAGGAGTATTTGGAAGGTTTTTGGACAGTTTTCAAAAGTCTATTGAAGGTTCTGGGGTTCTTTAGAGCCATTTGGGAACTCTTAGACGGTTCTAGAAATTTTCTGGAAGCTTCTAAACTACTCTAGAAGCATACTTGAACTTTTTAAAGCTTCTAAACTAGTTAAAGAGCATTTGGAAGCTTTTGAAATCTCTTTAGACGACTTCAGGAGCTTTTGGAAGGTTTTTGAACCGTTTCAAGAACATATTGAAAGTTCTGGACTGTTTTAGAGGCAATTCGAACTCTTAGACGGTTCTACAATTTTTTAGGAAGCTCCTAAACTACTCTAGAAGAGAACAGAAGCTTTTAGATTATTTTAAATTGTTTTGAAAGCTTCTAGACTAGTTGAAGAGCATTTGGAAGCTTTTGAAATCGGTTTAGACAACTCCAGGAGTATTTGGAAGGTTTTTGGACAGTTTCAAGAACATATTGAAGGTTCTGTATTTCTTTAGAGCCATTTGGGTATTCTTAGACGGTTCTACAAATTTTTGGAAGCTCCTAAACTACTCTAGAAGCATACTTGAACTTTTGAAAGCTTCTAAACTAGTTAAAGAGCATTTGGAAGCTTTTGAAATCTCTTTAGACGACTTCAGGAGCTTTTGGAAGGTTTTTGAACCGTTTCAAGAACATATTGAAAGTTCTGGACTGTTTTAGAGGCAATTCGAACTCTTAGACGGTTCTACAAATTTTTTGGAAGCTCCTAAACTACTCTAGAAGAGTACAGAAGCTTTTAGATTATTTTAAATTGTTTTGAAAGCTTCTAGACTAGTTGAAAATCATTTGGAAGCTTTTGAAATCGGTTTAGACAACTCCAGGAGTATTTGGAAGGTTTTTGGACAGTTTCAAGAACATATTGAAGGTTCTGTATTTCTTTAGAGCCATTTGGGTATTCTTAGACGGTTCTACAAATTTTTGGAAGCTCCCAAACTCCTAAACTACTCTAGAAGCATACTTGAACTTTTGAAAGCTTCTAAACTAGTTAAAGAGCATTTGGAAGCTTTTGAAATCTTTTTTGACGACTTCAGGAGCTTTTGGAAGGTTTTTGGACAGTTTCAAGAACATATTGAAGGTTCTGTATTTCTTTAGAGCCATTTGGGTATTCTTAGACGGTTCTACAAATTTTTGGAAGCTCCTAAACTACTCTAGAAGCATACTTGAACTTTTGAAAGCTTCTAAACTAGTTAAAGAGCATTTGGAAGCTTTTGAAATCTGTTTAGACGACTTCAGGAGTATTTGGAAGGTTTTTGGACAGTTTTCAAAAGCCTATTGAAGGTTATGGAGTTTTTTAGAGCCATTTGGGAACTCTTAGACAGTTCTAGAAATTTTTTGGAAGCTCCTAAACTACTCTAGAAATACTTGAACCTTTGAAAGCTTCTAGACTAGTTGAAGAACATTTGGAAGCACAATACTAACAGTAGATCAATGAAATTATGATTTTAATAAATTTTCTATAGAATGTGTTAACTTTTCAAGGGTTTTCCATAGTTTTGCTCCATTTTTGATTGACAATTGACAGTACAGTAACTGTAACAAAAATCTGACATAGTATTTAGTTTATTAATCGCCCCTGTATAATGGTGTACTGGTAACTGGAAAAGATATCAAAATTGACGGGTTATTTAAAGGTTTTCAAAAAAATCTAGCAGAAAACTATTATAATTTCATTGGGTTTACTTTAAATTAGAAAAAACTGTATTATCCTGTTATTACCTCTTACGACACCATTTTTTCAGGAAAATAATAATAACTTACATCATTCTCCCAGTGGGGATCAATAACAGCATTCTTAGCTCTGTCCACCAAATAATCAATTTCCCGATGTCGTTTGTCCAGTTCCTGTAAAATGTGCCTAACTTCAAGCTGCTGCTTTCTGACTTGGTCCAAAGCTGCGAATCACGTTTACAATTACGAAAAGTCAGTTTACTTTTGGTGTATCCGCTAGAAACCTTTAATGTTGATCTCTTCGGCGGTTGTAGGGCTTAAAGACCATTCCTGGAGCCTTTGAGGCAACACTTGCAGCACCCTCGTTTTAGCCAGGTTCATTCCGCACTGATCGGAACAATACTTGGAGCCGTAACGGGCGCTTCTAACACACTTAGGCCCGTAACATTGTCTGGCGTAATCGGTTTTCAGGTGCTCATTGTAGGTTTGTTCGTGGTCGGATCCTGAGTCTTTCCGCTTTCTTCTAGCACTGCAAGTTTGGTTTAGCTAACTTTATTAAGCTGAAAGTTAAGTTTAAAAACCAAAAATTATGGTTTTTAAGAAACGCACAGACGCTTTTAAAGTGATTACTTCAAACTTAAATAAACTGCTCGTCAAAAAGAATGGGACAGCAAAATTTTTGCTCTTTTTTGAGCGGCTGCTTCTTCAAATTGATTTACTTGATTCTAATAATTTTTTTGAGGATTAAAAGGTATTTTCTTCCTCTTTCTTTTGACCCAAATGATCTTTTTGAAAGGTGCCACGGATTCGAGTATACAAAGGGTGTGACTGAGGTGTAGTCAAAAAATGAAAAATTCGGTCTAACGCCATTTCTCGCAAAAAAAATTTGTACGTTTTACACAATCGAGTCTTGCGGTCAATATCTCTAAACGTTTTCGCCAGTTTGGCGATTAAAAGCCGTTTACAAAATTTATTGCAAAATTTTTAAAATGTGGTTACTTTTAATTCTCTTGTTTAAAATTAAACAATTTCTTTAGATCTTTTGTGGAAGAAGAGCGGGATTAGCAAGTTTACACTTAAAACTACCCAATTTAAGAAAAAAACACACTGCGAGATACAGGGTGACCCAAAAAAAAATTTGAAAAGAAAATCATATGTTTTATCATAAATCTTAGCATGTTCAGTCATTTTTATGGAAAATAATGATATTGGATATAGAAGCACACTATTTGTTTAGTAATTCTATCTCTAGACGTTTTCGCCAGTTTGGCGATTAAGGGCCGTTTACAATATTTATTGATTTTTTTTTAAATGTGGTTATTTTTAATTCCCTTGTTTTAAATTTAACAATTTATTTCTTTAGATCTTTTTCGGATGAAATACGAGATTAGAAAAATTACACTTAAAACTACCCAATTTAAGTAAAAACTTATAAACTGCATTCATACAGAGTTCAATTTGTATGAATCTGACGGGCGATTATTGGTATGGAGAGAAAGAAATGAACGATATATGGAAGAATGCATGGATGCTAGGGTTGCTTTTGGGGGAGGTGGAATTACAGTTTGGGGCGGGATTATGAGGAATGGAAGAACAGATTTAGTCATTTTGATTGAGGATAGTATGAATGCGCAGAGGTACAGGGATATGTGTATACGTGATATCGTTGTTCCCTTTTCTCGAAACTTTGGGAACGGTTTTATCTTAATTGACGACAATGCTCGTCCACATCGAGCCAGAATCGTACAAGAAATTTTGAGAGAGAACAACATCGAACGAATGGAGTGGCCTGCAAGGTCACCGGATATGAACGTAATAGAGCACGTATGGAGTAGAATGAAATTGAGAATAAATGGCTCAGAGCATGAATTTCAAAATTTGAATGAGTTGGCAGAAATGGTGAGGGTTGAATGGGAGGCAATTCCCCAAAATTTTATTGCAAAGTTGGTGGATAGCATGCCAAGAAGGGTTGCGGAGTTGCAACAAACTGCTGGGGGACCGACAAGGTATTAAGAACAAATGGGTTTGTAGCCCGCAAAGTCATCGGATATGAATGCTGTGGACTTGGTTTTTTTTAAATTAAAAACCATTATTTTCGATTAAATTTACCGAATAAAGATACATGTTTTATTTGTATGGTAAAACATTTGATTTATCTTTTGTATGATTTTTTAACCCACTCTGTTTATAAAGGTTCGCGGTTTATAAATGTTCACCTAAAATGGGTGAATTCAAATGTAATTTTGCTAATCTTGTTTTAAATTCAATAATTTTGAATTTAAAACAAGGGAATTAAAAAGAACCATTTTTTTAATATCGCCCCTTAATCGCCAAACTAGAGATATGAATTGGATTACTAAACCAATAGTGTGCTTCTCTATCCAATATCATTATTTTCCATTAAAATGACTGAACATGCTAAGATTTAGGATAAAACATATGATTTTCTTTTCAAATTTTTTTTGGGACACCCTGTATCTCGCAGTGTATGTTTTTTACTTACATTGGGTAGTTTTACGTGTAAACTACAAAAAATACTCGGATCCGTGGCACCTTTCAAAAAGATCATTTAGGTCAAAAGAAAGAGGAAGAAAATACCTTTTAATCCTCAAAAAAATTATTAGAATCAAGTAAATCAATTTCAAGAAGCAGCCGCTCAAAAAATAGCAAAAATTTTGCTGTCCCATTCTTTTTGACGAGCAGTTTAGTACAAATAGAGATGGAAAATTTTCAGAACTTTATTTTTGGATAAAATGACAAAGCAATTTTAAAAATTTAAGTGTGAATGATGAAGAAAAGGCTAATAAATGCACATCTAAAGCAACAAGTAATGGAATTTGGACTATTTGGAAATTGTAAAATGCCAAGTAGATGTGTTTCTTGAAGGAACCACACTGGCAGTAGTCAATCAAATTTGACAGTTCTGATGTTAAGGAACATTTTTCTACTTTCTTTTTACGTCACGTGACAGCTGTCATAACTGTCAAAACTCACCAGTGACCTGAAAGTATAAAATGCTAAAAAAACTGTGTTTCTTTGAGGAATTGCACTGTAAGTTGTGTTTGCAGCTCCATGGAGCTAAATTTGAGAAAAAGAATTGATACTTACGTCACAACGTCACAAATGTCAACATAATTCTGCGTCACAGTTGCGTGATTTTTGACAGCTGTCACAGAAGGTAAAAAACAAGTGTCAAGTGGTTGTTAATGTCACAACTGTTAGATTTAACTCTATGGCGATATAAATACCACTTGAAATGCGATTTATCTGCGAATCCGCGTATTCCAGTTGTATATGCATTATCGCTGAATGAGTTTTGACAGTTGACAGCTGTCAAGTGACGTAAGAAACTTATCAAGGTGTCACTTAATCTCACAAATGTTCAATTTTATAGGGCAAATTTGACAGTTTCATCTCACTGCTAAATGAGTTTTAATAGTTACAACAAGTGTCACCTGGCTATAAAGTACGCTGTGAAGTGTGTTTAAGTGTAATAACTGTCAGATTTAATGACTTAAACTGTCATTTAATGTCACAACTGCTAAATTCAACTCTACAGAGCTACGAATTTGACTACTTGACATTTTACAGTATCACCACACTGTTTAATGAGTTTTGACAGTTGTCAGGTGACTATAAGCCTTTCACTAAATGTCATAGCTAGTTTAGTTCGTCAAAGTGGCCCACGTTTTTCCAACCACACGAATTAAGAGCTTCTTGAGCTTTTCGATATTGCCAAAATGAGTTTTGGCTTTGGTAGCGTTGATTTGAATGTAATTTTCAAGCTTTTCCACGTGAAAAAGATGTTCATGTCATTTTGGCAACGTCGAAAAGCTCAAGAAGCTTTTAATTCGTGTGGTTGGACAAATGTGGTTTAATGACAGGCTTATAGTAACCTGACAGCTGTCAAAACACATTAAACAGTGCAGTGATACTGTAAAATGTCAAATAGTCGCGTCTTTGATGAATCACGTCGCAAACTGTCATTTGTAACTTTGTGGAGTTAAATATGGCAGGTGACGTTAAATGACAATTTAAGACCTTCATTTTGACAGTTATGACACTTCATAGCGTGGCTTATAGTCACTTGACACTTGTTATAACTATTAAAACTCCTTCAGCAGTGAGAAGAAACTATCACATGCAAAACAGTGGTACCTTGTATTTTTATTTCAATAAAGCCCCAAATTTGACATTTGTGAGGCTAAGTGACACTTCGATGTCTCTTACGTCACCTGATAGCTGTCAACGGTCAAAAATATTTCAGTGCTAACATACAACTGGAATACGCAGATTAGTTGTATTTCTTTGATCAATGGTATTGCACGTTGGCAATAACAGACACTTTTGATATGTTTTTTACGTCATCTGACAGCTGTCAAAAGTCACGCAGCTGTGACGCCAAATTACCAAAATAGTACCGCTTAGATAAATCACACGGTATATTGAATTTATAGTTCTATGAAGCAAAATTTGACAGTTGTGGAAGTCACTTAACGTCAGAAGTCTCAATAGAGCTATAAACAGAACTTACAGTGCAATTCCTCAAAAAAACACATCCATTTGGCATTTTATACTTTCAGGTCACTGGTGAGTGAGTTTTGACAGTTATGACAGTTGTCACGTGACGCAAGCAAAGTATTAGGGTTTTCCCTAACATCGCATCTGTCAAACTTGTCTCCATGGAGCTTTAAACACAACTTACACTGTAATTCTTCAAATTAGCAACTATTTCTAATTTTCTAGTTTTAGGTCGGGGTTTTGACAGTTGTGACAGCTGCCACGTGATATAAAAAAAGTATAAAAGTGCTTTTTAAAGTCAGAACTGTCAAATTTGGCTCCATGGAGGTGTAACACAACTTACAGTGCAATTTCAAAGAAACACATGGTTTCATACTTTCAAGTCACTGGTGAGTGAGTTTTGACAGCTCAAGCAAAGTATTAAGGTGTTCCTTAACATCTCATCTGTCAAATTTGTGCTTTAAACATAACTTACAGTCTAATTCTTCAAATTAACAACTATTTCTAATTTTCTGGTTTCAGGTCAGGGTTTTGACATGACAGCGTACGGTCACTGGTGAGTGAGTTTTGACAGTTATGACAGTTGTCACGTGACGCAAGCAAAGTATTAGGGTTTTCCCTAACATCGCATCTGTCAAACTTGTCTCCATGGAGCTTTAAACACAACTTACACTGTAATTCTTCAAATTAGCAACTATTTCTAATTTTCTGGTTTCAGGTCGGGGTTTTGACAGTTATGACAGCTGTCACGTGATATAAAAAAAGTATAAAAGTGCTTTTTAAAGTCAAACTGTCAAATTTGGCTCCATGGAGGTGTAACACAACTTACAGTGCAATTCCTCAAAGAAACACATCTATTTGATATTTTATACTTTTAAGTCACTGGTGAGTGAGTTTTGACAGTTATGACAGCTGTCACGTGACGCAAGCAAAGTATTAAGGTGTTCCTTAACATCTCATCTGTCAAATTTGCCTCCATGGAGCTTTAAACATAACTTACAGTCTAATTCTTCAAATTAACAACTATTTCTAATTTTCTGGTTTCAGGTCAGGGTTTTGACAGTTATGACAGCTGTCACGTGATGTAAGAAAAATATCAAAGTATTATTTAAAGCCAGAACTGTCAAATTTGGTTTAATGGAGCTGTAAAGACTACTTACAGTGTGGTTCTGAATTGTTGCTTTGTTGTTGATAAATTTCTGAGAATTTTACATCTCTAAGCACATTTTTAAGGTGGATTTGACCAGCAATTTAAATACTTTACTTGGATCTTAAAACTACAGGTCTCTGAGGCTGTGGTTTCAATGATTTCTTTTTAATGTTCACTATTCTCATTTTTAACACTTTGACAACCTTGTCAGTTGCAACAAACAAATTTTTATGTCAATAATTTACACCTGAACCTAACAGTACTCACGTGCCACTTAGAGCATTAATACAAATGCGCTGCTTGCATCTCTCCTTTGATTTACCATGTTTGGCCTTTCTGGTACAAACATCACAGCGTCCACAATCTTCAGTTCGGTAGCAACCCATGCATTCCCCACATTTTTTTGCCCTTTTATCTGTCTTGCCTTTTAAATATAAATCTAGTTACACATAAGTCCAAATTGTTTGATGTTAGTTACTTTTAGACTTTTCTTCCCGATAATGTGGAACATCAGGGTCATCTTCATATCTGTCTTTGCGCTTTTTAGCCTTCTTTTCTTCACTGGGTTGAGAAGAACTCTCTTCACGTTCCCGTTTTGTTTTCCATTTAGTCTTCAAGGTGGAATCTTCTTCATGGCATCTCACACAAAAGTATTGTTTTATGAGTTTGGCATCTTTTTCAGAAATCTTTATGCAGTCTCCATGATACCTGGAACACCAAATCAAAAATTTCAAGTCACACAGCTAAAAAGTTTATTAGTGTTTTTATACCATTCTTCACAAGCATCACAGGCTATCATAAACCTGGACGAGTCTGAGGACCTGCAAATGCAGTAAGCTTGTCCATCCTGTCTCAATAAAGTATCGATTTTAGATTGTCTTTCCGGCAATACAAACTGTTTGGCGATATCTTCTCTCTGCAAAAAAAGTTCTTGTAAAGTGTGATTCTAGGTCCTAATTGCACAAAACACATACTGAAACATCTCCTTTTCTTGACATGATTAAAGTGTAGTTTATTTTGTTTTTATGTTTGATAGAAAATCCATAGAATTTGTGATATATTTTAGTATAAATATTTATAAATTTAAGTTGTTTTATTATTAGCAAGTAAATAAAAGAAAAGTAAACAGGACATCATAAATGACGTTTGTCAAGTGTCAACCTAAAACTGTCAATAGTCTGACTTATTCAAGTGCGTAATTTGACAATGTGTCATCTGATCAACGTATTTAAAAAACGAACTGGTGTCACGTGACAAATTGTGAAATGACTTCACGGCAGCTTTAACCTTTACATTAACCTAACTTTTTATTAAAATATAAATGTTGTGTTTTGTGTTGGTTTGAGACTGGTGAGTTAATAAAGAATGTTTGTTAAGTTTCTACATTGACTTATATTTAATATGTTAAGTTGAATAGATACAAAAGCTTTATAAATTCAAAGGTCAACTGTCTGTGTGTATTATGGTATGTTTTAGTTTAGCAACAAATAATTATAAGCCTTACAAGCTATAAATAGTGCCTAAATGCTTGTGATAGTGTAGAATAAGACACTAGTGCAAAATGCTCATAGTCAATTAATTTGATTAAGTAAAATTCAAGTCACTTTTGAAATGCCTGGATGTGCTGCAGTCGGCTGTACCAATTCTAGAAAAAAAGGATTTTTAATGAAGTCCTTTCCAAGGGATCTAAAGAGGAGGGAAGAATGGACCATTAAAATGAAAAGGCACAATTGGCAACCCACAGATTTTTCATGCTTATGTGAGGTTTGGATAATGGTTACTTTTTGTTGAATAAAGTTGTAAATTTATGTTTTTTTTTAGGCTCATTTTGCCCCAGAAATGTGGGAGAAACCCCGCGTAGACGGAAAACGTATTTTAAAGTCCAATGCCATACCCACAATTTTTAATTCATGAAACTAACAACTAAGGAAGCATTTCCTATGGTTTATGATGTGTATTAAATTTGTAAGGGCTGTTATAACAACTTTTGGCGTTACAACGTTTCAGAATCACCAATTACAGCTGAAAATTGAATAAAAACCCTGTAATACAAGAATGTTAAGATGGACTGTGTCTGTAGATAATAAACAACAAGACTGACAGTTTTTTTTTATTTTACTGGATTTTTTGACAGCTCCGCGAATTAGGGAATTTTGACAGTCATGAGAAGAGGTTTAGTATGGCAATCCTGGGCCACAGAATGTTGAGCATTTTTCTTAAAAAGGTGCATTGCACACACAAAATTTTTTGGTAAAGGGAACAATCCTGGATAAAGTTAATCAGAGATGTAATAGCAGTAATTTTCGAGTCGGAAAGTCAAGAACATTACTTCTTGTTTAAATGAAAATTTTCCTTGATAGGGAAAACAACTGTCAAACTTGTCATTGTCAAACTTATCATGCATTCTAATGAGATAATTTAAGACATCTAAATAATTAAAAGTACCTACATTAAACTTTATTTGAATTGATATTGGATTATTGTACAATTAATTAAAAAACTAATTATTTTTGAATTTTCAGAATTTCCATTTTTTTTCGGAAAATTACGGGAAACTTTCTTAAAAATGTTGTATACCTAACCTGAACACTTCAAAATAATATGAATTTTGAAAAAAATATTTACAAATTTATCCCTTCTGGACAACATATTCCCAGTATAAAAGCTTTAATCCTTCGGTAGCGTGACATTTCTACTATACAGGTGTGGTAAATCCAAAACCGACCACGTTTCTCTGTCCGTTACACGGTTTTCCTATGGTCGGTTTTGGATTTACCACACCTGTATATGGTATACAAGGTGATCAAAAGACAATTTCAAAGGCTACAAATTGGTATATTGAACCACCCTGTAACTGTCAAAATAACAGAGTTATGGGCTGTCACAGTAAAAACTGCCAAAATCTGTTTGATTTATTTTATTTAGTAAACAACTCCGTTTTAACAGTAAATAACTCAGTTATTCGACGTTTTAGGAAAAAACGCTATACAGGGTGGTCAAAAGAGAATTTCAAGGGCTACAAATTGGTATATTGAACCACCTTATAGTTGTCAAAATAACCGAGTTATTGACAATACAATGGAGTAGTTTACAGGGCGATTCAATGACTTTTTAACATCCTAGTAACTTTGTTTAATTTTTATTTAAAAAAAAATACCAAATATGAATCTTGAAGATATTTGCATATACTTTGCTCCTAGATAATCCATGTATACAGGGTGTCTCAAATTTGAGCAACATAGCAAACTTATAATTTTTTATTCGATTTTTGGAATCTACGTCAAATTCTAGGTCTACTTGATGTAAAATGTTTGTATCGATATTCAATTGTTTTTGCTCTAGCAGCCTTACTTTGACCACCCTTCTCGAAAGCAGAAATTCCCAATTTGAGCGAAATTTTGGTGCACTTTTCCAGAAAATCGTCCATAACTCGCTTATTTGAAACACTCTGTATAAACACACCGTATAACAAAAGAAAGCTAATGAACGGGGCTATCACGTGACGTTGAGCGGGCACGACTATGTTGTCCTGTTTAGCCGCTAGAGGGCGTCAAATTTGACTCGTTTTTTGCAGTTTTTGCTCAATATCTCAGGAACGTTTCAAGTTAGAGGTCTGAATTTTTTATCACAAATGCACCACGATGGGATCAAAACTAACCTCAACTGCTTAAATACCTTCAGGTTAATAGTACAAAAATGACGTAGACATTTGTCGAAATGTCATTTTGCAAGGGTGCCACGCCCTACAGTGTCAAAATTGAAATAAATTCAAGGTCATCTCCGAAACGGTGCCAGTTAAAGCAAAATGGACGTCAGATTTGTGTTCCCCAGGTTCAAATTAGTTAAAAGAAATCACTTTGATTAAGGAAAATCCAAAATGGTCGCCGTTAGTATAGTAAGCCCAAAAAAGCCCTAATTTAGATTACATTTTCGTGCACTTTTCCAGAAAATTGTCCATAACTCGCTTATTTGAAACACCCTGTATAAACACACCGTATAACAAAAGAAAGCTAATGAACGGGGCTATCACGTGACGTTGAGCGGGCACGACTATGTTGTCCCGTTTAGCCGCTAGAGGGCGTCAAAGTTGACTCGTTTTTTGCTCAATGTCTCAGGAACGTTTCAGGTTAGAGGTCTGATATTTTTACCACAAATGCAATTTTTACCTTCTATACACTTTTTTGGTAACATGCACTGTTTTACCTTGAAAAATTAAAAACTAGAACTGTCAAGAAATTTTTAGTAAACATTTTTTATTTTCAAAATTAACTTCAACTCCCTAAATACCTTCAAGTTAATAGTACAAAAATGTAAAAAACGTATTATTTTTGAATTTTCAGATTTTTCAATTTTTCCGGAAAAATTTCCATAAATTTAATTTGCCGGAAATTTTACATCCCTGAAGTTAATAGCACTTTTCAGCAACATAACTTTCACTGAACTGACAGGTCGTAGTTTGTTCATCCACTTAGTTGTGACTTTTTTGACATTTGCTAAAACATAATACAAATACACATTTTACCATTCTTGTCAGTGGAAAAAGCCGAAATTACAGGAGTGGACAATTGACACATGACGGGAAGGCAAAAATGAAATGTGTGCTGGCCCCAAATGTCACCTTCAAATAAACTGTTAATTTCTTATAACTCGTCAAATATTATAAAATAACCTGGGTACAAATAAAAACCGCTTTTAGTACTGCAACATTATATTTCATTACAAAGTTAATTAATAAGTAGTTAAAAAAGCCAAAATGTCATTCGCTTGTGAATTAATATTTAAAAAAAAATGAAAATTAGCCCTTGAGGCTGCTCATTCCAGCCCTCATAATTTCATCCACCAAAAGCAAATTGCTCGCAATCACCGAACACGAATGGACAATTTGCTTTTTAACCAAATAATTATCGAAAATGCCCGCGTCTTTGGGAATGACCGCTTCTCCAGAAGTCAAATCCAAACCGATCGGTTCGGGGCTAATCTGGCTTTCTTCCTGAAGCTTCACGATAGTTTCCTTCAATAAAATGACACCAATAAATCACCGTGTTTTTTTTGCACGTGTGAACGTATAATCATACTTGAACATCGAATCCGGAATTAATTGCCAAAGTTTTGGGAATGACCAGCAAAGCTTCAGCGTACGCGATCACTCCTAAACGAGATTTACCCTTAACAGTGTCCTTCCATTTTAGTAGTTCCTTGTTGGCGGCTATCTCAAAAGCGCCAGCGCCTAAACGCGTCAAATTAAAGCTTAATTTGATAAAAGTGTAAGCAAAAAACACAAAGTATATCAATTATTCTCCACAAAATTAAGCTAAGTTCTCATAACCGCGTTTTGGGTCTGAAAAACGCGTTTGCAAAATTTGAAAATAACAGCCCGCAAGAAGCTGAAAATTTTCAACTTCTTGCGTCTGTTTCTAGTGTTTTGACATTTTGGAGGGCAAAAGTTATATCTGAATGGCAAAACTGAAAAAATATGAATAAACACGGCAGTCACAGCAGAAATGAGGTAGGTTTCCTATGTTTATATTCATATAAAATATAGGTTAATATCTCAAATTCATTTTTAGTTTTTATGTGGCAATTGCCATGGAACTTTGAGAATAGAAGATATTTTCATTCATCCTTGTTTCCAAGGCGACAAGAATGAAGAATACACTTCTGCAAAACATGCTGAATTAGCCTCGGAATTAGCTGAATGTGAACAGGGAAAAAAGTTTTGCCAGATCTGTCAGCTGAAAATTTACTGTTGACCAATAGGAAATAAGTGACGTCAAACGCAAAACGCGGTTATGAGAACTAAGCTTTAAAATGAAAAAATGTTGTGTCGATCGACTTCTACCGTGACTGGTTATTTACCGGGAAGGTAAAGTAAAATTGGAAATGTAAAATTCAGTGTGACAGAAAAATTTACCAATTTTACCAAAAAAATTCCAATTTGGTTGCTTGAAAGATATCATTTTTCTGTCATGGCTGTCATTAATGATGTAAAAAACAATTTGTAATTTACATTTACAAATCGAGAATTGTCAAAATAACTGTCATAAATCTCAGAAACACGTCTTGCTTCGAAAACTGTTAAACTGTAATTCTAGGAGCATTTTGACATTAGTGACAGATATCACGTGGTTTTTGGAAGGTAATTTAGCTTGTCAGTCACGTGACCACTGTCATGAATCTTAGAAACACGCTTTGTATCGAATACTGCAAGAAAACTTTTCTAAAGCCTGATTTTTGCAACTTTTGAGCACTATTTGACAGTCAGAGATAAAATTGCTTATTAAAGTCGCTTGGAGTGAGAAAATGACTGTTTTAAGTACATTTTTGGAATCCTCATTAAATTTCCTATCCAATAACCCGAAAAAACACCACAAAATTTGGTACAATCAGGGAGAAGAGCGGTGTGAAAGTTTGAACTGCCAGAAACACAGTTTGAAAAGACAGTCAGGGACAAAATCGCCTGTAAAATCCACTTGGAGAGGGAAAATGACTGTTTTAAGTACATTTTTGGAATCCTCATTAAATTTCCTATCCAATAACCTGAAAAAACACCACAAAATTTGGTACAGTCAGGGAGAAAAGCGGTGTCAAAGTTTGAACTGACAGAAAAACAGTTTGAAAAGACAGTCAGGGACAAAATCGCCTGTAAAACCCACTTGGAGAGGGAAAATGACTGTTTTAAGTACATTTTTGGAATCCTCATTAAATTTCCTATCCAATAACCCGAAAAAACACCACAAAATTTGGTACAATCAGGGAGAAGAGCGGTGTCAAAGTTTGAACTGTCAGAAACACAGTTTGAAAAGACAGTCAGGGACAAAATCGCCTGTAAAACCCACTTGGAGTAAGAAAATGACTGTTTTAAGCACATTTTTGGAATCCTCATTAAATTTCCTATCCAATAACCCGAAAAAACACCACAAAATTTGGTACAATCAGGGAGAAGAGCGGTGTCAAAGTTTGAACTGACAGAAACACAGTTTGAAAAGACAGTCAGGGACAAAATCGCCTGTAAAACCCACTTGGAGAGGAAAATGACTGTTTTAAGCACATTTTTGGAATCCTCATTAAATTTCCTATCCAATAACCTGAAAAAACACCACAAAATTTGGTACAATCAGGGAGAAGAGCGGTGTGAAAGTTTGAACTGACAGAAACACAGTTTGAAAAGACAGTCAGGGACAAAATCGCCTGTAAAACCCACTTGGAGAGGGAAAATGACTGTTTTAAGCACATTTTTGGAATCCTCATTAAATTTCCTATCCAATAACCCGAAAAAACACCACAAAATTTGGTACAATCAGGGAGAAGAGCGGTGTCAAAGTTTGAACTGACAGAAACACAGTTTGAAAAGACAGTCAGGGATAAAATCGCCTGTAAAACCCACTTGGAGAGGGAAAATGACTGTTTTAAGCACATTTTTGGAATCCTCATTAAATTTCCTATCCAATAACCCGAAAAAACACCACAAAATTTGGTACAATCAGGGAGAAGAGCGGTGTCAAAGTTTGAACTGCCAGAAACACAGTTTGAAAAGACAGTCAGGGATAAAATCGCCTGTAAAACCCACTTGGAGAGGGAAAATGACTGTTTTAAGTACATTTTTGGAATCCTCATTAAATTTCCTATCCAATAACCTGAAAAAAACACCACAAAACTTGGTACAGTCAGGGAGAAAAGCGGTGTCAAAGTTTGAACTGACAGAAACACAGTTTGAAAAGACAGTCAGGGACAAAATCGCCTGTAAAACCCACTTGGAGAAGGAAAATGACTGTTTTAAGCACATTTTTGGAATCCTCATTAAATTTCCTATCCAATAACCCGAAAAAACACCACAAAATTTGGTACAATCAGGGAGAAGAGCGGTGTCAAAGTTTGAACTGACAGAAACACAGTTTGAAAAGACAGTCAGGGACAAAATCACATGTAAAACCCACTTGGAGTGAGAAAATGACTGTTTTAAGCACATTTTTGGAATCTTCATTAAATTTCCTATCCAATAACCTGAAAAAAACAATACCAAATTTGGTACAGACAGGGAGAAAAGCGTGTCAAAATTTGAACTGCCAAAAAATACCGAATTTGTAGATTACCGGTCAATTTTGTTCTGGTAAAATAAAATATTTACACTCACTACTCCACTTAATTTCATGTTTTAAATAAAAACTTACCAGGAATAACCGCCTTGTCCTCAATAGCGTTATTGATGGCCCTCAATCCATCCCTGATAGCATCCTTGATTTGCTGCAACGAATGTTTGTTGGGACCTTTCATTAGAATGGTGACAGACTGAGGATTTTTGCACTTTTCCACAAAAGTGTACTTGTTTTCGCCAAGTACGTGTTCGTAAACTTCGCCGGCATAACCAAGAGCAGCCGGGGTCAGGTCGTCGAAGGTGTTCATGGCTATGCCACCACAAGCCAAAGCTAGACGTTCCATGTTACGGCGTTTAGCCCGTCTCAGGGCAATAATTCCTTTTTTTTTTCAATTTCAGTAAGTTAAACAGAATGTGACTGGATGTTTCAAAAATACCTTCCTTAGCCAGCTGATCCAAACTCATAGGGTCGATTCCCTTCTGGTTGATTAGGACGAAGGTTTTGTCTGTACCGGCACACACTTGACGTTTCAGTTCTATGACTTTCTTTACTCTTTGATCGATAAATTCGCGTTCGGCTAACACCTACAAGTTAAAAATTGACAGTCTAGAACTTCAGAAAAGGAAGAGGAAGATAATTTAGAATTGTATGCTTTTTAACGGTTTATAATGCATACATATAATACACTATAATACTAAAAGTAGAGAAAACTGTATAATTAGTGACACTTTAATCATCGAAAAAGCCCGAGGGCCACAATTTGAATTGTAAACAATTTAATAGGTTAAATGTTTGGAATTTTATACATTTAAATTAATATGTAAATTCGAGGGATAGTCCGCCGATAATTTTTTGTACACCAAAATGCCTTTGTGCATACAAAATACCTTGAAAGAACTTTAAAATACCTCACAATGCTTCTATTATTGCTCAAAATGCCTTAAAACTGTCTCAAATTGCCTTGAAATACATCGAAATGCCTTTAAATTATTTAAACTGCCTCAGGATACCTTCAAATGTTTACACATTTGTGGCATTCTTAAATTTATAAGTTCCCTGGTATTGAGATAATGATAAACCTTGATGAGAAATTAAATTTTTTATGGTCACATGACAGTTTTAGGTTGGATTAAGTAGCATGTCTGCTTATACAGTTTGTACATGACTTTTGACTATTGTCAAAATGTCATAGGAATTAATGATTCAATAAAAATGACTTCCTCAGGTTACGGGACTGTTTTTCCAAATTTTAAAGACCCAAAGGCTTAAAATTGATTTTTTTAAAGGTCCCGTGACTGTTTTAATGTTAGGTTAGGTGACAACGTAACAATTTTTCCAAATTATTGACACTTGATTTGATCTTGTGCCGAAAGTTTAAAATTGATTTTCTAAGGTCAGGTGACTGTTTTTCCAAATTCTGACAAACACAAAATATTTTTTGTATGGTTGCCTGAAATTACTGGTTATATTTTGACGTTTGCACGAATCTTCTAACTGTCATAGTAACCAAGTGAGCACGTGTCAAATAGAGACACTTATTATTTAAAAAAAAACAGCTGAAAAGTTGGTAATTTAAATTTAGACAGTAGTAAAATTGCAAGAACTAGGTCACATGACTTGATAATTCAATTTTCGAGCTTGCAACATTGTAGGCCAATTGACATTGTCAAAATTAGTCACGTGACCTTTAAAATGTAGTTTAAACTTTAAAAATTTGGTAAATTAAATTTAGACTATTTTAGACAGTTAGTTGCAAAAGCTAAAATTGCAAAAGACACATTACGTGACTTTGAATATGCCATTTTAGAGCTGGCAACACTGGCAAAGCCAACTGACACCTGTCAAAAACGTCACGTGACTTTAAAATGTAATTTAAACGTTGATCATTTGGTAAATTAAATTTAGACAGTTGTAAAAGCTGCTGCTCTATTTTTAATGAAAAAGTAGCCTTTGCTAGCCTAGCATTTTCAGCTTTTGTCACTTTCCTTTATTATGCTTAAATTATGACAAATAATATGTTTTTATTTTATGATCAGAAAAATAAAAAATTGGCATGTGAAAATATTATTTAAATAATTTGTAATTTACTGACAATTAATTGTCAAAATAACGGTCAAAAATCTCAGAAACACGTATTTTTTCGAAAACCATGTTAAACTGTAATTCTTGCAATATTTATAGTCAGTTAATTTTGACAGGTTTCACATTAGTCACAAATATGACGTGGTTTTTGAAAGATAATTTGGCAGTCACGTGACAACTGTCATACATCTCAGAAACACGATTTGTACCGAATACTGCAAGAAAGCTTTTCTAAACTCTATTTTATGCAACTTTTAAAGCACAGTTTAACAGTCAGAGACAAAATTGCTTGTCAAACTCACTTGGAGTGAGAAAATAACAGTTTTAAGCACATTTTTAGAATCCTCATTAAATTTCCTATCCAATAACATGAAGAAAGAATACAAAATTTGGTACAGTCAGGAACAAAGCAGTGTCAAAGTTTGAACTGCCAGAAACACAGTTTGAAAGGACAGTCAGGGAAAAAATCACCTGTAAAACCCAGTTGGAGTAAGAAAATTAGTGTTTTAAATACATTTTTGGAATCCTCATTAAATTTCCTATACAATAACGTGAAAAAACACTAAAAAATATGGTACAGTCAGTGAGGAAAGCAGTGTCAAAGTTTGAACTGATAGAATCACAATTTGAAAGGACAGTCGCAGACAAAATTGCCTGTAAAACCCACTTGCAGTAAGAAAATGAGTGTTTGATAATTCAATTTTCGAGCTTGCAACATTGTAGGCCAATTGACATTGTCAAAAAGGCCAATTGACATTGTCAAAATTAGTCACGTGACCTTTAAAATGTAGTTTAAACTTTAAAAATTTGGTAAATTAAATTTAGACTATTTTAGACAGTTAGTTGCAAAAGCTAAAATTGCAAAAGACACATTACGTGACTTTGATTATGCCATTTTAGAGCTGGCAACACTGGCAAAGCCAACTGACACCTGTCAAAAACGTCACGTGACTTTAAAATGTAATTTAAACGTTGATCATTTGGTAAATTAAATTTAGACAGTTGTAAAAGCTGAAATTGTAAAATACACGTTACGTGACTTTAATAATACAATTTTGAGCTTGCAACACTGTAAAAGCCAGTTGACACCTGTCAAAAATAGTCACGTGACCTTAAAAATGTAGTTTAAACGTTGAAAAATTGGTAAACTATTGTAATAATTTGTAATGAATATTGTCTCAACTCAATATCATGTAACAAAGATTTTACACTTTTGTTATATTGATACACTGTATTGTCTACTGCAATGTATTCCTTAAAATATCGCAAAATTTCCTTGAAAGAGGCTTTTTTACGCTCAAAATTTCAATGAAAATACCACAAATCTTTTTGAAATATACAGACAATGCCTCAAAATACTCTCAAATGCCTTAAAAATACCTTGTAATACATCAAAACAATAATGGGAAAGTGCCTCATAATACCTCGAGTGTGTACACCAAAATACCTCGGCGATCTACCCCTCGGCAATAGGTAAGATAAACAGAGTAGAGTGTGATCTTAGCAGGATCAGAATTAAGTTGCCTTATAGCAAGAGCACCTTCAAAGTGAAGGATTGGATTAGTTTCTTAGTCGAAGGATTTGTGAGAAAGAGTAAAATATAGATAGGTTGCAAATAGCAAGGGTACCTTTCAAAGTGAAGGAATTGGAGGTTATTGCTTGAAGGAATTATTCACAGAGTAAATTATAGATGTGTTGCAAATAGCAAGAGAACTTTTCCATGTAAAGGATTTGGGGTTGTTACTTGGTTGACCGTCTTATTGGGACAGCATTACTTTATGATAATATTTTAGGTTAAATTTCAGATAATAAACACAAATTTATTTTATTAAAAAACTGCGCTTACCATTTTCTCCCTTTCTTCTGCTGTTTTATAAAAGAACCCGGAATTGACCTCGCTTTTCTCATACTCCAAGCTGACGTTACAAGTTAAAATGTAGCAATTTTCTAAACGTTTCGGCATATCAGGATGACGTGCACCGTGATCCAGAACTAGGCCCTTCACCAAGGAAGTATCGGTGTCAGTCTTGTGCTGCATTTGCATCAGCTCGACCATGTGCAAATCGGCCGGCTTGCCGTCTTTCGGTCTTACTGCAAGCACGGCATCTACGCACACGTCAGTCAGAACATCGGCCAGTTGTTGATGAACCTAAGATATGGAATTTAACACTTTTTATGCCAAAAAGTGAAATACAATCAGTTTACTTTCGTTCTCAAGCTGGTTCTGCAAACATTCAGTAGATTTTCCTTGTTGATTTCAATAGGGATTTTAATTTGGTCCAGCACCTCCAAAGCTTTGTTCTTTGCTTTGTCAAAGCCTTCAGTTAATAGTCTGGGGTGCAACCCTTCAGCTACGTAAATGTCAGCTTGCTTTAAAAGCTCACCAATTAGAAGAACAGTAGATGTAGTGCCATCACCTGGAGGTAATATACAATTTTCTTGACTGTAAAGGCGCGTTCAGATGTGCCAAACAGAACATAGTAACGCAATATTTGTTGTTGCGCAACGAAGACATGATGTCATTGATTTATCAGTTCATAACAACGCAACAAACCCTGTATTGTACGCATTCTCGTTCAGATTTGCAAACATGTGACGGCAAAATACACCGTCCAAACTTGACACACTAAAGTGTTACGTTACCGTATTCTGTTGCATGTCTGTACGCAGCTTAATAATACAGCTAAACAATATTGTTTTCTTTTTTGTCTTACTGGGTGAATTATATGCAAAGTTTACACCCGACATGTTTAAAAATGTGTAAACATAACTGACCTGTCATATCATCTTGAGCAGTAGAAGCTCGAGCGATCAAAGACGCGGTTGGATGCTGAATTTGCATTTCGTGCAGCAAGACATTGCCGTCTTTGGTTATTTTGATGTCACCTGCACCAGACACCAACCTATAATGGAAAGTTGTTCATCAGAAGCCACATTTGATTTGTTATTTTGTTTAGTAATTTGAATTTAGTTAGGCAAAACTAGTGTTTACTGGTAAGGTAAAGTAAAATTCAGTGTCACAGGAAAATATACCAACTCAATTTGACCAGCAAATTTATGGGTCTAATTGAAAATTGCGTGAAAGATATCAATTTCTTGTCATGGCTGTCACTAATTTCATTTAAGTCATTTTCAGTCCATATTTTCACAATAAAATCCTGAAAAATAAAGACTGAATAAAAGGCTGTTTTGAATTATTTATTGTTTTTAGAGATTTTGGTTTACGGATAATAAAATAAATGAAGCAAAACTTTTCTGGCAAAGTGATTCTTGTACCAAATGAGTAACAATTTTATACCTATTTTTAATGAAAATGTAGCCTTTTCTAGCCTAGCATTTTCAGCTTTTGTCACTTTCCTTTATTATGCTTAAATTATGACAAATAATATGTTTTTATGATCAGAAAAATCAAAAATTGGCATGTGAAAATATTATTTAAATAATTTGTAATTTACTAGTAATTTACTGACAATTAATTGTCAAAATATTGGTCAAAAATCTCAGAAACACGTATTTTTTTGAAAACTGTGTTAAACTGTAATTCTTGCAATATTTATAGTCAGTTAATTTTGACAGGTTTCACATTAGTCACAAATATGACGTGGTTTTTTAAAGATAATTTGGCAGTCACGTGACAACTGTCATACATCTCAGACACACGTTTTGTACCGAATACTGCAAGAAAACTTTTCTAAATTCTATTTTATGCAACTTTTAAAAGCACAGTTTAACAGTCACAGACAAAATTGCTTGTCTAAGTCACTTGAAGTGAGAAAATAACAGTTTTAAGCACATTTTTAGAATCCTCATTAAATTTCCTATCCAATAACATGAAGAAAGAATACAAAATTTGGTACAGTCAGGAAAAAAGCAGTGTCAAAGTTTGAACTGCCAGAAACACAGTTTGAAAGGACAGTCAGGGAAAAAATCACCTGTAAAACCCAGTTGGAGTAAGAAAATTAGTGTTTTAAATACATTTTTGGAATCCTCATTAAATTTCCTATCCAATAACATGAAAAAACACTACAAAATTTGGTACAGTCAGGGAGGAAAGCAGTGTCAAAGTTTGAACTGATAGAATCACAATTTGAAAGGACAGTCGGAGGCAAAATTGCCTGTAAAACCCACTTGCAATAAGAAAATGAGTGTTTTAAGCACATTTTTGGAATCCTCATTAAATTTCCTATCCAAGAACTGAAAAAACACTAAAAAATTTGGTACAGTCAGGGAGGAAAGCAGTGTCAAAGTTTGAACTGATAGAAACACAATTTGAAAGGACAGTCGCAGGCAAAATTGCCTGTAAAACCCACTTGCAATAAGAAAATGAGTGTTTTAAGCACATTTTTGGAATCCTCATTAAATTTCCTATCCAAGAACATGAAGAAACAATACAAAATTTGATACAGTCAGGAAAAAAGCGGTGTCAAAGTTTGAACTGCCAGAAACACAGTTTGAAAGGACAGTCAGGGAGAAAATTGCTTGTAAAACCCACTTGGAGTAAGAAAATGAGTGTTTTAAACACATTTTTGGAATCCCCATTAAATTTCCTATCCAATAACCTGAAAAAACACTACAAAATTTGGTACAGTCAGGGAGGAAAGCAGTGTCAAAGTTTGAACTGATAGAAACACAATTTGAAAGGACAGTCGCAGGCAAAATTGCCTGTAAAACCCACTTGCAATAAGAAAATGAGTGTTTTAAGCACATTTTTGGAATCCTCATTAAATTTCCTATCCAAGAACATGAAGAAACAATACAAAATTTGATACAGTCAGGGAAAAAAAGCAGTGTCAAAGTTTGAACTGCCAGAAACACAGTTTGAAAGGACAGTCAGGGAGAAAATCGCCTTGTAAAACCCACTTGCAATAAGAAAATGAGTGTTTTAAGCACATTTTTGGAATCCTCATTAAATTTCCTATCCAAGAACATGAAGAAACAATACAAAATTTGATACAGTCAGGAAAAAAAGTGGTGTCAAAGTTTGAACTGCCAGAAACACAGTTTGAAAGGACAGTCAGGGAGAAAATTGCCTGTAAAACCCACTTGGAGTAAGAAAATGAGTGTTTTAAACACATTTTTGGAATCCTCATTAAATTTCCTATAAAATAACCAGAAAAACACTTCAAAATTTGAACTGCCAGAAACACAGTATTTGTAAATTAAAATTACCAATAATTTACTGGTAATTTACAAGTCAAATTTTCCTAGTAAAGTAAAATATTTACTCAAAAACTAAAAACTGGTTAAAAGGAAATACAAAGAGGGGCAAAAATGACATTTGGCAGCAGCAGGTAAACAGTGTAAAATTACACAATTAGGTTATTTACTGCATAGTAATAAAAGTCAGATTTACAGCTCTACTGTATTAAACTTTACACTAAAATGATTGTTCTTAAAAGTACCTAAGAAGATATAAGCAAAGATACAAGTTAAAAGTTGATTTAAGCAGCCCTTTTTGAGATATTTTACTTAAAAAATCACATTTTGTGTATGGATGAGGACAGCTATAAATTTAAGTCAAAAGCTTTAAATTAAAATCCAACCTTTTAATGACAATTTAACTTTTATAGCTCAATCTAGAAATGTCATTTTGACAGCATAGGACTTTACATTTTAGGCCAAGTGCACACTTTGTTGGTTGTTGTGCACACTTGACACCAATCAAATATGCCCATTTTAGTAGGGTGTGCTGCACTTTTATTACAAGTGATTTGATGTTTTATTTTCGCAACAAAATATTATAATCAATCACATGATACAATTTTACTGTGCTTTCAATTAATTGTGCATACCTTAATGCCCAAAACTGATTTGAGTGTCACAAATTTATTTTTTATTCAAATCTAAATTTAAGATAAGTTTCCAGGCAATTTTTTTTCTTGACACAAAGTGTGAGGAAAAGACATTGACAGACATCAAACCTATACTTCTCTTCCAAATTATGAAAACAATGACCTTCATTTTAAAGCGTTTTTTATCTTTTTTTTAAAAGTAATATTTTTATTTTAACAAAACTTCCTTGTAATGGATTTGTTTTACACTTTTTATGATTGTGGTAAATTACATTTTAATGATTAAATTAGTGAAAATTTCAAGTTTGTAAACTAAATTGTTTTCGAGATATTTACAAAAAAGTACGAAATGAAACGACCAACTTATATTGGCTATACCGGGTCCTCTAATGTGTCTATACTGAATGTTTAAAATAAACGAGTTATTAGCGATTTTATGGTAAAGTGCACCAAAATTGTGTCAAATTTACTGTTTTTTTTAGGGCACCTTGTTAAGCACCATATTGGTACTATCTCAATGAAATTCCGGTTATAAACTAATTTGGACCTCAGAAATGCAAATTTAATTGTAATTAATATTTTTTGCTAAAATCAAAATTCAGGAAGGGGGGTTGTCAAAATTCAACCAATCACTCTGTACTTTCCACCCTTTAAGTACCCTACAAATAATTTGAACTACCCTGCACCGTGTAGATCTCCCTGTTGAACATAAATGCTCTTTTTGGACAACCACCCACTCAAAGTCCCAGTGCCCAGTACACAGCTCCTGATAGCTTTGATTAATACAAAAGGCAATAAAATGAATGAACTAAAAACTGGTGAGAATTAAATTTGCTACCACCTAAGTAAATTCAAATAAACCTGAGACAACAAATGATAGTAATTACAGAGAAAATGGAAAAATCAGTAGCATGTGACTCACATTTTCATGGTTCCTTTGGGGCCGAGGTTAGTTTTCATCACTTCCTGGATACCTTTGGCGGCTGAGATGTTCACCGCCAATGCCTGGGCGGCTCTCGCCACTTCGGCTTTCGGATTCAATAAACTAATAGCCATAGTTTTTGGTTTATTTTCGGGAAAATTACGTTTAAACAACCGGGATTATCCAAACAGCACGTTGATTGATTCGAAGATGGCGAACGTTTGTTTTGGAAGGTTGACGTTTTTCAATTGTCCAATGTCAAGTGGGTAAGTTGATTCGAATTGAATAGAATCACGCAACAAGAAATACAAATTTTCTAATGCGGTCACGTGACTTGACTAGAAGTTTAATTGGGTAATTTGTCATAAGTCACTAACCCTTAACAGCTGTTTTTGACGTTTGTTAAACAAGCGTCTCTCTAGTAGTTAATTAGAAAAAAAAACTTAATTTTTGCAAAATTTACTGATTTATTGATCGGTCCCAGTTGTCAGTATCTCGGCGGGTGCCATGTCGCAACAGGAAAGGTTTGTGAACACTTCGCCCCTTTAGCCCATTCAACATAACGCCCTTCTCACTTATTTGCAGGGTACAGGAAGAGCTGGAAGCCCTAGAAGCAATTTTGATGGACGACATTTCAATTACTTATAAGGACAAGTGAGTTAACACCTTTTAATACAGAGGACCTTTTGTTCAAACTGAATTTTGCAGTGGTTGTGCTGAACTAGTCAAATCAGTCATATTTCCTTCTACAGCCAATGAAGTGGACAAACAATATGTATGTGTTACCTTAGAAGTAGAGTTACCTGAAGGTTATCCTGACTGTAAGCCTGTGATAAGACTGAGGAGTCCTAGAGGATTAGATGACTCTACTGTTGATAATTTATACAGGGAAATTGAAGAAAAATGCAATGAGTACATAGGACAACCTGTCATATATGAATTAATAGAGGTAAGTGGGTCTAATGACATATTGCACCAATGTAATAGACAGTTCACCTAAGCTAAGTTGTGATTTGACTGTGATAGATTATGTGAGCAATGTCACAGTCATATGAAAATGTAGCCTCCAGTGCTCTTAATCATATGTCAGTGCAATTGGCCATTACTCAGGTAAATCCCCTATTATTTTCTTCAATTTATTAAATAAACATCTGCAGTTTTGTTTTCTTTAGTAATACAAAGATTCTAGTTAAGATAACAACTACAGTGCAATTTAAATAATTTGGATGTTTGCTAATCCAGAAGCTTTGGCAATTCATACTTCAGATCTTCTTAATATTCAACAGATTGGTGATTTAAAATAGCAAAATTATTTAAGTGCCTTGTGCCAAAAAAATAGAATCCTCACTAAAACTAGAATATGAAAAAGAATTATCTTCAGATCCAGAAGTTGGTTTGAAAACTTCCAAAAAAAATGAAAATAAAAATTATGTTGAGAATTTTGGAGAATTATGTGAATGATTAAATATTAAATTAAAAATTAGGATTTCATATTTAATTAACTTAGTTAGCTGTTTTTTATTTTTCTATTTTGAGGTTTTATATTGAAATAAAAACTCTATCAAAGATGAATATGTTCCAGCAGTCAAGCAAAAGTTGATAAATGCAAACCTAATTGTTGTTTTTTGAGAATACAAAAATACACATACACAAAAAAATATATAATTAATACTAATATACAAAATTGTTTATTTGAAAGTTATTTTAAAGCATAAATATTAAGCCTAATAAAATGTTTTTTTTTTGTTTGAGTGTGTTTTAAAAAAAAATTATTCTAATATATTACATATTAAAAATCCATGGAAAAAAATTAGTTTTCTGATATTTTATCAAAATGGATTTATTAATTTGTTGTTTTAATTGTTAAACATAGCAATGTTGATGTCATGAATACTAAAATATTTGAATTATTTGATGACAACTGTGGTTACTTTTATTCAAAATTTAGAGTGTTTTTTAGAATTAAAATGGTATATTTTGACTTCTGAGACCAAAATGTTAATTAATATTTTGTCAGTTTTCATAAAAAAAACAATGATCAACCTTTTGTCAGGAATATAAACAAGAAAAATTAAAAAGCTTTTTTTTATATGAAAAGTAACCAACATTACTTTAGTGATGGGTAAATTACCGATAAAGAATATTTTATTTTACCAAGAATTTTGAGCAGTAAATTAGGAGTAAATTAATGGTAATTTACAAATATCTACTGTTTCTGGCAGCTCAAATTTTGACTTTCTCCCTGACTGTACCAAAATTTGTAGTGTTTTTTTCTGGTTATTGGATAGGAAATTTAATGAGGATTTCCAAAAATGTGCTTAAAACAGTAATTTTCTTACTCCAAGTGAATTTTACAGTCAAGTTTGTCTCTGATTGTCCTTTCAATCTGTGTTTCTGTCAGTTCAAACTTTGACACCTCTTTTCTCCCTTACTGTACCAAATTTGTAGAGTTTTTTCAGGTTATTGGATAGGAAATTTAATGAGGATTCCAAAAATATGCTTGCAACAGTAATTTCCTCACTCTAAGTGGGTTTTACAGACGACTTTGTCCTTGACTGTCTTTTCAAACTGTCTTTCTGGCGGTTCAAACTTTGACACCGCTTTTCTCCTTCAATGTACCAAATTTTGTGGTGTTTTTCAGGTTATTGGATAGGAAATTTAATGAGGATTCTAAAAATGTGCTTAAAACAGTAATTTTCTCACTCCAAGTCGGGTTTACAGACAATTTTGTCCCTGACTGTCCATTCAAACTGTCTTTTTGGCAGTTTAAACTTTGACACCGCTTTTTTCTCTCACTGTACCAAATTTTCTAGTGTTTTTTCAGGTTAATGGATAGGAAATTTAATGAGTATTTTAGGTTATTGGATAGGAAATTTAATGAGTATTTCAAAAATGTGCTTAAAACAGTAATTTTATCACTCCAAGTGGGTTTTACAGACATTTTTGTCTCTGACTGTCCTTTCAAACTGTGTTTTTGTCAGTTCACACTTTGACACCGCTTTTCTTCCTGACTGCATCAAATTTTGTAGTGTTTTTTAGGTTATTGGATAGGAAATTTAATGAGGATTCTAAAAATGTGCTTAAAACAGTAATTTCCTCACTCCAAGTGAGTTTTACAGGCAATTTTATCCCTGACTGTCTTTTCAAACTGTGTTTCTGGCAGTTCAAACTTTGCCACCGCTTTTTTCCCTCACTGTACCAAATTTTGTAGTGGTTTTCAAGTTATTGGATAGTAAATTTAATGAGGATTCCAAAAATGTGCTTAAAATAGTCATTTTCCTACTCCAAGTGAGTTTTACAGACGATTTTGTTCCTGACTGTCAAAACTGTGTTCAGAAGTTGCAAAAATCAGGGTTTAGAAAAGTTTTCTTGCAGTATTCGATATGAAACGTGTTTTGAGATTTATGACAGTTGTTTTGACAGTGGTCACATGATTGACTATCTAAATTATCCTCCAAAAACCACGTGATATCTGTCACTAATGTCAAAACTGTAAAAATTTGCCTAGATAAGAAAGAAAAGTGACAAAAAGCTGAAAATGCTTTTTTTCAGAAAAAAAGTTATAAGTTGGAATTCATTTGGTACAAGAATCACTTTGTCAAAAAAGTTTTACTTCATATATTTTATTATTGATAAACCAAAATCTCTAATAATAAATGAAATCAGCCTTTTAATCAGGATTTATTTTTACAATATTGACCGAAAATGATTTTAAACAAATTAATGACAGCTACGCCAAGAAAATGATATCTTTCAAGCAAGTTTCAATTAGACCCATAAATTCACTATTTAAATTGGAATTTACTGGTAAAATTGGTAAATTTTCTTGTCACACTGAATTTTACTTTTCCTGAAATAACTGGTGACGGTAAAATTTCAGGAACTTGCAAATAAGCTCAAGGCATCACTCCGTGAGTTTTTTACAATTTTTATAAAGCACTCGTTATATCAATAATAACCCTTTTAATAAAAAAATCAAAACAAATTGCAGTTAATCCGAGAAAATCTGACCCAAAGCAATTTGCCGACGTGTCAATGCGCGGTGTGTCTGTACGGGTTTTGCGAAGGTGACAGCTTTACAAAAACTCAATGTTTTCACTATTTCCACAATTACTGTCTTGCCAAGCACGTGATCATCACCGCCAAACATTTCAAGGAGGAACAAGACAAACTGCCCGCATGGAAACGAAGTACCAAAGGATTTCAGGTGATTTTTGACAGTTTCCGTAAATTACGGTTGTAACTAGACAGTGGTTTTTAAAGGCGACTTGCCCAGTATGTAGAGAAGCAATTTTCTGTGATGTTGACGAGCTCAAAACCGCTGCGCCACCCAAAGAACTGGAAAACGCTCAAAAGTTTGAGGTTACTCAGGATTTAAGGTTGTTGCAACAAAAAATGCAACAATTGTTTAATTACCAAAAAAATAAGGGCGGTATTATCGATATTGAGGCCGAAGAGAATAAACTGCTTCTCATTACTAACTCAAATGATAATACTTCTGAAGAGGCATCTGATGTAGGTTATTTGGACTATTTTTTAGTTTTGCGCTGGTTAAGTTGGTTTTTTTCTAGGATCCTGGTCCTAGCTTGACTGAACCAGTGTCCAATGGTTTGCACAGTCGCAACCAGAGGTACTACTCCAAGTTTTCAGCTAACAGATGACTAAGGCATTTTCTGCCAGTTGACACTTTAAAAAATACTCACGTGAATGTGTTTTGTTTTTGATATTCCATGTAGCCCATCGTGCTAATCCCGTTACCTTCCCAATGTTACAGTAGACTTAAGATTTTTATTTTTTTGTTTGTGTTTTACATTTTTTTAGGAACGTATCGTCACACCTACCAGCGTATTTATTATTGTTCTAAGTGTATCATAAATTGCGATAAAATAAACTATCGAATCCTAAAAGGTGTGTTTTTTTAGAGGAACAAAAATATTATGCCCTTTGCCTGCCAAAATTGCATTTTTTCAAATTTTGAATGATTGTAACTCTTTTATTTGTGCTTTGAGTGGTTCAACCTTTCTGAACTCCCCAAAAATAACCGAGTTGCAGGGTATAATTGTGGAATAGTCACCAACAATCTAAGATATGCGGACGACACGGTCTTGCTAGCAACAGATAAAGATGATTTGCAGGTGCACTCTTGGCAGCGGTAACAGACCATACATTAAATACAGGGTGGTCCAGTTTTAAGTGTCAATAATTCACCATTTGATAGCCAATCAAAAAATAAGTTGACTTGCATTGTGTCATTTTTCTGAAAAACGTTTCCTAAGGAAGATACAGTCCTCCAAATTTCAATTTAAAAAATCGTTTTATAGTTTAAAACTGAACATCCAAGACTTGTGAAAGTCCAAATTTGTACTGAATAGTCTAAAAACTTTTTTACTACTAGGAATGGTCTTATGATTCGCTTTCTCAGACTGCCATCCTGGTTGAGTGTCTGAAACTGGCATTCAAGAACTAAAAAAAGTCCGGAAATCAAGACAAAGATTGTATTGTGCATGAAACTCATTTTTTACTACTAAAAATAATATAAACGTTGACTTTTAATGCTAGAAACTTTACTAGGACTAAAGAGAGTCCAAAAGTATATTTTCAAGACTTTAATTGGTGTACAACTCAATTTTCTGGACTGGACAACAAGTCTAGAAGTAAATTAGGAAATTTAATTTTCGGACTATTTTATTTCTAAAAATTAGTTCTCAAGACGTATTATTGTAGCATTTGGTACCAAATTTTTTACTTTTATTACTGAAGAAACTTGACTTTTGGAAATAGTCTTAAACTCGATTTTTCAGTCTTAAAAAGCACTAAAAACAGTCTGAATTTCTTAGAGGTGCTACAATTTATTGCACCTATGAGTGTAGAAGTCAATTTAATAGTGAAGAAAAAGCTTGAAATAACATTTTCAAGACTATGGTCAGTGGACAAACTGGCTTTTAGGCCTGATAAGTCAAAAACTTTGTAAAGATAGTCTTGAAACTCGATTTGAGGCACTGAAAACAGCCTTAAAACACTAAAAACAGTCTAGTTTATTAAGAAATACCCGAATTTTTAGCACTGAGGTGTCTAGAAGTCGATTTAATAGTGACAAAGCTTGGAATGCTATTTTAAGTCTATGAAGAATGTAAAAATTGTTTTTTAAGTTTGCTATGTCAATAACTTGGTGAAGATAGTCTTGAAACTCGATTTTCCAAGCTAAAAGCAGTTTTGAAGCACTAAAAATAGTCCAGAATTCGAAGAAAATGAAAAGCAAAGTAAAAAGCACGAAAAGTTCGTTTTCAAGACAATTTTCATGAATCTAATGTTAATGTCCTGCATCTAAGACTATTTTCAAGACTAAAATATTGAAATTTGTCTTCAAATTATGAAAACTTACTTCAAATGCAAATTTTAAGCTTCTGATGTCACTTTTCATTAGTTCAGTCACATTTTGGGGTTCAAGTCAATTTTTAAGGTTTAAATGTATGAATTTGTTGTAACAAATTCTTGAAAAAGTAGTTTTTATGTCTACAAGTCAATTTTCAGTATTAAAGTCTCTCGATTTGCATGAAAACTGGTTACAAACACAATTTTTAAGCTTCTGAAATTTTTATCTTTTCTAATTCAATTTTCAAAACTAAAGTCTTTTAGTTTGTCTGGAAACTATGAAAACTGGCTACAATAATATTTTTTAAACTTCTTAAGTGAATTTTCCGTTTCCAAGACAATTTTTAAGTTGGGTTGGGTTAGTTTTGGGTCTTTGACAGTAATATCGTGTAATAAAGTGCTTGTTCCAAATTTGATCAATATTGCTCCAACGGTCTGACAGTTATGACAAAAAACCGATTTTTTAAACAGAAATTTGAAGGACTGTATTTTCCTTAGGAAGCACTTTTCAGGAAAATGACATAATGAATGTCAACTTATTTTTTAATTGGCTATGGATTGGTGAATTATTGACATTTAAAACTGGACCACCCTGTATAAAGAAGACCAAATATGGATGGTTGTCAGCAAAAACATTAATATAGCCAACTTAACAGATATTAGCATAAATGGAGTAGGGAGAGTACAGAAATAGAAGTATCTGGGGTGCTCAGAGAATGAAAAATGGGACTTAACTGAAGAAATCAAAAGCAGAATAGAACAGGCACGAGCATTCTTCAAGAACATGCAACAGAATACTAAGAATTCCCTTAAGAACTCGTCGATTACATTGCTATGTCTTTAGCATATTGTTCTATAGGATGGAAGCATGGACCCTCACTGAATGTGCAAGAGGATTGAGGCTTTCGAAATGTGGACTTACCGAATAATGCTAAGGATAACGTGGATGGAGTATGAGTAAACAAAGAGAGGTACTTAACACCCTAAAGAGAAGAAAGCTGGAGTACTTTGCCCACGTAATGAGAAATCCTAAATATGAATTGCTCCACATTATTATTTAAGGAAAAATAGAAGGAAAGCGTGGTTGCTCAAAAATCTTTGTCAATGGTATATGGAGTAAACACCCTGACACTCTTTAGGTCGGCTGTGGACAAAGTGTTCTGGGAAGACAGGTTCCTTAAGCAAAAGCGTTCAACACTATTTATCCGATAAAATTTTAGATCTTCTTATACCTATATTATACATATACGAATAAAGCAAGAGTGATTTAAATTTCTTTTATTTAAAATATATGTAATAGAAAAGAATTAGGTAGTAAAATCATCGGAAATACTTGATGCCGACTACGACCATGAATTTTTCGATAAAAATCTCCGAATCTAGGACAGCGATATGAGCAGCTCGACCAATAAGAGCGTTTGCTGTGTTGGGTAGAGCGTGATGCACGTCGTAACGTAGTAGTTTCAGATTTTTCTGCGCTATGATTGGTTGCATTATGTTGTGGACCATTTTCCTGTAGACTGTACCCTGTTCCGATGTGTCTTTTAGGGAATCCTTGCAAAGTTCTATCCTCGCCGAATGCAATGGAACATATCTGAAAAACATGATAAAAATGTTTATGTTATGTGTTTTTTGAACACCCTGTATATGTTTAATCGTGCTGAGGTTAACATGAGATGAAATGACAGTTCAAGACAAACATTTTGAGCTTTTTAGCGTAGCTGAAATCCAAAAATTGGCAGAAATACAAAATTTTCATTATTTTAATTAAATTTTCAAAAAAATATGTAAAAAGTCTCATATCTCGGACACGGTTAGAGTTACGGAAATTTTACAAGAGACCAAAAATGGTTAGAATAACTTTCTGCACCTAGTGGACTATGTTTACATCCACTTAGAACCGGGTAAATGCGATCACAACTGGCAGGGCGTTAGTTTCAAATTTAACTGTTTTTTGAATACCCTGTATATGTTCAATCGTTTTGCCGTTAGCACGAAGTGAAAGAGCAGTTTAAGACGACTATTTTGAGCTTTTTACCGTCGCTCAAATCCCAAAATTGTCGGAGATACGGAATTTTCAAAATTTTAGGACAATTTTCAAAAAAATATGTAAAGTCTAATATCTTGAAAACGATTAGTGTTTCGGAAAATTTGCAGGAGACCAAAAATGGTTAGAATAACTTTCTGCATCCAGTGGACTATGTTTACATCCACTTAGAACCGGGTAAACGCGGTCACAACTAGCAGACCGTTAGTATCAAATTTCACTGTTTCTCTTTTTGTTTTTTGAACACTTTGTATATGTTTAATCGTGCTGAGGTTAACATGAGATGAAATGACAGTTCAAGACAAACATTTTGAGCTTTTTAGCGTAGCTGAAATCCCAAAATTGGCAGAAATACAAAATTTTCATTATTTTAATTAAATTTTCCAAAAAAAAAAAAAATTAAAAGTTGAATATCTCGGAAACGGTTAGAGTTACGGAAACTTTGCAAGATACCAAAAATGATTAGAATAACTCTCTGCACCCAGTAGGTCGATTATGTTTAGAAATCCCAAAATTGTCGGAGATAAGGACTTTTCAAAATTTTAGAACAATTTTCAGACAAATATGTAAAAAGTCTCATATCTCGGACACGGTTAGAGTTACGGAAATTTTGCAGGAGACTAAAATTGGTTAGAATAACTTTCTTCACCCAGTGGAGTTTGTTTACATCCACTTAGAACCAAGTAAACGCGGTCACAACTGGCAGAGCGTTAGTATCAAATTTCACTGTTTCTCTTTTTGTTTTTTGAACACCCTGTATATGTTTAATCGTGTTGCGGTTAACACGAGATGAAATGGCAGTTCAAGACAAACATTTTGAGCTTTTGACCCTCGCTGAAATCCCAAAATTGGCAGAAATACAAAATTTTCATTATTTTAAGCTTTTTCGCTGAAATCCCAAAATTGGCAGAATGACAAAATTTTCATTATTTTAATTGAATTTTCAAAAAAAAATATGTAAAGAGTTGAATATCTCGGAAACGGTTAGAGTTACGGAAATTTTACAAGAGACCAAAAATGGTTAGAATAACTTTCTGCACCTAGTGGACTATGTTTACATCCACTTAGAACCGGGTAAACGCGGTCACAACTGGCAGGGCGTTAGTTTCAAATTTAACTGTTTTTTTGAATACCCTGTATATGTTTAATTGATTGCCATTAGCACGAAGTGAAAGAGCAGTTTAAGACGACTATTTTGAGCTTTTTACCGTCGCTCAAATCCCAAAATTGTCGGAGATACGGAATTTTCAAAATTTTAGGACAATTTTCAAAAAAATATGTAAAGTCTAATATCTTGAAAACGATTAGTGTTTCGGAAAATTTGCAGGAGACCAAAAATGGTTAGAATAACTTTCTGCATCCAGTGGACTATGTTTACATCCACTTAGAACCGGGTAAACGCGGTCACAACTAGCAGACCGTTAGTATCAAATTTCACTGTTTCTCTTTTTGTTTTTTGAACACCCTGTATATGTTTAATCGTGTTGCGGTTAACACGAGATGAAATGGCAGTTCAAGACAAACATTTTGAGCTTTTGACCCTCGCTGAAATCCCAAAATTGGCAGAATGACAAAATTTTCATTATTTTAATTAAATTTTCAAAAAAAAAATGTAACAGAGTTGAATATCTCGGAAACGGTTAGAGTTACGGAAATTTTACAAGAGACCAAAAATGGTTAGAATAACTTTCTGCACCTAGTGGACTATGTTTACATCCACTTAGAACCGGGTAAATGCGATCACAACTGGCAGGGCGTTAGTTTCAAATTTAACTGTTTTTTTGAATACCCTGTATATGTTTAATTGTTTTGCCGTTAGCACGAAGTGAAAGAGCAGTTTAAGACGACTATTTTGAGCTTTTTACCGTCGCTCAAATCCCAAAATTGTCGGAGATACAGAATTTTCAAAAAAATATGTAAAAAGCCTAATATCTCGGAAACGGTTAGAGTTATGGAAATTTTGTAAAAGACCAAAACTGGTTAGAATAACCTTCTGCACCCAATGGACTAAGTTTACATCCACTTAGAACGAGGTAAACATGGTCACAACTGGCCGAGCGTTAGTTTCAAATTTCACTGTTTTTCTTTTGTTTTTTTTGAACACCCTGTATACGTTCAATCATGTTGCGGTTAACACGAGGTGAAATGGCAGTTCAAGACGAACATTTAAAGTTTTTTACAGTTGCTGAAATCTCAAAAATAGCGGAGAGACGAAACTTTGAAAATGTTAATACAATTTTTTTTAAAAAAATTATAAAAGTCGATTATCTCGGAAACAGTTAGAGTTACAGAAATTTTGCAAGAGACCAAAATGTTCAGAATCACTTTCTGAACCGAACGAACTAGCGTACCTGTCTTGTCCAGAACCACATAGCAGAATATTCTTAAAATGGTGCAGATTGCTTTTTTGGCTGAGATTGTACAAAAATGTCTTCTTCGGGTCCGAGGAGTCTTTGAGGCAAAGTTGCAGGAGCGATCCGGATTTCTTCCATTTTTGCATGAACCACATACCTTTTCAAGCAAAATATTAGGCAAATATACAGAGTGATTCAGAGTTAAATGTACGTACTTTACCAGGTATGTATTAGAGTATTTTACGAATTAACAGAGTGGTTGGTTTTGAACAATTTTCTTTTGGAACTTCTGAAACACTTTTGGTATAACAATTTCAAATTTGGATGGTATATTGGCTAAGTGAACTGAAAAATAAATAAATTCCAGATCCGCAGTAACAAAATTGTTTAAAAAAATTTGAACAAAAACTTATTGTAAGAAATTAAGAAATCTTATCTAGTCTTATGTATTCCACAATTTAGAAAAATCATCTACAGGGTGTAGTCTGTAGTCCTGGTGAAGTTTGTACATTTAACTCTGAATGGCTTTAGAGTGGCAGATACACGAGAGAATACAAACCCATATTAACTAATCCACTACTGTTATACAAAGTTCCTAAATGTGGTCCGGAAAGTGATAAAAAAGTATGCAGTCTTGGTAGGATAAACTTCAATTGCGGTCTGGTTAACGCCGACCTAATGATTATATTGCCTAAGGAATGTCCGACAAAACTGATGCGAGTCGGTCTAATGCTGCTAGTATCTAAATAATGAAGAATCTCACTAACTAATCTGCAACAATTTGAAAAACTCGTTGGTAAGAATATGTAAAAGAGTGGGTAGAGTTAGAAACTCACCGATCAGTCATAGTATCAAAGTCACTAAAAGTATCTCCCTGATTCCGTTCGGACATCAAGAAATCAAGATAGGCCCCTGGAAGACCCATCTCCAGATAGGTTTTAACCAGTCTTAAATCAGCGGAATTCCCATCCAAACCATGAACACATATCACCAAATGCATCCCCTCTAAAATTACGTTTTACTGATTCAAGGAGTATGTAATAATATTTATTACTCACGAGCCGAAGGCGAGTGCCGTGAGTAATAGCCATTATACATACATGTAGAGTACTATACTTTTTCTACAACTGTAGTAAGTATTTACAACAAAAGTTACCTATAGCAAAAATCAAAGTAAATTGAGTCACACTGATTTTGTTACTTTTCAAGTTTCTTTCGTTGTTTTGTACCTCCATGGGATCAAATTTGACAGTTTTTAGGTTAAGGCACTGAATTAAATGTAAGAACTGGAACAGGAACACACTTTCCTAACTTTCCAGGGTCAAATCAGCCCTTAACTAGTCAAAAAGTGTTTCTGGTGCACCCTGTCACTAAATCGGAAATAACACGCGTATTTGTAACACTTGGTATATACTTTTATATGTCGATGGACAGCGATAAAATGAGCTTTCCATTGACATATAAAAGTCGAGTGGTTAGTGGTACCGTTTGGCCGCTAGAGGGCGACAACGTTGACCAATTGTTTAATCCTCAAAAACTAGCTTAATTGCACTATTTTTAGTAGTAGTTTTATACGTCAATGGATAGCCAATGAAATGTTTGTAAAATATAGTGTTTCTAAAAATGTCCCAACTTGGGTTGATAGGTTAACTATCAGATAACGTGTTTGTACGAAAAATGTCAAACGAGACGAATGTACGACTTACACTGGCATGTTGAGATTTCCACTCCTGTCACTTTGACAGCCCATAACTCGGTTCGTTTGACAGGTAACGAGTTGATTTTTTTGACAGATTGTAGCACACAGAGTCCTCTACAAACTGCCATATGACATGTTTGTACGAAAAATGTAACCTGACCGAGTTATTGCACGAAATTTGCCCGGATGCACTAGAACATCACGATTTGTACTACTGCCACTTTGACAGCCCAAAACTCGGTTCGTTTGACAGGTAACGAGTTGATTTTTTTGACAGATTGTAGCACACAGAGTCCTCTACAAACTGCCATATGACATGTTTGTACGAAAAATGTAACCTGACCGAGTTATTGCACGAAATTTGCCCGGATGCACTAGAACATCACGATTTGTACTACTGCCACTTTGACAGCCCATAACTCGGTTCGTTTGACAGGTAACGAGTTGATTTTTTTTGACAGATTGTAGCACACAGAGCCCTCTACAAACTGCCATATGACATGTTTGTACGAAAAATGTAACCTGACCGAGTTATTGCACGAAATTTGCCCGGATGCACTAGAACATCACGATTTCTACTACTGCCACTTTGACAGCCCATAACTCGGTTCGTTTGACAGGTAACGAGTTGATTTTTTTGTGTAGCACACAGAATCCTCTACAAACTGCCATATGACATGTGTGTACGAAAAATGTAACCTGACCGAGTTGTTGCACGAAATTTGCCCGGATGCACTAGAACATCACGATTTCTACTACTGTCACTTTGACAGCCCATAACTCGGTGTGTTTGACAGGTAACGAGTTGATTTTTTTGCAGATTGTAGCACACAGAGTTCTCTACAAACTGCCATATGACATGTGTGTACGAAAAATGTAACCTGACCGAGTTATTGCACGAAATTTGCCCGGATGCACTAGAACATCACGATTTCTACTACTGTCACTTTGACAGCCCATAACTCGGTTCGTTTGACAGGTAACGAGTTGATTTTTTTTTGACAGATTGTAGCACACAGAGCCCTCTACAAACTGCCATATGACATGTGTGTACGAAAAATGTAACCTGACCGCGTTATTGCACGAAATTTGCCCGGATGCACTAAAACATCACGATTTGTACTACTGCCACTTTGACAGGCCATAACTCGGTTCGTTTGACAGGTAACGAGTTGATTTTTTTGACAGACTGTGGCACACAGAGTCCTCTACAAACTGCCATATGACATGTTTGTACGAAAAATGTAACCTGACCGAGTTATTGCACGAAATTTGCCCGGATGCACTAGAACATCACGATTTGTACTACTGCCACTTTGACAGCCCATAACTCGGTTCGTTTGACAGGTAACGAGTTGATTTTTTTTTGACAGATTGTAGCACACAGAGCCCTCTACAAACTGCCATATGACATGTGTGTACGAAAAATGTAACCTGACCGAGTTATTGCACGAAATTTGCCCGGATGCACTAGAACATCACGATTTCTACTACTGCCACTTTGACAGCCCAAAACTCGGTTCGTTTGACAGGTAACGAGTTGATTTTTTTGACAGATTGTAGCACACAGAGTTCTCTACAAACTGCCATATGACATGTTTGTACGAAAAATGTAACCTGACCGAGTTATTGCACGAAATTTGCCCGGATGCACTAGAACATCACGATTTGTACTACTGCCACTTTGACAGCCCATAACTCGGTTCGTTTGACAGGTAACGAGTTGATTTTTTGTGGCACACAGAATCCTCTACAAACTGCCATATGACATGTTTGTACGAAAAATGTAACCTGACCGAGTTATTGCACGAAATTTGCCCGGATGCACTAGAACATCACGATTTGTACTACTGCCACTTTGACAGCCCATAACTCGGTTCGTTTGACAGGTAACGAGTTGATTTTTTTGACAGATTGTAGCACACAGAGTCCTCTACAAACTGCCATATGACATGTGTGTACGAAAAATGTAACCTGACCGAGTTATTGCACGAAATTTGCCCGGATGCACTAGAACATCACGATTTCTACTACTGCCACTTTGACAGCCCAAAACTCGGTTCGTTTGACAGGTAACGAGTTGATTTTTTTGACAGATTGTAGCACACAGAGCCCTCTACAAACTGCCATATGACATGTTTGTACGAAAAATGTAACCTGACCGAGTTATTGCACGAAATTTGCCCGGATGCACTAGAACATCACGATTTGTACTACTGCCACTTTGACAGCCCATAACTCGGTTCGTTTGACAGGTAACGAGTTGATTTTTTTGACAGATTGTAGCACACAGAGTCCTCTACAAACTGCCATATGACATGTGTGTACGAAAAATGTAACCTGACCGAGTTATTGCACGAAATTTGCCCGGATGCACTAGAACATCACGATTTGTACTACTGCCACTTTGACAGCCCATAACTCGGTTCGTTTGACAGGTAACGAGTTGATTTTTTTGACAGATTGTAGCACACAGAGTCCTCTACAAACTGCCATATGACATGTGTGTACGAAAAATGTAACCTGACCGAGTTATTGCACGAAATTTGCCCGGATGCACTAGAACATCACGATTTGTACTACTGCCACTTTGACAGCCCATAACTCGGTTCGTTTGACAGGTAACGAGTTGATTTTTTTGACAGATTGTAGCACACAGAGTCCTCTACAAACTGCCATATGACATGTTTGTACGAAAAATGTAACCTGACCGAGTTATTGCACGAAATTTGCCCGGATGCACTAGAACATCACGATTTGTACTACTGCCACTTTGACAGCCCATAACTCGGTTCGTTTGACAGGTAACGAGTTGATTTTTTTGACAGATTGTAGCACACAGAGTCCTCTACAAACTGCCATATGACATGTTTGTACGAAAAATGTAACCTGACCGAGTTATTGCACGAAATTTGCCCGGATGCACTAGAACATCACGATTTGTACTACTGCCACTTTGACAGCCCATAACTTAATTATTTTGACAGGTATACTGAGAAACTTGTCAAAGTGACCTAAAATCATTTTGACAATGCTGGACACCTTTACTTTTTAATACTACTAAAGATCTTCTAAAAGTTCCCAGATGTTTCTAAAATAATTTTAAAAATGCTGAAGATCTCTATAAATATCACTGAAAATCTTCGAAAAGTAGCCAGAGGTCTCTAGAGTCATTTTGAAAATTCCAGAAGTCTCTAAATTATGCTGAAAACCTTCAAAATTTCTGGAATCATGTTGAAATTGCTGCAGATCTATAAATTATACTGAAAAACTTTCCAGAGTCCTTTAGAACCATTTTGGAAATGCCTGTGTCCTCTAAATACTACTGAAAACCTTCTAAAAATGGCCAGAGGCCTATAGAATTACTTTGAAAATATCAGAGATCACCAAATTACTCTAAAAACGATCAAAATATTGGCAGAAGTCTCTACAGATACCCCAAATCTTCTAGGAATTTTTTAAAACTGCTAGAGGTCTTTAAGATCTCTTTGGAAATGCTAAAGATATCTAAGTACTACTGAAAACCTTCTAAAAATGGTCAGAAGCCTATAGAATTACTTTGAAAATATCAGAGATCACCAAATTATTCTAATAACGATCAAAGTATTGGCAGACGTCTCTACAGATACCCCAAAACTTCCAGAAATTTTTTAAAACTGCTAGAGGTCTCTAATGTCTCTTTGGAAATGCTAAAGATATCTAAGTACTACTGAAAACCTTCTAAAAATGGTCAGAGGCCTCTAGAATCATTTTGAAAAAGTCAGAGACCTCTAAATAATACTAGAAACCTTCTAAAAACGTCTAGAACTTCTAGGATCATTTTAAAAACGCCAGAAATCTCTAAATTACACTAAAAACGTTAAAAAAATGACCAGAAGAATAAAAAAAAGTACGTCGTGACAGAAAGGTAAATATTTGACAAATGAAGAAGCAAAAGTTACATTCAAAACATTTGGGTTTCATTTGGCATTATTACGTCACACTATTTTACTTTGATTTTTGCTATATTATATTGGTGTTCTGCGCGGATGGACTGAACCAGTAATGACTCATTACTCACGGATAGGTAATGGATGATTTGATTATTATGGTCTCACCTGGTGAAAATATCCGAAATTCATCGGCTATATGGAAGTAGGGAACTTGTGAGGCGAACGAGTTCAAATCCGAGTACAAAATCCCTTGAAACGCTAATTGACTTTTAAATTCCTGTTTGGCTTTCAGGAAAGCTTTAAGAGACTCTGAGTTTGGTTTCGTAAACTCTGAATACAGTTCAATGAGTTAGTTTTAATTAAGGTTTTTTTAATAAAATTGTACCTTCAGAACTTCCTTCCTCACTTTTGCTGTAACTGTTATTACATTGATTTGGTGGTTTCTCCTCCAGTTTACTGGTGGTTTGCGGCAGATCAATGATGTGATACAGCAAGTTGTCTACAGCGTTTATTTCTTCTTCCTCTTCTTCATCGTCTGTAAATATAGTAAAATGAACCCATTTGTAGAAAGTAGAAAGTAGAAAAAAACCATTTGTGGTAACGGAACTGGTAGGTGACGCTAAGTCCCTAAACTGCTTTGGTGGAGGTAAAGCTAATATATCATCCATGATTGATTCTTGAGTTGGTGTAGTGTCATTGTGGTCACAGCCTAAAAAGTGATGAATTAATGCATTGAACACTATTTTAGAAGAGTTTACCTGTCTGGTGGTTATTAAGTGGTTTCCATTACTTCCATTTACATTCTTCACGGCCAATTCGCCGTTGATCTTTTCGCTATTACACTCTAAGTCAGCTACGTTAGGTTTAAAAATATGTTTCTTAGATTCCTTACTAATATCACTAATTTTTTTGCTTTCAGCAGACAAGCGTAAAATCTCTCTTTGAATCTTATCTAGTTTCAGGTCTATAGCACTTATGGCAGGATTTGTTAACTCGGTACTAGAATCTAAGGAACTGCTCCTGAAATTTGATAAGAAATTTAATTAGTGTGAATAATGGAATCAATCATCTACCCAGAAAATTTGACCGGTAAATTACAATTACAGTGTTTCTGGCAGTTCAAATTTTGATACAGTTTTTCTCCCTGGCTGTACCAAATTTTGTAGTGTTTTTTCAGGTTATTGAATAGGAAATTTAATGAGGATTCCAAAAATGTGCTTAAAACAGTCAGTTTCTTACTACAACTGTGTTTTACAGGCGATTTTGTCCCTGACTGTCGTTTAAACCGTGTTCAAATTTCAGACCACAATTTCAACTGATTTAAATATTTGTTGCAACCAGTTTTTCCTAAATAATTCAAAAACGGTGAAATTTACAAAAAAATTGAAAGAGATCAAAAATGTTACTAATCAACTCCTTAATTCAACACCGTAAGTTTTCAGGACCGTTTTTGCTTCCAGTATACAGGGTGTGCAAGAAAATTATGGTGGTTCATAATTTTTGTCACCCTGTACGTAATTTTTAAGGTAGAATTTTTTACTTTACACCACTGGAAAGAAGAGCTCAAGATGGTTAATTTGAGTGGTTCAACCTACCTGAACTCCCAAAAATAACCGTGTTACAGGGTGCTCAAAGTTCAAACCACATTTTCAACTGATTTGAAAATTTGTTGCATCAAACCAGTTTTTGCTAAATAATTCAGAAAGGGTGAAAGTTACGAAAAATTTGAAAAAGAGCAAAATTATTCGCAAAGAACTGCTAAACTCATTCCTGGAAGTTTTACAGTCCGTCAGTGCCGCTACTATACAGGGGATGCATAAAAATTGTAGTGATGTAGGTTTTTTGGCCACCCTGTACGCAATTTTTAAGATAGAGTTTTTTGCTTTACCTCATTGGAAAAACTATCTCAAGACGGTTAATTTGAGTGGTAAAACCTCTCTGAACTCTCAAAAATAACCGAGTTACAGGGTGTTCAAATTTCAAACCACAATTTCTACTGAATTGAAAATTTGTTGCATCAAACCAGTTTTTACTAAATAACTCAAAAACGGCAAGAGTTACAAAAAAATTGCGAGAGACCAAAAATGTTCCTAATCAACTCCTTAATTCAACACCGTAAGTTTTCAGGACCGTTTTTGCTTCCAGTATACAGGGTGTGCAAGAAAATTATGTTGGTTCATAATTTTTGTCACCCTGTACGTAATTTTTAAGGTAGAATTTTTTACTTTACACCACTGGAAAGAAGAGCTCAAGATGGTTAATTTGAGTGGTTCAACCTACCTGAATTCCCAAAAATAACCGTGTTACAGGGTGCTCAAAGTTCAAACCACATTTTCAACTGATTTGAAAATTGGTTGCATCAAACCAGTTTTTGCTAAATAATTCAGAAAGGGTAAAAGTTACGAAAAATTTGAAAAAGAGCAAAATTATTCGCAAAGAACTGCTAAACTCATTCCTGGAAGTTTTACAGTCCGTCAGTGCCGCTACTATACAGGGGATGCATAAAAATTGTAGTGATGTAGGTTTTTTGGCCACCCTGTACGCAATTTTTAAGATAGAGTTTTTTGCTTTACTTCATTGGAAAAACTATCTCAAGACGGTTAATTTGAGTGGTTCAACCTCTCTGAACTCTCAAAAATAACCGAGTTACAGGGTGTTCAAATTTCAAACCACAATTTCTACTGAATTGAAAATTTGTTGCATCAAACCAGTTTTTACTAAATAACTCAAAAACGGCGAGAGTTACAAAAAAATTGCGAGAGACCAAAAATGTTCCTAATCAACTCCTTAATTCAACACCGTAAGTTTTCAGGACCGTTTTTGCTTCCAGTATACAGGGTGTGCAAGAAAATTATGGTGGTTCATAATTTTTGTCACCCTGTACGTAATTTTTAAGGTAGAATTTTTTACTTTACACCACTGGAAAGAGGAGCTCAAGATGGTTAATTTGAGTGGTTCAACCTACCTGAATTCCCAAAAATAACCGTGTTACAGGGTGTTCAAATTTCAAACCACAATTTCTACTGAATTGAAAATTTGTTGCATCAAACCAGTTTTTGCTAAATAATTCAGAAAGGGTGAAAGTTACGAAAAATTTGAAAAAGAGCAAAATTATTCGCAAAAAACTGCAGTGGCTACTATAAGTTGTAGTGACAGTCCGTACGCAATTTTTAAGATAGAGTGCCGCTACTATACAGGGTATACATAAGAAATGTAGTGATGTAGGTTTTTTGGCCACCCTGTACGCAATTTTTCAGATAGAATTTTTTTCTTTACACCACTGGAAAGGAAAGCTCAAGACGGTTAATTTGAGTGGTTGAACCTCCTTGAACTTCCAAAACCATATGTGTGTGAAATTTGTCTGTGGTATGCACGTACAACTTCAACCACCCATATCACCCTTATTTGTAGAGCTAGAATTTTGTTTAAAAAATCGTCTTGTAGAACATTGTCTCTTCTACAAAAAAGCTTCTTTTCGCTTTTACTGTATCTGGTCGCTGAAAGGAGATATTTCGAAATGAGTAAAAACGTCTTGAAGACTACACTAAGGTTACAGCAGAATGCACGTAGTGCATCATACTAATTTTTAGCGATGACAAATCACCGCTACTGTTATGCAGGAATATGAAATCAAGCAACAAACGATAGATTTCGTCACTGAATTTGGTATAAATAAAGCTCGACATTCGTTAGTAAGGCAGATGGTAAAAGACAGTCAGAAGACTCCGTCTCGTGCCACAAAATGTAGTCGTCCCGTTTCTACAACCCGCACCGGGTTCGAAATAAGTTGTTCTCAATCAAACAAATCAAAAACTCTTACCTGGAGGAAATCCAACCGCTCTGCTCGGTAGTGGTGGAAGAACCACTATCACTAGGACAGTACCCCGACCTTTTGGGTTTTAACTTGGGGCTCAAATTCGGCAATGATTCCGCACCGGAGCAATTTCCTAATTCCGGCACTTGGTCAGCTATACAAGGACTGCTCCTCACTTTCCTTATACTATCATTAGCAGCACTATTAATAAGTAAACACCCTGTATTTAATAGATTCCCATTTTCGGTCATGTCGCTGTCCATGGAACTGCTGGAACCCACTTCGAACATTTTTGATTTTGTGAATTTTGATTGTAACAAGTCTCTGGAACCGTTGTTGATTAGCACAGCCAAGTTTTCGGTTTTTCGTGCAATTTGATTTTTTGCTTTTTGATTGCTTAGTAGCGAATTGAACTTTTTCTCATCTTGAGGCGGTTTCGTGCAAAATATTTGCATTGACGTGGATCTTGGGAGGTTGTTGGTAACGCAAACGGATTTTTCGTGGTTTCGTTTCGTTCTAACCGGTCTTTTGATTTGTTTTTCTCGTTGGAATGTACAGTTTTTAGGTCGATGTTCGTTGATTTCTTTTGCTATATCCGATTTTGCCGTGGCATCCCTACAAACACAAAAATTTGGGTTATTTGTAAAAAAAAGAACATAAAGCATCAAAATACATTGAAAATGCTTTCTTTCTTTCTTCCAGTAGACTATATTGAAAAAGGCATAGAAAATTTAAATTCGAGGCCAGAACCTAGAATATTTGTGGTTTTACTACAATAACACTACTGTAGTACATAACAGTGCAAGAATTTGAATTCTCTGACCAAAATTACTTGAAAATGAGTATAAAATTGGTTTTCAATTTTGGGTCGCCATATTGGATTTTCTCAAATTCAGTGACAATTAACGTCAAACTGACAGTTGGAATAGATTCCCTGACCCCAAATTAGTCAAAAAGGAGATCAAACTCTGTAAAACTCCATACCATGCCAATCAAATAATTATTCAGGTTCAAATGAAACTAACATGTACAGGGTGTCTCAATATTCAATGGTTTTACTCCAAAAGTAGCTGGATTTTTGTGAGAAAAAAACATGGAGCAGTCGTATTTTTCACAGCTGCCCCCGTTTCTGCGCTATACAGGGTGATTTTGAAAATATGTTTCAATTTGGAACTCGCTAATTTTCATTTGCAATTAGCTAGCTAGTGGCAGCATTAGTTTGCACGTTCCATGGAACATTTTAGAGAATATCTCCTTGAGGAGGCCCTTTAGGGCAAAAGTACACTAATGCAATATTGTAAAGCGTAAAATTCCCTACAATTTTACCCTTTTTCACTTTTTTGATATATTTCCAAATAACCGAGTTACGCTTGGTTGAACTTGTTTAAGGTCTTTTTTAACAAACTTTTTTGAGCTTTGACACAATTTTTAGAGAATAACTCCCTGAGGAGGCCCTTTAGGGCAAAAGCACCCTAATGAAATCTTGTAGAGAATAAAATTCCCTACAACTTTCCTCTTTTACATTTTTTTTTATATTTTTACAAATAACCGAGTTTTACAATAACTTGTTTAGGGTCTTTAAAAACACTTTTTTGAGTTTTTTTATAGTTTTTAAGGAATATCTCCCTGATGAGACCCTTTAGGGCAAAAGCACCCTAATGAAATCTTGTAGAGAATGAAATTTCCTAAAACTTTTTACTTGCACACTTTTTTTAAATGTTTTCAAATAACCGAGTTACGTTTGATTGAACTTGTTTTAAACCAATTTTTTGGGTTTTGACACAGTTTTTAAATAATACCTCCCTGAGGAGGCCCTTTAGGGCAAAAGCACCCTAATGAAATTTTGTAGATAATGAAATTTCCTATAACTTTCCTCTTTTACAGTTTTTTGATATTTTTCCAAATGACCAAGTTACGCTTGGTTGAACTTGTTTAGGGTCTTAAAAAACACTTTTTTGAGCTTTGACACAGTTTTTAAGGAATATCTCCCTGAGGAGGCCCTTTAGGGCAAAAGCACCCTAATGAAATCTTGTAGAGAATAAAATTCCCTAAAACTTTTTACTTTTACACTTTTTTTAAATGTTTTCAAATAACCGAGTTACGTTTGATTGAACTTGTTTTAAACCAATTTTTTGGGTTTTGACACAGTTTTTAAGGAATATCTCACTGAGGAGGCCCTTTAGGGCAAAAGCACCCTAATGAAATCTTGTAGAGAATGAAATTCCCTAAAACTTTTTACTTTTACACTTTTTTTTAAATGTTTTCAAATAACCGAGTTACGTTTGGTTGAACTTGTTTTAAACCATTTTTTGAGTTTTGACACAGTTTTTAAGGAATATCTCCCTGAGGAGGCCCTTTAGGGCAAAAGCACCCTAATGAAATTTTGTAGATAATGAAATTTCCTATAACTTTCCTCTTTTACAGTTTTTTGATATTTTTCCAAATGACCAAGTTACGCTTGGTTGAACTTGTTTAGGGTCTTAAAAAACACTTTTTTGAGCTTTGACACAGTTTTTAAGGAATGTCTCCCTGAGGAAGCCCTTTAGAGCAAAAGAACCCTAATAAAATCTTGTAGAGAATAAAGTTCCCTACAACTTTTCTCTTTTACATTTTTTTTATATTTTTCCAAATAACCGAGTTACGCTTGGTTGAACTTGTTTAAGGTCTTTTTAACAAACTTTTTTCAGCTTTGACACAATTTTTAGAGAATAACTCCCTGAGGAGGCCCTTTAGGGCAAATGAACCCTAATGAAATCTTGTAGAGAATAAAAGTACCTACAACTTCTTCCTCTAACACTTTTTTAAATATTTTCAAATAACCGAGTTACGTTTGATTGAACTTGTTTTAAACCAATTTTTTGGGTTTTGACACAGTTTTTAAGGAATATCTCCCTGAGGAGGCCCTTTAGGGCAAAAGCACCCTAATGAAATCTTGTAGAGAATGAAATTCCCTAAAACTTTTCTCTTTTACATTTTTTTTACAACTTTCCTCTTTTACATATTTTTACAAATAACCGAGTTTTACAATAACTTGTTTAGGGTCTTTAAAAACACTTTTTTGAGTTTTGATATAGTTTTTAAGGAATATCTCCCTGATGAGACCCTTTAGGGCAAAAGCACCCTAATGAAATCTTGTAGAGAATGAAATTCCCTAAAACTTTTTACTTTTACACTTTTTTTAAATGTTTTCAAATAACCGAGTTACGTTTGATTGAACTTGTTTTAAACCAATTTTTTGGGTTTTGACACAGTTTTTAAATAATACCTCCCTGAGGAGGCCCTTTAGGGCAAAAGCACCCTAATGAAATTTTGTAGATAATGAAATTTCCTATAACTTTCCTCTTTTACAGTTTTTTGATATTTTTCCAAATGACCAAGTTACGCTTGGTTGAACTTGTTTAGGGTCTTAAAAAACACTTTTTTGAGCTTTGACACAGTTTTTAAGGAATGTCTCCCTGAGGAAGCCCTTTAGAGCAAAAGAACCCTAATAAAATCTTGTAGAGAATAAAGTTCCCTACAACTTTTCTCTTTTACATTTTTTTTATATTTTTCCAAATAACCGAGTTACGCTTGGTTGAACTTGTTTAAGGTCTTTTTAACAAACTTTTTTCAGCTTTGACACAATTTTTAGAGAATAACTCCCTGAGGAGGCCCTTTAGGGCAAATGAACCCTAATGAAATCTTGTAGAGAATAAAATTACCTACAACTTCTTCCTATAATACTTTTTTAAATGTTTTCAAATAACCGAGTTACGTTTGGTTGAACTTGTTTTAAACCATTTTTTGAGTTTTGACACAGTTTTTAAGGAATATCTCCCTGAGGAGGCCCTTTAGGGCAAAAGCACCCTAATGAAATCTTGTAGAGAATGAAATTCCCTACAACTTTTTTCTTTTACAGTTTTTTTAAATGTTTTCAAATAACCGAGTTACGTTTGGTTGAACTTGTTATAGAAAGCAATTGTTTGGATTTTGACACAGTTTTTAAGAAATATCTCCCTGAGGAGGCCCTTTAGGGCAAAAGCACCCTAATAAAATCTTGTAGAGAATAAAGTTCCCTACAACTTTTCTCTTTTACATTTTTTTTATATTTTTCCAAATAACCGAGTTACGCTTGGTTGAACTTGTTTAAGGTCTTTTTAACAAACTTTTTTCAGCTTTGACACAATTTTTAGAGAATAACTCCCTGAGGAGGCCCTTTAGGGCAAAAGCACCCTAATGAAATCTTGTAGAGAATAAAATTCCCTACAACTTTTTACTTTTACATTTTTTTTAAATTTTTTCAAATAACCGAGTTACGTTTGATTGAACTTGTTTTAAACCAATTTTTTGGGTTTTGACACAGTTTTTAAATAATACCTCCCTGAGGAGGCCCTTTAGGGCAAAAGCACCCTAATGAAATTTTGTAGATAATGAAATTTCCTATAACTTTCCTCTTTTACAGTTTTTTGCTATTTTTCCAAATGACCAAGTTACGCTTGGTTGAACTTGTTTAGGGTCTTAAAAAACACTTTTTTGAGCTTTGACACAGTTTTTAAGGAATGTCTCCCTGAGGAAACCCTTTACAGCAAAAGAACCCTAATAAAATCTTGTAGAGAATAAAATTCCCTACAACTTTTCTCTTTTACATTTTTTTTATATTTTTCCAAATAACCGAGTTACGCTTGGTTGAACTTGTTTAAGGTCTTTTTTAACAACTTTTTTCAGCTTTGACACAAATTTTAGAGAATAACTCCCTGAGGAGGCCCTTTAGGGCAAAAACTACTTTTGTAGAGTTTTTTTGTTTTCAAATAACCGAGTTTTTAAGGAATACTTTTTTGAGTTTTCTCCCTGATGAGACCCTTTAGGGCAAAAGCACCCTAATGAAATCTTGTAGAGAATAAAATTCCCTACAACTTTCCTCTTTTACATTTTTTTTTATATTTTTACAAATAACCGAGTTTTACAATAACTTGTTTAGGGTCTTTAAAAACACTTTTTTGAGTTTTGATATAGTTTTTAAGGAATATCTCCCTGAGGAGGCCCTTTAGGGCAAAAGCACCCTAATGAAATCTTGTAGAGAATGAAATTCCCTAAAACTTTTTACTTTTACACTTTTTTTAAATGTTTTCAAATAACCGAGTTACGTTTGATTGAACTTGTTTTAAACCAATTTTTTGGGTTTTGACACAGTTTTTAAATAATACCTCCCTGAGGAGGCCCTTTAGGGCAAAAGCACCCTAATGAAATCTTGTAGAGAATAAAATTCCCTACAACTTTCCTCTTTTACATTTTTTTTTATATTTTTACAAATAACCGAGTTTTACAATAACTTGTTTAGGGTCTTTAAAAACACTTTTTTGAGTTTTGATATAGTTTTTAAGGAATATCTCCCTGATGAGACCCTTTAGGGCAAAAGCACCCTAATGAAATCTTGTAGAGAATGAAATTCCCTAAAACTTTTTACTTTTACACTTTTTTTAAATGTTTTCAAATAACCGAGTTACGTTTGATTGAACTTGTTTTAAACCAATTTTTTGGGTTTTGACACAGTTTTTAAATAATACCTCCCTGAGGAGGCCCTTTAGGGCAAAAGCACCCTAATGAAATTTTGTAGATAATGAAATTTCCTATAACTTTCCTCTTTTACAGTTTTTTGCTATTTTTCCAAATGACCAAGTTACGCTTGGTTGAACTTGTTTAGGGTCTTAAAAAACACTTTTTTGAGCTTTGACACAGTTTTTAAGGAATGTCTCCCTGAGGAAGCCCTTTAGAGCAAAAGAACCCTAATAAAATCTTGTAGAGAATAAAGTTCCCTACAACTTTTCTCTTTTACATTTTTTTTATATTTTTCCAAATAACCGAGTTACGCTTGGTTGAACTTGTTTAAGGTCTTTTTAACAAACTTTTTCCAGCTTTGACACAATTTTAGAGAATAACTCCCTGAGGAGGCCCTTTAGGGCAAAAGAACCCTAATGAAATCTTGTAGAGAATGACACTTTTTTAAATTTTTCAAATTTACGTTTGGTTGAACTTGTTTTAAACCATTTTTTGAAGTTTTTAAGGAATATCTCCCTGATGAGACCCTTTAGGGCAAAAGCACCCTAATGAAATCTTGTAGAGAATAAAATTCCCTAAAACTTTTTACTTTTACACTTTTTTTAAATGTTTTCAAATAACCTACAACAATTTTTTTTTTGACACTAAATAATACATTTTGTAGATAATGAAATTTCCTATAACTTTCCTTTTTATAATGCTATTTTTCCAAATAACCGAGTTACGCTTGGTTGAACTTGTTTAGGGTCTTAAAAAACACTTTTTTGAGTTTTGACACAGTTTTTAAGGAATATCTCCCTGAGGAAGCCCTTTAGGGCAAAAGCACCCTAATGAAATCTTGTAGAGAATAAAATTCCCTTCAACTTTGCTCTTTTACACTTTTTTCATATTCTTCCAAATATCCGAGTTATGCTTAGAAAACGAGTATACACAACCTTGGTGAAATTTGAACCTAACCTAACCTAAACCTATTTCCTTCTATATCTTTTGAACGGTTAGTCCGATTTGAGTGCGGTTTTCACCATTTTACTGTGCCACTAAACTAGTACCTGTAACGGCAGTTTGACAGTTGTTTTGTCAAATTACGGTCACGGGGCAAAAAATTGAGTTTATACTCGTTTTTTACTAATTTGAGGTCGCTGATGCCGAAAAGCGTAAAAACGGTGCGGAAAAATAAGTGGCTAAGCCTGAAAAACTTGAAAAAATTGGTTGCAAAGGATAATTTGGCAACACCGCCCTTATTATGGGCCGGAGGCCCTTAATTTTAGTTGCATCCTAATCTCCGTCCCCGAATTAGTCGAAAACGAGTATAAACTTAAGTTTTAATTTTTTTTACAGTTTTGACAGTTAATCTGTCATTTTTTATGTTTGGATGACAGTTACGCGGTTTATTTCACTTGCGCTGCAATCACCGTCCCTGAATTAGTCAAAATCGAGTATAAACAGCTTCATATTCTAACCTAACCCCAAATTAATCAAAAAACAGTACAAACTCGATTTTTAAATGTTTAGCCATCATTTTGATTTTCCAAACTATTCAAGCTATCAACCTATATTGTCATATCTTTGAAAAGCCCATTTTATTGACTATCCATTGACATATAAAACTCCATACCATGTCAGTCAAATAAGAGAGTTATTAAGGTTGAAATGAAACAGTGCATGAAAATTTAACAGATAACATTGGTCAACATTTGAAGCCCCCTGTCGGCCAAACGATTCAACCGATCAACCAATGTTGCCATATCTTTGAAAAGCCCATTTTATTGACTATCCATTGACATATAAAACTCCATACCATGTCAGTCAAATAAGAGAGTTATTAAGGTTGAAATGAAACAGCGCATGAAAATTTAAGCAGATAACATTGGTCAACATTTGAAGCCCCCTGTCGGCCAAACGATTCAACCGATCAACCAATGTTGCCATATCTTTGAAAAGCCCATTTTATTGACTATCCATTGACATATAAAACTCCATNCTTNGGATNTNTTTAGCAAAANAANCNGTATGTNNATNGCTCNNNNTANGGGAGNNAANTNGCCGCNGGNAGTNTCGCTAAAANCTGGGNCANNNTNNTATAANTGANGAACNCCNNANCNTTCCCNATGNATNATNGGNCCGGTTNGNCNCG